>JAWWEU010000081.1:53261081-53336357 GCA_035583155.1 Acropternis orthonyx | reverse complement strand
AGAGAGCCAGAAGGTCCCCCCTGAGCCTCCTTTTCTCCAGGCTCAGCCCCCCCAGCACCCTCAGCCCCTCCTGCTGCTCCCGCCCCTTACCCAGCTCCCTTACCATCCCTGCACACGCTCCAGCCCCACCGTGTCCCTGCCCTGCCGTGTGCTCTATGTCCCTGCTCCCCTGCACAGCATTGCCTTTTCGGGGTTCTCTCTGCTTTTCCCAGGCTGCCCTCCACTGTTCTGGTCTTGGTGTTGTTTTTGAGACCTCAGATGTGATCCTTATTAACATAAATCATTAACCTCATTACCTGTGTAAAGGATGGAGCACATGAAATAAGCACAGACTATCCAAGTGTCTCGTACACTGTTTGGAATAGGCACCTCTTGACTATGTGTTTACAGTCTCTAATTCAGTAGGGTCCAATTTGTTATTCAACAGTAACATTATAAACAGTAAATATTTTTATCTTTCTATAACTTGATTTTAAAGCTGCATAAAAATCATTTGGGCATAGCAGCTGAATTCCAACTTGCACTGCTCTTTTCTGCTCTGTTCTGGCACAGAGACCACCTGCCTCGGTGAGGTACATATTGTTATTTATTTACTAGTAAGATCTGTAGGAAGGGCAGAGTTTAACAGAATGTACAGTTTTGACAATTCAATACATTTTTTATACCTAGCAGTTTAACAGCACGTATAAACTCATTCCAGTATTTTGTTTAGCTCTGGTTCTTAAGAAAACGTCTTCAGGATGTGCTCAAATCTAGTAACAGATAAAGCTGCACTCAAGGTATTCCTGCCAGAAATGTGTGTTTGACAGTGCACTGTGTGTATTTTGAGATGCATTGTAGCTTTGGGTGGAAAGAGGGAATGAGCATGGAGGTGAGATTTTAATGGGTTAATTTTGATTCACTTCAAGGTGATGTCCTCTTGTGTGAAATAAGGAATAAGTGCTTACTGATTATGTAATAAGTGGAGGCAAAAAGTTACCTTAGGAGTTCAAGGCCATGAAGTTGATGAGAACTGGAGAACCTCACTTAGGAAGACAGGCTGAGAAGGTTGGGGCTGCTCAGCCTGGAGAAGTTGTATGTATCTGAGGGGGGCCTGCAGGAAAGGTGGAGAGGGATTGCAGTGATAGGACAAGGAGCAATGGGCACAAACTGAAAGAGGGGAAATATACCAGCAATAAATTCTGTACTGTGAGAGTGGTGAGACACTGGGACAGAATGCCCAGGGAGGTTGTGGATGCCCCAGCCCTTGGCAGTGTTCAAAGCCAGGTTGGATAAGGCCTTGAGCAGCCTGCTCTAGAGGGAAGTGTCCCTGCCCATGGCAGGGGAGGCTGGGACCAGGTGATCTTTGAGGTCCGTTCCAATCCCTTAACATTCTGTAATTTTATGACTTTATCCCTGTGGGAGTACAGGCATCACTGTTTACATTCTAGGATTGTTGCCTTCCATAGACATTGGATTATGTTAAGGCTACTGTATGTCCTCAGTTTATTTGTTTTTTCCCCTTTGGTTATATCTAGTTGGATTTGAAGATTTGGAATGCTTGTTCACAGTTATCTGGTGACCTAGAAACTTCTCACACCAATCACTGCAGCTGGGTGTAAAGAAGCCTGCTGCTTCCAAGGAGTTGTCTGCTGCCTGTGTCTGACTCAGCTGGTCATGCAGGATGTTGTGCCTTCGTAATGCCCAATGGTACTGCCTCTGGATCCTTGTCATCATTACAAACATTCATTACCAGAATTACCAATTGGCTCAGCCTGCGCAGAGTACTCAAGGCTGAGCAGATTTATTTGGCAATTTCACATTCTAAACTGGTATCTCTCTAGATGAACTCAGAAATACAATTTTCAAAACTGGGTAGGTAAAGTGAGCCTCCTGATTTCTTCTGGGGGAAGTACCTAGCAGTAGTTCCTCAATCTGTTTGCTTCAATGGGATGCATGGTTAAGTGTCCAAATAGTATAAAGCTAATCAGTGTAAAACATGGCACTTCTTAGAGGCTAGAGGTGAGCTTACCAAATAAACCCTTGTGAGGCCATTGGAGCACTATGGACCTTGCCCTTTTCCTGTAAATGCTAGGAATAATAAGATATATGGCAATGTATATCATGTTTCTGCTCGCTCTCTAAAGCCCTGTGTAAACACAGTGGCACATTATGGTGGGATTGTGAAAGATTTGTCAGCTATATTTGGGGGTTATTGATTACTTTTTGAAGATGTTCAGAAATTATGCTGATATTTATGCAGAATAGAATTAAACACAGGTTTGGGAACATAATGTCAGGTATCTGAATTGGAATTTCAGGGCCATGTGTGCCTTGGTAATTTTAGTCAGTGCAGTTAAAGCGAGTTCTTAGATTGTACGTCTCCCTATACAGCACCTGATTGAAGTCCCAGTAGTGGGTATTTGAGAACTGCTGTGTTAACTAGTATGCTCAGGGACTTCAAACATTATTCAGCCCAACAGCTGGAGCACTGTTGCAAATCACCATGCTACAGTCAGAATGCTGTGCTGTGGGCTTTAGAGCTGTGTTGATTTGCTTAATGTAGTTCAGAATGGGTAACGAGGTAGAATTTAAAGTGGGATTGAGCTCTAAATTTGTGTCTTACACGCTGAAGCAAATTTATTTTCATTTCCTCATGAAATGAAACGGTTAAAAAGGTTCACAAAAGTCCACCGTGAAGTCCTGTATGCTGTGGTGAAAGGGTCAGGCAGAAGTTTCACAGGGTGAGGCTGTTGTAGAAGGCTCATAGTGATGTCATGCTATGGCCTATGAATTTATGACAGGAGTAGCTTTGTTTGTTCTGGAGCATCCTTTGATAGACTCGACATTTCCCTCCTGCTGTTTATACCCTTTTCTTGCACTGTCATTGCCTCCTGCTGCTTGTCCCAGACTGTGCTGCAGGCACTTCTGCAGAGAGACAAGTGTTCCTAATTTATTATTTTAATACCGTGATCTTCAGGAGCCGAGTGTGCTGTGCTTGTGAGTGCTTAACAGTGGAAGTACTGTAGCATCCTCTAATAAGGTTGCCCCTGAATACCACTTGAGATTTTGAGAAGGGCAGAGTGCCAGTTTGCTCAGCTGTGTTTTCTCACAGGGAATGTTTTTACGGCCTGGATTCTCGCTCATCTCCAGATGTGATCGGTGATTGGCCTTGCACAGCCCTTAAAATGCGGCTCATTATTGGTTTTATCAAGTGGAGTGATGCAGAAGGAGGTACCTTCCTCGCTCTATAATCCAGCAGCTCCTGGTACAAGCCTTGTTGAGGTGGAGGGGCGGCAAAGAAGCAGCAAATCTGGTCCTTCTGCTCTCTTCTGTTCCTTGCAGAGGGTTTGTTGGAGCTGAGCTTCCTCTCAGTGCGGGGGAGCCTGTGCTGCCAGCGAGGGTTCCTTCCCCCATTCCCACTTCTCCACGCGCCTGAACTGTGCTGCCTTGAGCGCTGTTGGTTCAGAGCTGGGTGTGCTACCTTCATCTCACCAAAGCAAGGTCATTTATATGCCATGAGAGACAGAGCCACAACAAACAGGACAAAGACTGTTTCGGAATTATGGGGAAAATATATAGTTGGCTCTTTGTGCAAAGGGACTGTAAAATTCTGCATTGAATTTAAGGCAAAGAGAACAAGAGGAAGCAACAATGCGCTGTGAATGCTCTTCCATCATTCTGCAGGCTTGATTGTCTCTTGCTTTACTATATGTCTTCTCCTGGAAATGTTACTGACTGTAAACAGGTTACCTCTGAAAGCATCGTATCACCATATTCTTTCTAAATGCCTGGGGCTTGAACTTCTTCCTTAATGTTCCCTTTTATCTGACACTAAGGATTGAAAGTTATTTTGTGAAACAGTGACATGTTTGCCATTCAGTGAATGACCTCCAGCCTGGTACAAGTGCCAATGACTATTTTAGTGCCCCTTCACTAGAGCTCTGTGTGGTCTCTGATGCATTATCTTGCAATCTAACAAATCTAACAAAATTCTGTGGTAGAAATTGAGGCAGTCATGGGGTCAGGAAATCACCTGATGGTCTCTGTTAGTTCTTGAATATCAAGGGCATATGGAAAGAGTGTGGAGTCTCAAACTGTTGCATAGTGCTGTAATTCTACAGGGTTTGTGCCGTTGCTGTTGGGTCAGACTAGTGAAGTTTTTCAGGTGAATCAGATCATTCAAAAGCTATTATTGAGTTCACCAAAGCTGAAAAATGTTAGCAGAGGTGTTAGTTCTTTTAGGACAACTACTGGAGTTCCTTGATGAAATTAGGAAGCACTTCCCTATGGCCGTTTTACGGTTCTGTCATTTTTAATTGAAACACATTTAAAATGCCCTTTTTTTTTTTTTCTTTAATGTGAATGTTGCTGACCTGCTCCTGCTCTTCATTTCATATAAGAAGCAACGCCATTCATTTGGTCTCGTTACCTGGGATGCCTTAGTTTGTTTTTGAAGTAGCTGTTAATATTCAGCCTTGGACCCTACTGCTTGCTAATCTGCTGTGCTGGGTCAGCATTTTTTCTGTAAACATTGTTGTATAGATTACTTACAGGTGCACTTATGAGTGTAGTGTTACAGATGGCATTTAGCAGTCACAATCCTTGTTAACTTCACCACTTTCTGTTGGATCTTTGCTTTCACACACTGATAGCTTTTGACATTCTTTATCTTTCTTGTCTTTTTTTTTTTTTTTTTTAAATGCTTTGTATGCAGGTGTGTTATTTGAAAGGGGGCGACAAGGCATCTTTATCACTTTTAGCTAATAGGGAAATGAATATATGTTTGCTTATCACAGAATCAATTAGGTTGGAAAAGACCTCTGAGATCATTGAGTCCAACCTGTGACTGAACACCACCAAGTCAGCCAGACCATGGCACCGAGTGCCACGTCCAGTCTTCCCTTAAACACCTCCAGGGACAGTGACTCCACCACCTCCCTTGGCAACCCAGTCCAATATCTAATCACCCTTTCTGTGAAGGAAGGCCTCCTAATGCCCAACCTAAATCTTCCCTGGCACAGATGAGTTTGGACATGCACAAAGCTCCCTTCAGAAATACATTGACTTCAAAGCCAGTTTCTGTTGGTGTGGATGATGGAGTCTCATCCTGTGCAGCATCAGTGCACCAATAGTCCCATATTTTGCAGCCGCTAATCGGGCATAGCTGACTCCCTGTCGGATGGAAATATGATGGCCTAGGGGACTGAGGGAATCTCAGCTCGAAAAACAAACAAAAAAAATATCCCACCCCCAAAAAAATCCCAACCAACCCAAAAGAACCCTAAACCAACAAAAAACCCACAACAGCCCAAACCACACCAGACTGTAAGAGCAATGATGATGTTAGTGGTACTTCTGAGACAGAAACTCACGTTCATTACTGCTTGCACAGATAGTAAAGCACTTGGATAAATTCCCCTTGGAAGATCGTGTTATTTTCCATCAGTTGAGGCTTTCAAGAGCAGCTTGCAGTGAATTCTGCGAGACTGAGCCTTAAAGCTAGGAAATGCACTAGCTGATCTCCTGTAGTATATTTTTTTGTTTTTTCTTCTGTGATTTAACATCAGATAAGGAGGTGGGAAATACACTTATTCCAGTCTCCAAAATGCTCATGTCGTTTGTGTCCAATTAAATACATGCAGGACTGCAGGAAGCCTTTTAAACTTGTTAGTGTTTAAAGAGCAAAATACTGATCTTAAGCTACAGGAAGTCAAGGAGAAGAGTGGACTTTCAAGTCTTGTTTCTCCTCTGCTGTATTCACTTCCATGTCTCTGGTCGGTCCTTAAGACACTGTAGTAGTTTCACAACAACTTTATCATTATGCTGTATCTCAAATCCATTTGTATACATGTATATAGAACTTAGTTTTACTTTCTGGGAGCGGAAAACAGAAGAGACTTTTCCTGTTTCCAAGGCTCATCCAAGTCTGTTTTATGGAGAAATTGAATATGAGGCACTTTTATTTACACAGGTGAAAACATAACACATGTAGGTTTCAAATTTGTCAAGATCCAAAATAAAAAATCTCAGGCATCCTTGTGGATTTCCTTGAAGTTTGGACATCCTAAGATATTAATCACAGCTTAATCTATGTAGGAAATAGCAGCATCAAGAGTAAAACCTTAAAGTCTTAAAGAAGGGAAGGAAAACCCAACCAAACAAAAAAACAAGACAAGTAAACAAACCAAACATAACCAAGTTAAAGGATTAGCAGCTTCTCTTCATTGGTAAGTTCTCATTAGCTTTCACTTCTAGTGAGTTTTAGGTTTGGATGTAATTTCAGGGATCAGGACCTTTAACAACAGCGCTGTTAACTTTGTCTGGACAGGTGACTAGCTAAGTAACAAATTTGGTTCTCTGTGACATAAAAATAACCTCTGCCAGTCTCGATGTACTGCTGTTGAAAAATGCAAGTTAAAAAAGGGAAAGGGGAACCCTTCTTATTCCCCCATTTCATAAAAAAAAAAAATACAACAAACACCCAAAAAACCCCAAAACAACCCCAAACAAATAAACTAATGAACCCCCAAACCAACCCACGAACAAAAATCTGAACAACCCATTAGTAGACCTTTCCCAGTACAAAAGGTAGTAAGTGAACAGAAGTGTGATGTATGCACCTTCTTGTTGTGATGGTATGGAACAGTCCCTGTCTCTGATCTCTACAGAGTGAGGAGAATTTGCAATGTGTCCACAAAGATTAACTAATCTGATCAGTTGCCAAATAATTTCAGCATTGAAAAGAACTTACTGTCTGTCGTCCCTTGCACCAAAGTGTGACTGTGCATGATCACAGTGAAGTCTAAACAGTTCTTAAGATTTTTGGCTTACATCTTTCTGTAAGTTATAGCTGTGGTGGATTACATGGGAGTAATTTATGGAAACAGCTCCTCCATTCCGTCCAGCTCTGACCTTAAACATGAAGAATATGATTCACAGTGTTTGTGTAGTACTGCCTTTGCAAAATTAAAAAGAGAATTGAGAATTTAAAGATGTTACAGGAACGGTCTGTTAGTTAAATTTTACATAGAGAGTACACATACTAGCTTCTGGATGGCTTTAAATTAAATGTGTTGCTGTATATCCAGTAGCAGTTGGAGCTGCTGGGAGACTTTTCCTGCAATTTACTAGCTTTGAATTTTATTTTGAATGGCAGTTGCATTTTCTCAGTGCTAGAGCTGATTCTTTGTGGCTTATGTTGATGGATTGTCTGCCAGCCTTCCTCTCTGGCAGGACAGAAGCTGGAGGGACACATGTGTTTATCAGGCCAATTGAAATAAATGGGAAGCTGGCCAGTGAATTCAGCAGGAGCAGAACCTGTCCCCTCACAATTTATTTATTTTATAGTTGTCACTGCTGATGTGGGTCCTGTTTTGTTTTATTTCTTGTTTTATCTTACTCTAGCTCTTCTTTTCTGGTCTGTTCTTTCCCCCATATTATCTGGTCAACATTGATCCTGGCCAACGCAGCAGTAAGAGAGCAGTTAAGAAATATTTATACGTACACTTTTGACCAAATTGTTCAGTGTCTTTGCTGCTAAAACCGGTCTGTATCTGACAGAAGGGAGTTAGCTTTACCGCAAAAGGAAAATGTGTTGATGTCTCGAAATACTGGGGCCTCAAAAGTTCCTCATCTAGAAAAGCTTTGACAGTGTCAGTAAGGGTGTCCGTGGGCTTGCTTGGTGCAGACACGGCGAGCACTGTCAGGGGAGACATTCTGGTTTTCTTTTCTGCATTCAGCTTTTGTAGCAGGAGGGCCCTGCTGTGTCAGTGAAATCTCTGTGTGAGATTTATTTGCTTCTGTACTTCTAGCTGATGTAGGTGTGGCAAGCAAAGTACTGACCTACAGACCAGACCAAAGCCCTGTTGGCTCAGGATGAGTTAGGAGACTGTTGGTTTGAAGCCACGCCTGGGAAGTTGTTCAGCAGTGACTGAAATCACTTGAAACTTTCCTGAGGTGGGTGTGTGTCACAGAGCAGCTGTGCTATGGAGTCACTCTCCCGGTGCTCCCCTTTGGGACTTTGCACTCTTGGTGAGAGTTTGTGTATGGGGGAAATCCTGGGGGCTGAGGTGAAGTTTCTGCTGGGGAGTTTGGCCTGGGTATCAGTAGTGCTTATGAGGTATCAGGATCTTTGTCTGCTTTAAATGCAAAAGACAGCCTCTAATGCAGATACCTTAAGGCAGGCATCACTTTCACTGCTGGAAATGAGTGCCCTGCAAGCTGTGCAGGGTAAAGCACAGCCTTGTGAGTGTAGCCTGTGCCCCCTTATGGGACTGTTTCCCTGGTCACTTTACAGTTACATTTAATAACCATCCAAGCAGTGTTTTACCATCCTGTGAACCTGAAAGAGAAAAAAATTGTCAAGGGGGGCAGCTTGAGAGCCAGGCAGTTAGAGATGTGCCAACTGGACACTTGGACTGCCGGCAGAAGCAGTGCAGTGGCTGAGCTGCTGTGAGTGCAACCAGAATAGCTCTTGGACAAGGTGTCATCACCTTATTTCATAATGAGTCAACCTGGGTATGCTGGAGGTGATTAAGCTCTGGTATGAAAGCATCTGTCTCCATATTCCCATTTCCTGCTATGAATGGAAAATTTACCAATCAAGTTTCTTAAAGAAGAGCTTGATTTATTCTTTACTTAAAAAAATAGAAAGAAAGACAAAAAGGGGGCAATGCTAGGAAACTTTTGTTAAGGGCAGGTTAATGTTTGGCTTTCTGGACTTTTGATGGCAGTATTCTTGAAAGGCACTGCTGCAAGACTTTGCCTCAGACCGATCTCGTGACTCCACTCTTGTGACACCCCACCTGCAGTAATGTGTCCAGCTCTGGGGACCCCGACGTAAGGTCATGGACCTGCTGGAGGGCCACAGAGGTGATCAGGGTGCTGGAGTCCCTCTCCTATGCAGACAGGCTGAGAGAGCTGGAGTTGTTCAGCCTGGAGAAGAGAAGGCTCTGGAGAGCCAGAGCAGCCCTGCAGTGCCTCAAGGGGGCTGCAAGAGAGCCAGAGAGGGGCTTTTGCCAAGGGCATGTGATAGAATTAGGGAGAGTGGCTTTAAACTGTAAGAGAGTAGGTTTAGATTAGATATTTGGAAGAAATTCTTCCCTGTGAGGGTGGTGAGGCTGGAGGTTGCCCAGAGAAGCTGTGGCTGCCCCATCCCTGGAAGTGTCCAAAGCCAGGCTGGATGAGGCTTTGAGCAACCTGGGCTAGTGGAATGTGCCCCTGCCCATGGCATGGAAGGTCTTTAAGGCCCCTTCCAACCCAAACCGTTCTGCAATTCTATGATATGACTTTCACTGGGTTCAAAGTGTAATGGTGTTATCTGCAGTTCTGTCTTCTTAGGGTGCTGGTATGTTCCTGCTGTTACTGAGAGTGCTTTCTATTAGCTCTGCTTTCTTTGCACAGAATCCACAGTGGGAATGACATTTAGTACTGTATGCTCAGGCTTTGAGCCTTTCTAATGACTTTGGTAACTGTGAACAGAGGATTTAAATGGTCATTTTGTAACTGTGGGAAATAAAATCACTGAGATCAGATGTTCTTTCTTGAACTGACTTGTTGTAAGGTTCTCACTTGGAAAGTCAATTTCTTATTGCATGTGTCTCTGTTTGCACTACTGTTCTTATGTACAGGGCAGTAGTAATCCTGCTGCTGTGTTAACCTGATTCATAGTAAGGAGTTTGTCACTTGAGCCTGTGGAAAAATTTCTTCTTTTCTCTCAGTTTGCTATCCTGTCATAGGATCATGAGTAAAATTTCAGTGCCAGCAAACCTTTTTAAGTCAGTAGGAAGTTAGGTCTATATGTAATATTTTGCTTTGTCTTCTGTGAACATCTTTGTTTTATTTGTTTCTCTTCGCACCCACAGCTGCCACAGTCGTGCCGACAAAGCCCCAGGTTTAGGCTGGATTGCACAGAGCACAGCAGTTGTCACTTGGGAGGAGCAACAGCAATGCTAGCCACAAAAACATCCCTTCCTTTAGAGGATGCTGCACCTCCATGAGGAGGGTGTTCTGACAGGGACACGGACAGAGCGTGTTGTAACATGCACATGCTGTGCATGTGTCCTTTCAGTGCAGAGGGCTGTTTTTCCTGCTGGTGAAGTGTGAAGTGTGTGTGAAATTATCAGTCAGTGTCTGGTTTCCCCAGAGAAGACAGGGGCGATGAGAGCTGGGTTGTGGCTGTGCAGTACCCCTGGCGGAGGTGGCCCTATGGTGTGGGAGAGGGGGCACTTTCAGAGGGTGTCACAGCAGATGTGGGAGAGCACACTCATTGCCAGCAGCTCTGTCAGTTCGGTAGCGCTAGAGCTGTCCCAGGGGCGCAGCTAAGGAGCAATGCTCTTTGGATAACACACAGGATCGTTCATTATTTTCATTGGTGTTGCAGTCGCTGTGCTTTGTCAGGCAGACAAAGGTGTAACAAGACACAGAGGTTGGGCATTGAAGCCAAACAAATTCATACCTGAATCTGGTACAGATTTTTAACATGGAGAAGAGTAACCAACCATTTGAATAACGCACCCAGAGACAGGCGGATTCTACGTCAGTGTAAATCAGTTGCAAGCCATATTTAACTGGAAACAAAAATGAATTTCAGGCTCTCCTTTATACAAGAGGCTAAGCTAGATTGTCACAGTGATCCTTTTGGGCCTCTGAGTCTGTAAATTTGGAACACTTAGCCTGCCAAATGAGATACTTCTTTCCCTTTCTGTTAAAGTAGAATGGGCAGACTTCTGGGGAAACAAAGGAATGTGTGTATCCTGGGGTGCTGCTGCATAGAGTATCAAGTGGCTATTCTCATGTCACAGGAGAGCTCCTAGATAACTAGGAGCAGGTTTCAGAGCTCTTTGATGCCATTCGGAAATTCAGAGGGCTGTGCTTCCTCCTTATGTTTTGAGTATGGTGTGTTTTTACAGCTGAAAAAAACCCAGCCCAAAAAGCCCTGTAGTATTTTGTCATGGTTCTTAGGCAGCAAGAAGTCATTGCACCAAGGTTTTACTACACTGTGTGCTGAATTTACTGCTGGTTACTGTGAGCTATCGAAAGCTTTAAAATTATTTACACAGATTCTATTCTTATTTATCTATAAATATTATAATTGAGAATCCCACAAGAAGGGAAAAAAAGCTTGAATTTAGACAGTGAAGTGAATAGTTATGCTAAACTTATACAACTTTATGCCCAACTATTCTGTTTCTTGTCCAGATTTGCATTTCCTGAATACATTTGCTGAAATAAATAGCCAGTTTCCTTTGAGAGCAGACTTGGAACTGATTAAATGCAGGGCTTCAGAGTGTTAACAAAGGGACTGAACTCTAAAATAGTGTAGTTATACAGCCCATATAATGTAAGTTAGAACAGCAGAGAAGAGATCTAAATTTAAGAATATGCAGGAAGAGCTAATAATGTTTTGTGAGAGTTTATAAACTTACAGGTTTGTAGTCTTATCCTTTGCTGTTTAATCTTCCCTTTTCTTCTTTTTCCCCAAGGGCAAATAGATATGGAAAACACACATCTTATGATACAAACACTAGGTAAAAGGAGCTTTGTTACTTTTCTTGAGAGAAGGAGCCTATGAAAAGAGGAGAATTTAGGAAGGAGATCCTGCTGTTCTATTCAGTGGAAGAACCTTTGCAGCTGACAGTCTATCTGTGTAGAATTGTCCCATTCACAGCTTCCCCAAGAGTATACATAACTTACCTTGGAAATATGCACTGATTATATTGCAGTTGGGTAAGAAATGTATTTAAATTCTAGCAAAGATGGCTTGAATTAGGTATTACGGGAAAAACTTGGAAACAGCAGGAGGAAGCGCTGGAATACATTATTTGAGGAGATGATGTAGTCACTGGGAGCCATTCCTTTTTCAAGGGTAACTTAAGAGGAATTATCTAGAGAACTGATTCTACCTAGGGGCAGAGAAATGGACTAGCTGTACAAAAATTTGAGGTACAAAAGTGTAGAAGATTGAGATGTGGATTTAAGGATCATGCCTGTGGAGTCAGAAGGCGCATCCTGTGTGTGTATCGGTCGCTGGAGGCAGGACGGGCCATTTCTGCACATTCTCACTCAGATATCTACACCAGCTTCATCTGGGCTACTCACACAGGTGGGGCTTGTTCTCCTGCTTTGACGTCTTTCCTACTGTAAATTACTGATGCTTTCTTCTGCAGTGCAGGAATGATGCTTATTTTTAGCTAAACCACAGCTGACATCAGAAGTGCACAAATATGGGAAAAGGGGTATGAGGAGTGAAGTTCCAGAAGTTCTGAAATAAGGAGTGAAAACGGCGTGTAGCCATCGCTGTGAGTTTGTTCCATATGGTGAAATCTGTCTCTGTGATTCCATTTCATCTATTCTCAAGCTGCTGATAATTGGCATTTGAATTCATAGAGGTTTCTGAGAGATCACCTTGGAAAAAAATCTGAGCAGTTACAAGTTCTCTTACTCTGCTGGTTTTTACAGATGATCTTTTGTGTTAAGAAGAAACACAAGTGTCTTCTACAGACTGTGATGAGTTTTCCAGGAATGTACTTTCTCTGGCAGTCCAAAAGGGACTTTAGATTTTCAAAAGGAAAGGTTCAGATAATAGCCCCTAGTGTTTTTTTTCACAAGCTCCAAGTATGCATTTTCGAGGGTAAAAAATCAAGCAAGAGAATGCAACTGCAAAGAGTTTCTCTATAGTTTAATCCACTTTGTACTGGAAGAGTTAATTTATTTAGTTTTTGTGCATGTCACTCTAGAGACAAATCCTGCTGTCAGTGTAATTTCTATAGTCATTATCTCCAGTTAGAAAGTGTGCCTCAAATTGCAGGATTTCTGGTGGTTGGAGGGGCATCCGTTCTGGAATCTGTGTACATCGTGTTCGTCTGCTGCATTGGCAGATGGCTGAGGTGAACATCTACTCTCTCTTCAGCTTTAAAAATCAGACTTGGTGGCAGCGTTGTCAAAACATGTCTGTCAGCGTTTGAAAGGTGTTGTGCAACAAACCATTGGCCCCACAACACATCTTGGCACACAAGTTGGGGCTTTGAAATAAAGTGTATTCTTCTTGTACAGCTGTTTGGGGTTTTTTGGTTGGTTGTGGTTTTTAGTTGCTGTGTGCTTTGAGCTACTCATCTGGAGCAGTCAGGAGAAGGGTATGGCACTGAAATGTTTTCCTTGATATCTCACATCAAGAGGCAGCTGTGCTTATATTGTGAATTATGCTTAACCCTCTGTCTTTAATTTACTTTGATAGCCCTGGATAGGCGTGTCAAATACCAGTGCTTGGTAGTTCATAACAACTTCTTCATAGAAATAAAATGCTTAGAGATGGCAAGGGGAGAGCAGGAGGCTGGGGAAAAGAATTATACATATATATATATATATCTATATATCTATATATATCTCCTAAGTTGCTGAATAGTCTGGAATAGCAAAAGCTATAGGTGATTTCCCTAGGGAAGAGAATAGGGGCAGTGGTAGTGCTAGTAGTTTTTCTGCTACCACTCTCACAGGAGGCTATGACTATAGAGGGTGCAGATGGTGATGTCACAAAACAAAGGGAAGAAATGTGGCAAGATGCAGGAATAAATAAAAGTAGTCTCTAACGATATGCTGGTTTGAATTTACTTGATGGGTGCTGAAAGCCATTCTTTTTGTTAGGAGAGGACAACACCCTGCCTGAGAGGACAGAGATGGCACTTGGTCCTTCAGAGGCATAAAACTAGTTTGCTTGATTATTCCTGACATTTTGTCATTCATACTATCAGCTTCCTCAGAGGATAGAAGCAAACAGCCAATGTGAGAGTGAAGCATAAACCGAATGAGTTTAAGGATGGGAATGTGCTAGCATTGGCACTAAATCCTAAACTGATGTTGTTGGAATTCCAGAATAAGACAATGGGGAACAGCATGAGATAGCTAGGGTACATTACAGAGGCAGGCAGTAAGCTTCTCCAAATACAGTGCAGGAAAGTCTGTATTAGGAAGGCATTGATAGGCAGCTTAAGTTTAGGTTTAAGTAGAAGGCTGAGCTTTGAATGCATTACTGCTCTATTATTCCCACACCCTCAAGTCCTTGCAGGACATCCGCAGTTGAGAACGTAGATGACAAAATGCTCTTCTTGCCTTGAATGCTTTGAAGTCTTACCTTGCACAGAGCAGCCCCCCCCTGGCTGAACCCAGCACTTCATGGGGTCTGCTCTACATGGAGATGCCCACAGCCTGGGCACAGTACAGCTTTCACAGTGCTGGCAGCCAAAAAAGGAGCAGCTAAAACAGCACAGGTCATTATATTTATGTTGAAATTCAAAAGACAGCTAAACACGTTCTACAAACCTGATAATTTATTTTGGTTTTTGACATCCCAGCACTTTACGACATGTTGTATGTTTTAGGGAGGTTTTGCTCTGACACATCAGATGTTCATTGAAGTTCACTGTTTCTCAGCTGTTAAGTACAAAGTTGTCATTTTTTTCTTCAGAGCCACTAAATTTGTTTTTGCATTAAACATTAATATTGTTGGTTATTCGACTTTTTTTCTTGGGTGCAGTACAAGCAGTAGCATTTTTTCAGGTCACTCATTTCCAGTTATCATGAACCTGAAGGTACTTGGGTTTCTTTCCTGCTGCACAGTGTTGGGAAAGCTTTTAACCTTGTGTCTCAGCTCCTTATCAACAAATTAGAGGCAATTATACTTCCTGAAATATCCTGTTGAAAAGCTCTAAACTTCAGCCAGTAGTAATGGTAATTTTTTCCCCCCTTTCTTTTAATGTCCATGTTAATTGTAGATTTCAAGATAACACTGTTTGCTTTGCCAGAACCTAAAGAACATTTCCTAAATCCTTTCAGAAAGGCTGGTATTGCTGTTTCTTAGGTAATAACCTCTGCTTCTGGCAGTTTGAATGCCACCCTCAGAAGCGAAACAAATATAGTTGAGCAGACGTGGTATAAAAAAATATACAGGTCCCACCAAGGGGGTTGTTTTCCTTGTTTTTCCAAGATAATCTTTAATCACGTTGTTGATTTGAGTGCTGTTTTCTGTTCATGATACAGCAGATTGCAAAATCTGTGACAAAATTACAGGAAAAATTGTTTTTCGGAGGCAACATCCGGAATGTTATGGCATTTAGGGGCCAAATTAAGAATTCCTTTTCAGAGGGAGCCTGACTGTTGTGGAAATGCAGCTGACTACTGATGGGCAGCTGGCATTTCATAAAAATGTGTATGTAAACCTAAAGCAAGCTCTACTTTTCTGAGAAGCAGAGAGAAGGGATTCATTCCGTTTGGGAATTCTACCACCACCCCATGATACAGTGCTAAATGCGATGTGTCTTTTCAAGTGATCTTTTTCTTAACTTTAATATTTCATAGCCTCTTTGGGGAAGCTGTATTATTTGATTGTCTATTTCCATGTGTGAAAATTTACTTTACCATCCTTTAGTGCATTTTACGCTTTTCAGATGGATATTTATTTTACTAATTTAATAGTAGTGTTATGAACAGAAATGGCTTTTTGGGCATTTAAAGCACTTTTACAGTATTAGAACACTACTTATACCATTTTTGTGTTGAGAAGTTTTGTCAATCTAAAATAAAAGTGGTATCGAAGAGGCTGAGATTAGAATTCCTGTACTAAAAGCCGCTAGTTTTAAATAATAAGAATTTTCTTATTAAGGGTTCAGTTGCTGAGAGAGGATGCATGAGCAGCACCTGTAGAGTCTTTTGAAGCTCTAGATTTCCAGTCCTTTCAGAATGAGGCAGCATAGGTGGAAATAATTGGAATATAACCTTGAAGGTTTCTGTGCCTATTTGAGTGTGAATGGATGTGTGTCAGACCTAATTAGGTCTACTGAGGAAAACATAAATGTCAGTCAGTTTTCACCAAATGCATCCAGCTACTTTGAGATTGTGAATGGGGTCCAGTGAGCATACAGCCTGCTTAATGTCACCTTTCTATCTTACGTCTTTTAGTTCTGTCCCCTGTGATGGATGGCATTTGATTTTTCTGGAAAACAAAGTCAAAGAGCTTGAAACTAGGCATTGCCACTCCAGTGCTTGCTTAGCTAATATGTGCACATACAGCTTAGCTAATGCAGAACGTTTAGTGAAAATGGTGGTTATTTTACCTTCCCCATGAACCACTGGTTTCATTGGTTAAAGCGTGGAGCTCTATATATTTCATTTGTTGGGAATTTGATTACTCCTCCAGTGCCTTGGCTAACCTGTTTTTTTTTTTATTCTGTAGCTATGATTTTATCAAATCCTATTAGAAGTGTGAAATGCACATCTGTTTTCAGCCGTGATTATATGTAAAAGGATCTTTTCTGCTTTGTTACTTTAGGGTGCATGTGTTGTGCAGACTTACATCCTCTTTCTTGTTAAGTGATGCACTGCTGGCTTTGCTGGGTCATCATGAAAAGTACTGCCTTTCAAATCTCTTCTCTCTGGATGAGTTCTTCAGAAATATTCCTAGAATTCCAGCTGTGTGTCCCTGGAGTTTGTTAGAAATAAGCGTGTTTCCCTGGGGAATCCCTGAAGAACATACCGGGAATAAAAAGGGTATTGTGTAGAAGTAGCATCACTGAGTCCGTAGAGTCTCTGATTGTGCTGGAGAGGAAAGAATGCACCTTGGTTTTAAATTTGTTTGGGGAGTTTGGAGACAAGTGGCAGTTTGGTATTGTTCACATGAAGAAGTTTATTTAGAGGCATGAGCTGCACTGTGTAAGTAAACTTTTACAAATCCCTTTACGGGCTCTCTTTTGCGATGTGAAAGCAGCTTACTCTGTTCATCTTAAATGCGTCCCTAAGAAAAAGAACTTAAATAAAACTAAAGTAGACCTAGTAGCAGCTGAAACAAGAGTGTCCATGCAGCTTTTTGTACAAATACAGTTAAGTTGGTTGGAAATCATACCTTCCAGATATCTGTTCAGCATTTTCTTGGAGACAGTCCTTTTGTGGGAGTGGAGAGGTGAGAGGGCAGTCCTTCAGCTAGCATTTACATCATTGAAACCAGTAGAAAAATCATGTAAGGTCTCATTTTGGCCCTGATTTGAATTACGGACTGAAATTGTCGTAACTGTTCACACACATGGCTTCTCATCAGCAAACTTAAGGCTGAGAAACTGACTTCCTCATTCCAATGTCTCACTTTCACAGGTCAGGAGATCCATGGAAATGTTTTTTGTGCCACAAAGATGTGGTCAGTGCTTGTAGCACCAGAGGGGCCTGGAGATTCCTCTGTACGTGGTGCTTCTACTTTTACAGTTTATTATAAATTTGTTCAATTTTAGCCTTATTTGCTTTCAAAGTGATTTTTTTAAAAAAAAATTCAAAGTCCTTTTGATTAACTCACAGTAAATGCAACAACAACTTCTTCGATATTTTGATACTTCTTATGGAAATGAGAGAGAATAGAATCTCCTGTTATATTGCAGTAAAACAGATATGGTCTTTTAATGTATTTCTTTCAGTGCATTTGCCGGAGCTACTCTAGCCCTTCATGGGTTGTTATGTTTGCTGGGTTTTAAATGTATGTATGACTCCAATTAACTGTAACGGGATGCATGCTTTAAAACATTATGTGTGGTAGCATTATTGTCTTTATAACTGTTATTTTGTTATTTTATTAATCGTTGGCACTCGAGTCACCTTAAATTCAGTGTTTGGACATGCTGGGCGCAATGCCACGCTGCAGACAGCTCTGGGTACAGAGGGGCATGGCACTACAAAAGTGCTCCTTTGAGGGCCTCATCCTGTGCCCCCTGTTGGGTGGGCAGTACAGCTGGCGCAGAGCTCCGTGTGCACTGGTTAGCATCCTTTCAGTGTCAGTGGAATGGCTGTGATTTGTGTGTGAGTCAGATTAGCAGTGCAGCTCTCACCCTTCTGAAGGCTGAGGCTTTATCCAGTGCAGACCTGGTCATTGTAACATACAGAGTGGATGCATAGGCTGGCTAATCAGAATTAAAAAGGTAATTATTTGGAAAATGCTTATTCCTTTTCTCTTGAGAACACACTGTTCCACAATTCATTAATAAGCACTTATATTTTATACAATATTGCAGGTTTGCTTGATGTTATGTAGACAATGCCCCAAGTTGTTCAAAGGCTAAATTAGCAAGGGATGCTTCTAAGTGACAGGAGAGGGTATCATTATCTTCTTGAATTGCATGTTCTGCAATTAGGGAACATTGCTTTTGGGATGTTCTGTTGTTGCCTTTCTTTTTGTCCCTCTCCTTATTTCTGGAAATTTTCCTACGACATTCCACATTATCTTGTTATGTTTTTTCTGAGCATGAGGAAAACGCGCTGTTAAGACACACTAATGAGGGCCGCATGAAGCAAAATTAAAACTTATGTTTGCAATGAAATATGTCCTGAAATATGAGGCCTCTAGGCTAGTGGTAATTAATGTGCAGAGCAGTTCTTACTCAAAACTGTTCACATACTAGTCCAAGGCAACAGCTGAGATGTTTGTAGTGTAAACTGTGAGGAAAGAGAGAAGGGAAGCACCAAGAGAAGGTGAGACGACTGCGCTCAGCACCATGCACAGTAACCACGGCATGCAAACCGCTCAGCTGCCCTTCCATGTCTGTGGTGTGGGGGCACGAGGTGAATTTTGAGAGATTCTTAAGGAAAACACATACTGAGGTTGAAGTCTTCACAAGTGTGGGAATGGTTTAACAGAAGGCATTGAAAATTCGAAGGTTGCTCGTAGATCTTTGGGGCTGAAATTGTTGCAGGACATCTGCAAGCAAAACATTTACAAGATGTTAATGCCGATAGAGAGGAGACAGGAGGAGAGGGCAGGGACATCATCATCATGTGGTAATGATGCTAGTAATTCAGAAACAGTAGGAGGACAGAGGTAATCAGAGTATCTTCAGAGGTTTGAAAGAGAATAAGGAGTAAAGAAATGACAAAGAATTACTTGGAAAGCCCGGTAAAAAACCGAGACAGACCCATGGAAGTTGGCAAGTGACTGCATGCCAGGAACACGTTGGCATTGTTACCCAGAGTCTTGAAACCAGTCCAGTGTTCTGGTTCTCTTACAAAAGCCCTCCTGAACTAAGGGGCCTGCAGTGTTCATGTGCAGCTCCAGCTGGTGATGGCATTGACTAGGGAAGAATGCTAATAAGGTGAAATATCTCAATAAGTCTGAGCCCCTTGTTGTTTCATCAGGTTATGTAAATTAGACCAGTGGTGTAAGCAGAATTGGATATGGCAACTGTCATGCTTCTGTAGCATCAAAAGGTGATTTTGTAAAGAAGCAATACAAGTTCATAGCTATAGATTTCACTTGCTGTATCGTTGCATGTGACTGCAACTTTTGTTGGAGAAGAAATGTTTTAAACACTACAGATTTTTCAGAATGATTGCCTGACTGCATAGTACAGCTTACTGCCTTTTCAGCACTCACTCTCTTTGCACTTACACCCATGCCTTTTAGTTTTGTTTCTGGCACCCATAAAATCTCTTTCTAGTCTTAAAAAATAGCAGACCAATCCTTGCCTGAAGGAGGATGGATCTTTCAGTTTTAGCATGTGCAAAAGTGATAAACTAACAGTCCATTCAGGTTCTTTTTTAGGTGCTGTGTGTTTGAATACACTGGTTTGGATTTTGAGCCTCTGAACTCTGGCCTTTTGTCTTGTTTGATTTTGTTTTCATATTCATATCTTAATTTTCATTTCACTTTTAATTAGTTTCGTTACATTTGATGGCAAAATGTTTGCTTTAGCTTCACTGTTAATAGTCTAATTGTTTCTTTTGCCTTAAGTAATATCTCGTTAGCTTTATAAGCCATCTTTTACACATCATCTACAGAATTAATTTCCCGTGCATGTCGTTGTATTGTCTGCAGCATCTTTCCAAAAACTTCCTCAATTAACATTTTTATTGTTGTGTTGGTTTCTTTTCTGTAAGAATTAAGCTGTGAAGACAGTTGATAAAAATTAATAATACTACTTCGTGATATTTTCAGACATCGCTAAAAATCCGTGTATTCCCTATTGGTGAAAGAGCTTAGGAGTTTAGAGTTGATGTAGGTATTAAAAAAAACAAACAACCCAAAGAGCAGCCAAACAAACAAAAAGCCAAAATGCCCAGCTGCCATGCAATAACTGAGTGCTATTTTCTAAATCCACATTAAAATTGTCAATAAACTTTTGATATGCAAACAACAGATGTGATTTGTGGTTTTACAGGAGAAGGGGTGGGTGTAGAGATTGTTTCTCCTCGTGAGCATCTTATTGCCACTTCCTGATGGTTACATCCATCAGAAAGAATCAGTCTGTGTCAACAGCAAACAGGTGCTGCAAGCAGGTATGTTTTAGCTTTTAGAACAATGCTCAATATTCCCTTCCTTTCATTGCAATTGCAGAGCAGAAATACAATGAAGTGATGGTAGACTGCCACATCACATTTGGCCATCTTCTTCTAACATCTTTAATGGGAATATTGGGCCTGTGTGTGTGTTCAGGATGCATCATAAAGTGTGACATACCTGGTTTTCAGACTGCAGTGATTTTAGCAGTGTGCCACCTGTGGGTGTGGGAAGGCTGGAGGCCTGTTGTTGAGGCTTTTATTCACTCCACTTTTAGCTCTTTGTTGCAAGTTATTTTGGGAGGGATAAAGGACTGAGGAGTCACATTAGAAGTGCAACACTTATTATATATGTGAAAAACAAAAAGTCCCGTCTAAAGTGGTACTTAATGGAACTCCTGCTAAAAATATAACGTTGCATTTTTAAGGGGGGAAAAAAACACCCCAAAAGCAAACAAACCTTAAAAAAAAAAGTAAATAGTTCCCTGTCACCTGGCAGATCCAGAGAAGCTGATTGTCTGCTCCTGTGGAGTCCTGGAAAGTCACTTCTGCCCTGACTGCCAAAAGAAAGTGGCGGTACTCACTGTGGGTTGTTCCCTCCCAGAAGGGTAAGGTTAGATGAGCACCTGTGTTCACAGGTACTTTGTGCCTTTGCTGTAGGTCTGGAGTTAAAAGATTACTTTGTCCTGAGGAAATACGCAAATGTTTAAAAGATGTCCTAAATTAGGACAAGAAGTTGAATTCTCAGAGAAGTTCCTAAATTATCGTAAAATGTTTTATTTCAAATATGGCTGCTCAAGTTTATGCTTTAATAATGAACAGTCTTGCTCAGGGAAATATCTCACTTGGAGCATTATGACTGAGGAGAGTTTAACAACTTCAGGGATTTTGAAAATAAGTGTTTATCAAACCTCATCCCTCCCCTGAACAGTTTGTTTTAGTAATGATCATTTATTCTGAGACAAAAAGATGTTTTCTCAAAAATGCCCCAGTTTGCTCTATTTGCTGCATGTTTTTTCTTCTGTAAACTCACTTGTACTACGTGATAAAATACATGTGCTTCTTGCAGAAATATTTTCATTCCAATGTGCTTTAAATTTAATGTCTGCTGGTATTTCTTTGTAAGGCAACAAAAAACCTGACAGCCAAGGAAACACTACTTTGATGAATAATACAAGCCTTACGTAAAAGCTAAGACAGCGGTAGTTTATACCTATACTTCAAAAGGGAAGGTAAAACAATGTAAGGTAATTGAGATAGGCATGCTTTTTATATTAATGTTCATATGTTTGCTGAACAATCCTGGCATGCAGAATATTACTGTGCATTGTAAAAACATTATGGTGAATTATAAGATGGAAGTAATTCTTTCAAACTATGCACAATTAAGCCTTTCATGTTTTTTCTAAGTAAGATGCATCTAATGACAGATTTTCACATTACATGCCTTGGCATTTTCTCACTAATTTTGCTATTGTCATGCCCATTCATGGCAGCACCAATATGTGTTTCCTAGCTTTTTTTTAAGGCGTGTAGTGGGTTGTTAAAGTACTTCAAATACAGGTGTTGTGACATGAACAGCTTGACTTTAGATGGTTGAACTTGGTCAGAGTTTTGTTTGCCACGGGGTCAGATGAAAGCCTGGTCAGACCAAATTACCAAACAGGGCAATTTTGTACAGCTGGAATTGGCAAAAAAAGGTATAGAAATAGGTAATGAAGACTATCAGTACTATGGAGTGTTTCCATGCAAAGAAACTAAACAGATTGGAACTTCAGCTTGGAAAGGAGAAGACAGAAAATACAGTAGAAGCCTGTAAAATCATAATTACTACCCAAAAAAGGCAAACCAGGAACAAGTATTTTTTGCCTGTGTTCTTTTATTGGTTTTTTTTTTATGCCAAAGCCAAGGGTTATAAGATGAACCTCTTGCACTGAAGGTCTGGAGCAAAGGAAGTAGTTTTTGTACAGGTTGCAATTAAATTGTACAATCCTAGAGCTACAGATACGGGGGCAATGAAAAGCATTAAGATGTACAGAGGGATTAAAGAAGTTGATGGAGAACTACACAGCAGTTGCTATTAAAGTCCTGGATGCAGTTTTTGGAACAGTTCATAGTCACTGGGTGCTGTTTGATGCAATAAGAGAAGTGTTGTTTCATGCATGTAAAGTTTCAGTGCTCCTGACAAGTATTTTTAAATTTTTTTTCAGTACCTAGTACTTCATTTCTAAAGAACTAAAGGTATAGGCATAACTGGAGGAGTAACAGTGTACAGCTTCCTCACAGAGGGCAGAGGAGGGGCAGGCACTGATCTCTGCTCTGTGGGGACCAGGGACAGACCCAGGAATGGCTGGAGTTGTGTCAGGGCAGGCTCAGGTTGGATCTCAGGGAAAGGCTCTTCCCCCAGAGGGTGGTGGGCACTGACCAGGCTCCCCAGGGCAGTGGGCACAGCCCCAAGGCTGCCAGAGCTGCAGGAGGGTTTGGATGATGCTCTGGGGCACAGGGGGTGACTCTCGGGGATGGGGCTGTGCAGGGCTGAGGGTTGGACTGGATGGTCCTTGAGAGTCCCTTCCAGCTCAGCACGTTCCATGATCCTATGGTATCAGTAAAATCCTATCAGAATAATTTTTAATGCAAAGAATTACATTATTTTCCTTTGTTACTAGAACTGTGTCGCTATTTTCCTTTTCTGTCATCCGTACATACGCAGCATTTGAGATCTAAGAAGGCATTTGACTAGCACAGTGTTTCTCATTTCACATGTGAACTATTCCTTGTGGAACTAAAACACATCGTACGGGAAGCTAAAGGACAGAAGAGCTCTGCCTCTTTGGTGCTTTCTAAAGAGCTTGAGCACCTTGCATGGAAAACTCTGTGTTATGCAATGCAATTATATTGATGATTATGGCAAAGTGCTGAGGAAAATGATGCAGAGAAGTGATCAGATTCTTCTCTGCCTTACCAAAACAAACAAAAAAAATATCAAACCAAAAAAACCCCAAATCCAAAGCCAACCAAAACCCCAGTAATTGACGGTATTTTTTTATCACTTGAGAGATGAAAGCTGTGCAGAAACAAAAGCAAATCTGGCTAGTAGTGTAGATATTTAACTTTCAAGAGGTCATTGTATTTGCAGAGTAGCTACCTTATTGCCTGAACCCAGAAAAAATAAATAGCTGCAACAGACAGAATTCTACTTATATTAAGAAAAAAAACACCCCTGTAATTAGTTATAGACATGTTAAAAAATAACAAGCTTATTCTGATCCATGGAGCATTACAGTTTGTAATACAAATTTCCCAGCAGAGCAGAGTGATAAAAACTTGCTTGATAACCAATCTTCCAGTAAAAACCCAGTAAATATAACTGCGTGTCAACACTGTGCATTAACTATGGAAAAAGCTGTATTGAGTGCAGATCTCGAGAGGATTCATGACAGAGCATCATGCCCTCTTTGGTTTAATTATTGTTCGGAACTCACTGCGGTGACAGCTAATGAGGAGTTCACCTGAACCGTGGAATGTCATATTGGGCCTTAAGAAAGAAACAAAACTGACTTTTGTTTTGTGTCTCTGTAGAGGGGCTGACACTGTATACCTGGTGAATGGTTGGGGCTCTCAGTTTTGGGAAGTCTCATGACCTTGTGCGAGAAAGCAGATGGGTTATTGAAGTCCAGCACCTCACAGAGGTGGATCTGGGACACAGGACCTTTGCCAGACTGACTGGTTTGGATTCAGATTGCCCGTAGTAGTTCCCAGTATAGTAAATATATTCTCAAGTGGGAGAAAAGGAGATGAACTGTTTTATATTATCCAGTGTTAGATTGCATAATGTTAGAACTAGATATGGATCAGGCAGTTTTGTACTTTGCAAATGCCATTTGTTTTGGAAACAAAAGTGCTGCTAATGAAGGTTTTAAATAATGCATTTCCCTGGATTTGTAGTGAGTGCAACTTTTACAGTGACTTGGTAAACCAGAATGTAGAGGTAAGAAGACTGAAAACATTTGGGTGGATCATCTAATTTTTAGCTCACACAATGTAATCCTTTTCTTGCTTTCAAATAACCCTTTGTTTTTATGTAACAGCAGGTGGGGTTTGTCTTTTACTCCCTCTGATGCTACAAAACTTGGTTGTTCTGATAACTGGGAACTGTCTTCTAATTTCCCTTTTCATGGCCAACATATACCAGTTCATTCATGTGTGAACGTTGTTGTGCATGGAATCATCTGTTGGAGGTTTTGTATCTTTTACACAAAGTTTTTGCTGCTCTCTGTACACTGAATGCAACATCGGGTTGTATTTATCGTTTACACAGCTTCGTTGTCCTTGTGTGACTTGTAGTGATCCTGTGACTGGTTGGTTGGCACACTTACATAGTTGCTGTGCTCCAGCAGTTCATGAGCTCCCAGAACATGGTATGGTTTTTTTGTTAGACCCCACAAATGCATTTCTCATGCTTTTGGTACTATTGAGCTTCATGCTATTTTTATTTCATGCCTTGAAACCATGCGTTAAATTCCATCCCTTTGTGTTGATTGACACCTTCTGACCTAATCATTTATAAACTTTGTCTTATGCCACAGTTATTCAGACATTAGGATTAGTCCCAGCACTGATCCTTGAGGATCCGTGTTAGTAACCTTTTCTTCAATGTGGTACGTGTCCTTTGGAAACAAGTCCCTATCGTTTGCTCATTAGCCAATTTCTTGTCCTATTTAGCTGCCTTCTACAGACCCCTGTTTTCTGGAATCTGTGGGAAGATCCTGTGTAGCTTTATGACATATTCCTTTTCAGTAAGATCTTTTCCTTCTGAATGTTGCTTTTGTTTCAGTCAGTTTACTATTTTTATACTTTCTACCCTCTTTTCACATCAGGTATATTTGTGTCTGACTTTGATTAGACAGACTTAATAAATAATTTTCTGGTTTTTTTTTTTTTTTTTTTCTTTTTCATGCTTGAGCTTCTACATCAGGAAACTTGTTTCTGGAATTATTTTTGGCTTTAATGTTTTATGCCAATTGCTATATCAGTAACAATAAGATTGAAAGAGAAGAAAGGGTACGAGTAAAATTTCAAGAAAAACCTAATGAGGAAGATGACACTTAGGAAAAGTTCCTTAAGAAAACCATAGATCCCAACGTGTTATGGCTGTTTTAAGAGGAAAGAGAAATTATGAAGTTGTTGGTTCAGTTATGACAAAATGGAACTTAGTCAAAAAAGACATTTCCATCTCATTCCCTGAAATTAAGGAGGTCACATCAGTGATATATTTAACTGACTAAGCTTCTCTAACAAAAAGCCTCTCTGCAGTGCCAGGGTATCACCTTGCAGTAAGAGGTAATATTCACTGTCATCTGTTTCTATGACACTTTCCCCTGCTACAGCTGTGGAAAAATAGCTCCATTTAAACAAGGTTCAGTTCTTTGCTGTTATAATGAATAAAACAAAGGGAAGTGTTAGAGTAATTTAAAATCCACTAAAATTCTCTGAGAGGCATAAAAATAGTAGCTTTGCTAATTCTGCAAAGGGAAAAATGTGCTCTTCAGTGATGGTTTCATCAGCTCTTTCCTACTGAGAACTAGAAATTGCCTTTATCTTCAATAGTATCTTAACTCAATGCAACTAATCTCGTTATGAATACACCTTTTCTCCCCGTTATGGCTCTTCAAATCGCTCTCTGAGGCAAGATTTTCACGAAAGGCTTGGGAAGGATTTACACTTAATCACTTTCTTTAATTAAAAGGCTCTCCTCCTCCATCGGATTCTGTGAGGGATCAGTAAATCACAGATTTGTGATATTAAAAAAGGAGTCATTTGCCATATTCGTTGCACAGCTATCTCATGGTGACTTCATCCAGGATATTACTCAGTGCCTTGGACTAAAACCTCTGAAATTGGCCACTCTGTTTTTGTTTGGTTCACTGACCTTTTGAATCTCTTTTAATGTGTGTTGTCCATCTGTAGCATTTTATTTTAGTTCGCTGTGAAGTTCCTCTAACAACAGTCTGCCGTGTTCTGATTTCATTATCCTGTGTAGGACTGGATCCTGGAACTGCTCTAGAAGTCTTCCAAAGAGATGCTGGAAGGTTCTGTCATTGTTTCAAAGATTTCCTTTCATTTTATACTTCTCTTTTCTTTGTCTTCCACCTGCCCCATTTAAAATTCCAGAGTGCTTTGCAGACCCCTGTGCTCACACACAAAACCCCTGATGGCACGTGCACACCTCAGACTGCTTCTTGCTTGAAATCTGAATTATTTTTGCTTTCCTGATCGAAGTAATAAAAGTAGCTCTGCTCAGGGAAGTGAGTGCTACCTTTAATGAGAAAGAGCAGCCAGTCCAAAATAAGAAAAGATACGAAAAGAGTCTCATATGTCAACAGGACTGTAATTTGGGGCCTGAAATCTCAATCCAATATTTATTGAATTATAGATAATAATTAACTGTACTAGTATACGTGCATTATTTTCAAAAGACTTCTCTTGCTTTAAAATGCTTCTGCAGTGGTTTTGGGTTAAAGGTTTGCATGACTGGTTTTTGAAGTCAGCAGAAAAAATACATTACATGTAAGAAGGATAGCAATTTAAATCCAAAAGCAAATTGGTTTGATGTAAATACATAAAAAGCTTAAGATTAGTAATCTTGTCTTATTTTATGATGACTCAAGAGTATCCACACAATCACGTCAGCAAAGTAGATGTGAAGTGTGGTGCTTTTTCTTTTCCTTTTTTTTTTATTAACACCATAGAGGTCCACTCTGTCTGGGTTTTATGCCAAAGCCCTCAGATGGCTTTAGCCAAAATTACTTGTACATCAATTGTGTTTGGCCTGAGAACTGTCACACGAAACTAGATATCCCAGGGAAAACAGCAAAACAAACTGTGAAACTCATCCTACCATAAAATTAAATTACTAAGTACTTTCACTGGGAGAAAATGCTTATACTTAAGGTCAAAATTCGGTCTGACTTCAGGGCACAGAGTTCCCAATAACTTCACCTGGATACTTGCCTCTGTCTTCTTTTAAACACTAAATTTTCTCCCCAACTTAATAAATAACTTGGAAGTTTTCTTTTTTTGCATTTTGAGGAAGTATAAAGAAAGAATATGTACATACTGTTAGGGCTCAGTTACTGCTGTGAACAGATGTTATGCAGATGCTGCTCACTCCTGGAAAAGTTGGTTGAGATGTGAGGATGCAATAATGAGTTGGTTCAAGTGCTCTTAACTCAAACATTACACTTCTTGTTGACTTAGTAGAATCTAAAATTAGGCTCTTTTTCTTCTTTCCTGTTTTCATTTTTTTTAGTATCAAAAATTTATTGAAACAAATTAAAAACTATATACTTGAATAAAACAGTAAAGAGAGGAGGAAAAAGAGCAATTTGCATTTCTTATAGGACTATCTATTTGAACCTTCAGAATCTGGTCTGTTTGAAACTGATTTAACATTTGCCTACCCCTTCCCTTGCCGGAGGAACGTCCAAATGAAATTTAAATGGCAACATAATACGTCATTTTAGCAGCATCATAACTGCAAGGATAACAGAAATTCCTCTTTTTTATTTACCATGAGACTTGTATTGCCAGCTTATAAACCAAAATCATACGTGTTTTTGTCATCATTAAAAAATGTCACCATAAGAGAATTAACAACACACAGCATGTTAAATGAGCTTGCTGTTCATGCTGGTTTCAACTCCTGTAGGTGAGATGTATGTGTGAGTGCAAGGCTTTGTGTTGGGTGAGTGTATTTACAATTTAAATTAAAAAAATATTCTGCATTTTTTAAAAAAACATATACTGTGCTACATATTACTCTGACCATGCCGAAGAGATACTTCTGCCTAAAAGCGTTTAATTTATATCTTTGTATTTAACTGTATTTGTGCAACCTTAGTCTTGTTAAGTGTTCTCTCTCACAATTACAATCACAATTCCTCTCCTGTTCTTTTTTCCTGTTTGTTTTCTTTTTTTTTTTCCCAGTAGAAAGAGCTGTAGTTTCATTTTTGGATCCACCTATATTGCAATTTGCGTATTAATTGAAAGTAAGTTGATGACAAAACATAAATTGTCAAAATAAAAATATTAGGATTTTGTACGATTTTTCCAAATACAGGGGGAAAATAGTTTGAGTTGCCAAAATATATTGAAAATGAGGAAAACCCCAATTTGCTGGAGCTTGCAATGGCATGAGTATTCTGTATTACAAGAATGTGCACTTTTTTATCATTAAAATATCATATATCTTACTCATTTCAGAACTTGCATTATGCTGCTAATGCCTTTCTTCTATTAAAAATGTATATTATTTTTAATGATATTATAGAGGAGAAAGTAAAATATGTAGAGAACTAACTGTAAAGCAAACAAAATTGATGTTTTTTTGAAGGATAAAGGAAAGGTGGTGGAGTTAATTGCGTACAGTTCCAAGTAGCTTTAGAAGTAGCAGGAGGAAATTAGCTGTTGTGTGAAAACAGCATGAAATGTAATTCAGAGAAGCTGTCTAATTTATCAGCAAGAACAAACTGCTCATGTTCTTAAACTGTACTCAATTACTCTGTTCAACCTTCTTTGACCTGTTCAGCCTGGCAGTGTTTGCTTAAAACCAAAAACTCATGAAATGTTACCAACCTTTTAAAAGAAACTGAAAGAATCCCCCATGAGCTTCCTTTGCAATATGCTTGTATTAATTTCTGAATTTATATAACTCTGGACTCGTTGGTTCTTTACAAGAAGATACATGACATTCTCTGCTTAGCACTGCAGAGTGAATAAACCTGCATTCTTTTGTGACTGATTTCAAAATATTGCCAAACTGATGGCATACAGCACCAGGGACTCTCTGCTATGGGAAATGACTGGGAAACCTTAATATCCAAATTATCCTTTGCTGGTGACCCATGGGATTGCTGGTTTATTCTGGGATTGTAATATTTCCCGAAATATGAAATACGAAATACAGTATTTCACACTATGTGCTGACCATGGCTCTGTTCATACTGTTTTTCAGAACAATCTTTTAAACTCTGTTCATTCTACATTCTGGCTGGGAATTGAACAAAATGCATAAACCAGCTACAGAACAGATGTTCAACCAGAACGAGACAGTGTAACTCCACCAGTTTTTAATCATATACTCCAATTTATACTGTCAGTCTCTTATAAAACCCCATCAGCTATTGTCTGCAGAACAGAAATTACTCTTTGCATTTTAGATTTTGATTGTACTCCCTTTTTCAGTGTGGATGAGACATTTCTATCACAGAACCACGGATGGGTTGAGCCTGGGCAGGGTCACTGGAGGTCCAAAGTCCTTTGCTGAGGCAGGGCCACCTACAGCCAGTGGCCCAGGGATGTCTCCAGGTGGCTCTGGAATATCTGGACTATCTCCAAGGAGGGCTGATCCGCTACCTCCCTGGGCAGCCTGTGCCAGTGCTCGGTCTCCTCGCAGTGAAAAAGTGTTTCCTGGTATTTGGAGGGAGACCTGGTGTGTTCCAGTTTGTGCCAAAAGCCTTTGGTCCCACCACTGTGTAGTGCTGGCAAATACTGTTTACAGGCAGAATGAAAAAATAGCATTTCTTGAAGGTCCCTGTGCTGCTTAGTCTATTTAGCAAACCTTGCTTACTGTCCCTCTGATGAGAAGGACCATTGCTTCTTTAGAAAACTTGTGGATCCTTGGTAATGCTGATCAGTGAAGCTTTTTGTTGCTTGACCTAAAAAAAATCCCTTTCAGATGACATAATTTTTACAACCAAAATGTAAAAAGCAGCCTCCAGTTCTTTTTATAATTTTCCCACTTTCCACGTTTTTTCTCTGTAAATTAAAGATCTATTTTGCAGTACAGAAAGCAGATTACAATGCTGTTGAACTAATCTATTTCAGGGGTATTTTCTGTGTTCGTAATGGAACTTACACCCCTTTAGACATACTTTTAGGGCATTTTTACAGTCTTAGTAAAACTAACTCAGTTCTGAAAGTATATATCTAAATAGTTATGTTCCGTAAGGCAAATAGAAACAACATGAGGTTGTAAATCTACAATCAAACCAAATGCATTTGAGAAACTGCCCGTCCCCAGGGGCTCTGCACCAAGGGATTGTCAAGGGAAGCAGAGCCTGGCTAGAACATTTATGGGAGCAGTGTAAAGTCCGTGGGGTTCTGTGGGAGACGTGTCAGGGTGCTTTTGATTTAGAAACTGGCGTGGCACCTGGTGAGCCTGGTGTGTCTGTGTAGGTAACTGTGATTGTGTGACAGGTCTCAGGGATACAAGTGCTCCCTGGGAAGTCCAGCAGGGGTTTGCGCATATTTTGTCTGCAATGAAAGAAAATGCCAAATCACTACTGGGAGTGGTTATGGACACAAATGCTGGTGGAGTGGGAAACAGCAATGAAGAGGAAGAGTGTGGTGTACAATGGCATCTGTTTTTTTGGGTGAACTGCTTGTAGACAGGTAGGGTTCAGTGACTAAAATTAACTCCAATACAGTGTAAAAGCAAGCAACAAAATGAGTTGAGAGAGGGGTGACTTTGGAGTGAGAAACATGAATCTGGTGAACATGAATTCACAAAGAGTTTCTGAGCCAGAGGCTATTTCTGTGCAAGGGAAGTTTTTGCTACCTCTTGGTTTTTCCTTCCAGTCCTAAATGCCCTGTCCAGTTCTGGTGTGTATTGACTGAGAAGAGCACTGAGCACTGAGGTAAGAGATGTTTGTAAGAGAGCTTTGGTCACAGAGAGCTCTTTGGTCCAACAAAGCCAAGCCATGGTCGAGTGTGGGTGTTCCCTCCCAGCTGGTCTCATATTCCATCTCGAAATTTCTGTGCGCCCTCACCTTGCACCAGGCTCGACTTTGTTGTCGCTGTCCTTGTGACCCTTTTTGACTCAGCTCACGTTCCTTTGGTTTCCCAGGGACTCACCCACATCACTGAGCATTTTTATGTTTGTCTAATCCTTTTTCATGCTTGGAATATCCATCCTGGAGGAGCTGGGAGGCATCACACAGCCCTGGGGCTTAATGCAAGTGATGGTATTAAGCAAAGTTTAGCCTTATTTGCTGCCCATATCTGTGCATAATGTGGGAATTTTGAAAGCACTTCAGTATCTTTGCTGGCCTAGGCTTGCTAGAAGTCTATAGGGATGGTGTTTTATAGGATAAAAAATACAAAACACCAGATTTCAACCATCCTACAGTTCCTTAAGACTGCTGTTTGAGACAACAGAATGTCATAAATGAGCCTGAACAGTTTGGTTCCAAACATTTCTTCCTTACTCATGAATGTTTTGGGGTTTTTTTTATATTATTTGAGGATTTTGGGGGGTTTTTTTGTGGGTTGGGGTTTTTTTTGTGTTGTTTTGTGTTTTTGTGTGTGTGTGGTTTTGTTGTTTTTTTTGGGGGTGGGGGGGTGGGGGTTTGGCGGGTTTGTTGTTGTGATTTGTTTGTGGTTTGCTTCTTTTCTTCGAAAGCAATCCTCATTTTCTCTTCCTGGTTTTCAAAACTTTTCCTGGGTCATGTGTTCCAGTAGGGGTATGTGGCATATTTGGGGGGACATGAATTAATTCTATGCCCAGTTTTACTTTGCTATAGGAAAAAGTTGTGTGACGTGAAGAAACTAAGGAGAAGGGGAGCATGATCTGTGGAAAACCAGGAGAAACCTTTCTTTTGAAAAAAGGCAGATGAGCCTGTATTTGCTCATCAGTTAATAATGCATGAGTTCTAATTTTAACTAAAAGCATATGGAAAACAGTTGTAAAAATGTTTACATAATCTTTTATTATGAGATATGAGCAGTTTTAAGTAAGAAAATAACTTTTTCTTGCAAATCATTCACAGGTGCAGAGCTTGAGACAAATCTTGATTGCCATCATTGCTTCAAAGTAACAGCATCTCTTTTTACCACAGTTTTTCTGTAAGTGAGAACGACTGAGGAAGGTTTCAAGTCATCCTTAGTTCTCAAAAGAGCCTGTTGCTGAAGAGAGACCAGGCTGGCCAGATACGTAATAGTTCCCAGGATTTATAGAAGAGAGATTCTTGAGGACTGTAGGGAATAAGAAGGACCACAGTGGATTGGGAATGGCTAGGAAATTACAAATGAATTACAGAATTACTGGCTGCCTGAAGTGTTGTGTGAGATCAAATTATCTTCACATAGCAGTTCAATTTTTAAGATGTGTGTGATGGGGAAGGGTTATTGGACTGCAGTCAGTGTTTGGTTTGGACAAAACAGGCTTAAAGGTCTTCCATTGCACAGGGATGTGGTGCACAAGTGAACAGTATATATATTGTAGTCAAAAATAAATCATTTTGTCACCAGGACTTCAGGAGCCAGCCCAGTAAATTCCTGATGTCCCTGAATCTGCATGTGTGTGTAGCTACATCGATCTGTACTCTGAGAGAAACATGGTTCTTGCTGCAGTCATCTTATAATCCTAAATGGAAGTGATCCCAGGGGTAACTAGATCACAAATGTTTTCCCTTTGAGATTATTTCTGTCCAGCTTGTGGGACTTCCCCAGCTGATTTTCCCTGAAAAAGGGAAATTTGGCAGTTGTTGTGTAAAATTTCCACCACTATTTGTGTGGTGGCCGTGGACTGACAAAGGAGCAGGTCAGGCAGGTAATATGAGTATTATTTCTCAGCAGCTCTTTGCAGAGTGACTTTGTGGTCTGTGCCTTTGTTGTTGACATGCTACACATTTGCCAAGTTTCATGTGACTGAAGTGGCAAATAATTGTAAGCTCCTTTTACAGACTAATGCTGACCATCTGAGCTTCATCTGCTGCAACTGGGGCATTTGCATCGAGCCAGGGAAGTCATGACCTTTAATACATCTTAAAACAGGAAGGAAAACTGCAGCACTTTTTAAAAATAAGTGTGAAAGCTTATTGGTTTTTAGTTAGGACTCTCAGTAGAAAAACAAGTGGCAGAAAAATGATCTTACTCGTAAACATATGTGGGGTATGTTTGTCATCATCATATAATTAAAAAAAATTGTTTATTCTGATAAATGGATTTTTGGTTCCATCACAAAGCTGAGTATTCCCTTGCTGAGACAAAGAAAGCACAAACAAAAGGTTCTGTTCTGGAAAAACAGAAAAAAAGCACAAACAAAAGGTTCTGCTTGGAAAAGAAGAATCTGGCCTGAGAATGGTGACCACTGACAGTAGCTATGGATATAGCTGAGTCATGCTTGTTTGGTATTTGTTTAGATGACGTTTAGGCATTTGTTTAGAAACAGTAGGATTAACATGCACTGTTCAAATTATTGCTTTGGCTTTGTTTTTTGTTCTTAAGACTTTCTATGTGCCTGACCAGCTGCTTGAGAAGTATGATATGAGTTTGTCTTGATAGCCTCAAGGCTGGACTTTTTTAGTGATCAGGCAATTACTTTTTGTTTCACACCTGTGTGTTGCTGGCATGATTCAAACTATATGGCAAGCAGCACTTTGTTTCAGTGTCTTGATCTGCCCTTCTCCTCTCTCCTTTTGGCAATTAGATGTAATTAGTAATCAGCTCTTTAAATCCAGAACACCTGTTCTTATGTTTTTGGGCAGTCCCATTGCAGTGAAACTGATCTTCACTGGAGCTCGTGAACTGCTGCTTTAAAACCAGTAATAATACAGAATGAATGCACAAAGAAGGAATAAAGATATATTAATTGTTTATCTTGTCTTTGAAAGGCTGTCCTTTCCTGTAATCTAGAATGCTTTTATTTTTTTATATCCAAGTACTTATTGTACCATCACCATTCCTGCTTCCAAGAGGGTACTTGTTAATGATCCCTCTGTCACTTCAGGACAGGGATAACAAGGTCACCGGGGAGAATAAAAATTAGAGCAGAAAGTGTTCCTTGTGTGTGTTGTTTTGCTCATCGAAGTATCTCTCTAATCTTTATTCTCCATAAATTGTAAATAACAGGATTTGACAGAAATACAGATTGCCTTACTACACAGTAATGAATGCTTTAAGATTCAAAATTTGGAAAGCTGTGACAAGAAGCAGAGAATTTTGTCTTCAGTCATCCAAAAATGTGCATTACAGAGCTCATCTTCATCTTTGGCATCTATCAAGCAAGTTGCTGGAAGCAGCAGAGCCAGTAAACAAAGCGCGTTGCAGTAAAATGCTCCCCCATGGGGAATAATTTTAAAGTCATAGTGAAGTGTTGTTTTCAAAAGACATCAAATTACATTTCCACTGGAATAACAGACTTTTTAAATGCATGTGTGACGGAGAGTTCATCTTAAAAGAGGCTACCGCTTCTGCACACACTGAAAAGCTCAGCAACTCACATTTCTCCCTCTCTGTCACATTCTGGTGCTGTACAAGCCCACAGTACTTCTACCAATTTGTAAGAACGTTATTTGAGATGTGTCAATATCTTTATTTTAATTTTTTGTGGCATGTTTTATACATGCAAAACCAGAGGCTAATAAGTATATACTGTTTTATTGTTTCTCCATCTGAGCTGTTTTTATGTTTTCAAACATATGCAGTATGTCCATAATATTTTGTTAGACAGGATCTACAGGCCCCTATTATAAAGGAACAGGGAATTGCAACTACAGTTTCCTAAGGGTTTTTTTAGATTTGTTTGACATCTGTCTCTTGTTTCTTTGCATAGCTGCAGACTGTGCTTGGCCCAAGCACTGAATTGGGATAGCTGAACCCAAAGTTCTGTCCAGATGCCTCCCCAAGAGCTGTTGCATTCTCTAACCCAAACTCCATGAAGAATTGGAGGGGTACATGCCTAGAAGATGGTTTAGGAACAGGGTGGGAGGTGGGTCGTAGGTGGGAGGTGGGTCGTATGCCAGTTTTGTACTTCCTCTCTCAAACAAATATATTGTTTTCTCTTCTTGACATCTGCTTAGCAAAGGGTAAACTTTGCTATGGTGAGTTGCAATAAACTGCTGTGCACTTGGTAGGAGGATGAACAGGTCTTCAAGTCCACCATCCTCCTTGCCACAGTTCTGTAGTATCTTAGTGTTGGTAAGCTCCTAATTACCACAGTTTCCTGTTGTCTCATAGACTCTTCCAAATAGCAGCAAACTACTCTAAATCACTTACTCACATGTCTTTTAATGTTGACTTTGAGTAGTCTGCTCTTATTTGGATAATATCTAATATTATTACTGAGAGTTAAGTTAGGCTGTTCATCTGTGGACACCCAATTCTTTGCATATGATGATATCATGATGATCTCTTTGTCATCTCTACCATCAGGACCCACAAGAAATTACTCTTCTTCCTTCTGTATCCTGAATTCCTGCCTGCTGCCCCTCTCCAGTTACAGCCTTCATGTGAGCGCTGGCTTTGCAGAAGTCAACCCTGCTGACTGGGGGGTGCTTGGAGGCTGCTGGGACAGGGTGAGGTGAGGGGTCCCCAGGGCTCGGAAAGGGTCAGGGGACACTCCTGTGTGGTGTATCACATCAGGTGTGGAAGTGGAGGCTGTGCCACGTGGAACAAATGGTGCTGAAGCCACAGGGGTGCTCCAGCCATTTTCACATGTTAAGGGGAGGTGTTGGAAAAGGGGCAGCTTTACCTCAGCTCTTGTCCACTGTCCCCACTGTGCCACAAGGCTGGAGAGCACAATGAACACCAGCTCTGTCTCAGCTGCCACCGTGGGGATGCTGAATGCACTGAGATGTGAAGTTATGCAGCTCAGCTGTTGTTCATTAGGGACTTAAAGAAGGTGCTTGAAAGCCAGGTGCAGGTATCCAGCTGTGAGGAAAACTGCTTCTTGTGTGAGGACAGCCACCCCAGGCAGGTAATCTTAGTGCCACTGTGCATTTAGGTATTTCAGTGGGTGGGTTTGGGTTTGGTTGGTGGGGTTTGACTTGAAGATGCAGAGCAGAGGAAGTGATATGCTGCCACACCCCAAAAAATACCTGATCCGCTCCTTTTATGTTGCCTTCATTTAAATCCCCTGGCCTGATGCCCTGTGGAGGTGCTGCAGCAGGTTTGCTGCCTGGTTTCTCTGGGGGCTCTGTGGATGCTCCCTCTTCAGCATCACATTGCCTCTGTCTGCGCTTACCCCTGTTTTTCAGGTGTAGCCAGTGTGTTAAGAGCTTTGGAAAATCATGATTTAAAGGAGCACTGTGGTGTTAGTGTTTTTCAGGTTTTGGAGGTCACGCCACATTATGAGCAGCTTTTGTGTTGTCACTCAAGAACGAGGATATTTACTCAGTTCAGACCCATATTGCTTTGAAATTCATGGCTTTTAGATTCGAACTGGATATTCAAAAAGCGGAAACACATTTCAGGTTCCTCCATTTCTTTTTATGATGATAGCATTTGGTGCCAAATGGGGCATTTTAATCACTTTTTTTTAATGCTAAAATTATGTGATTTTTTTTTCACATTCCACATCACAGAAGTAAGGCAATTAGAAGAAAATACTCATTTGTGTGTCTATAGAGGTATACTTAGCAGTCCACTGAACTGTCATTTGAATTTCAAAATGCTGTGAGAAGCACAGGTTTACACTTATTAAAAAAAAAAAAGAAACAGAAAGCCTCGGCAAGAAGTTTTTTGCAGGGCAAGCACCATATGTAGTTTTATTGTGTTGTATATGGTGGTGATTTTAGCTTTTCTAAGGAATAGAGAGCTGGAAGTAAACCTTCATCTGCACTCTGCTGTTTTGTTTTTTTATCATTGAAATTTCATTGATTTTAAAACTTACAGGTGTGAAACTTGCTTCATTAAATTGCATACTACAGTGGATAGGGCACATCCATCTAAACCATTATCTTCTCTCTGGAAAATGAAAAAAACCTGAAGTGTTGCTGACCTGTTTTATCTGAGCATCATTATAGCAAAAAAAGGAAATAAGGGAAGGCATGCTCTTAGAATATGTAAGAATTCATTGCATCTTCTAAAACAGCAATATTTATGGAGACTGAAAAAAAGGGCTTTGTATTAATGCAGCTATTGAAGGTAACTAATGTGTTAACAATCTTGCCGGTATTGATTATTTCAGTAAGTTTAAGGTAATAAAACTGGAGGTAATAAGGTAATAAGGCAGGAGGGAATTCTGGGATAGGATAAACCTAAAAGTCAACATACTGGGGGTCGGGGAAAAGCTGGAAGAGGGACTGCGACATAAGAAGCTGCTTTGGTGAAGCTTTAACTTTTCGCCTCGTTGAAAGTGAAGCAGTTGTGTTCACACCTCATATTTTGTGTCACTAATTTTACTCCTGATGCTCAAAGCAGCCTTTTCTTCTCCTGTGCATCGGGAAGAGTGGCACAGGGGTTGTGGAAAGCAAGTGGCACAGGCTGTCTCAGCTGGGCACATGGGCTGAAATGATGGCCCTTTAGGAAACCAACACAGACCTTCCAGCTCTGGGTTCAGGGTCTCCCCAAAAGGTTCAGGCTTAGGAGGTAATTTGGACACTGTGACAATCCCTGGGAATGGGGATTGCGCCCACCAGATTTAGGTCTGGTTGTGCCAGTGAAGTATTTGTGTGATTATGAGGCTGTTTCCCCAGCTTGGGTAGTCTCAGTGCTTCCCAGGACCCCCCAAGGCACTCTGGTGATGGCCCAGGCAGCAAGTGCCACGGGCCAGCTCAGTGTGAAAAGTTGCCCTAAATCTTGTAACCCCTTCCTTTACTTGATAAGGGTCCCTAGAGATCTTTTTGATTTGACATCAGGAGTGTGAAGAGTGTTTGTGCTTCTTAATGTTTTTCAAAAGGGTTCCTAAAGGAAGAAGTTAATGGCCCCTCAGTTTCATCTGCTTTATAGACTGTTTATCACTTTGCTTCTAGAAAGGTGTGTTTTCTTCCACTGGTGCTGCTCCTGTTTGCCACACTGCCCTCAGTAGGACCCACTGCACTGCACGTGGCTCCTTTTGTGCACAGCACTGTCTGTGATTACTAAAGAAAGTTTCTTCTCTTTAAATAAAGGGTTTGACTTTTTTGTTAGACCTGACGGCTATTAAGTTTTAAATGCCATTTGTTTTTCATTAAAAAGGCTTTTCTATTTGAAATCCTTGACTTATTTTTATTGGAAAAATAATATTCAGCTTTGCTCCCCCCCCCGTTTTTTTTTTAATTTACTGGTGCTTAATCCATCAGCTAAATACAGAGCAGTAGTCTCATATGGCAAATAGGCCTTGCTGTGTGTGGAGGGGTGCGTGCATGTGTGTGTATGTGCATGAATATTTTTATGCTTTCATATTTCTTTATTTTTCTCCCCTAAATTTGTCCTGATGATCAAACACTTATTTATATTCATGTGCAGAACTGTAAAATCAACCCCTCAGTCCTGAGGGAGACTGGTGTTCATGTTTTTCTTTAATTCTGTCCATATTTAGAGGCGCTCTTTGAATGTACTTTGTAAAATAAAGCCTCCTGTATGTTTTCCTCAGTTCATTTACATTTAACTGCGGTACTGCCTCCTGTTTCCAACTCAGGCAGATGACCCATCTGCTGGAGGCATTATGAGCCTTGTAGACTATCGGCTGTACCCTTGTTAGGTGTTGTCATGTTGGTGGATAAGGGCCTTTGTTGTGGCTCTGGGGGGGTTGTGGCAGGTGGCGCAGGAAGCCTGGAAGCTGTTGAGCTGAGAGGAGCGTGTATTTCCACTAGATCTTGCTGACAGGAGACCTGGATTTGGTTGTAGCGCAAGTTACGGTGGAGCTGAAGCACGAGTCGGTAACCACAGAAATACAGCGGAACAGCAGGTCACAGTCTCTGCCACTTCTCCCTTCTGGTAAACTCTTACACACAGAGCAGGGCTCCCCGTGCCACCCTCCCTGACCCACCTGCAGAGGGGATGCTCCCTGTGGGGACCTGCAGTGCCCTGGCTGGGCAGGGAAAGGGGCTGGCACTGGGACCCCCATCCTTAAGGATTCCCTCCCCGTGGTGTGTTGCAGAACTGGCCGAGAGATCTCGGTGCTGGTGGTCAAACTCCACGTGTTTGGTTTCCTGCATATCACCCAAAGGTTGTGTTCTTGCCCGCCGCCATCATCAGCACACATTCAGGTGTTAAAAGTTTGACCAGCTGTGGTCAGGGAGTGTGGGAAGAGTGGCCAGGTAAAGAAACACTGTTAAGATCTCCATAGCAGAGCAGTTATCCCACTGGGCAGAAATGGGCACAAACCCATCATGGATTTATGCCCTGACACAAAGCTGTGACATCAGAGAAAAGTGATGCTGGCCTGAAATAAGCTACAAAACACACAGTGGGTTTGTCAGCTGTTTTTTTCTGATTGATTTGAACAGGCATTTCTGTGATTAGAAGGAGTGTAAAGAAATGAAAAAAGTATTCTCTTATAAAATTTATATTGTTTAATAGTCCTCTTTACCACTTCCTTATGAATTGTGAATTACGAAGTTTTTCAGGGCTGTCAACCTCTGTGGCAAAATCTAGAATTATTATAACTTCAGTTTGGCATCTTCTTTGTCTGAGAGATCGTGCTTGGAAAAGCGGTTTGATCTCTGTATTTTATACTCCTATTCTGTATAAAATTTACTTAACCAGTACTGAATTAAAAGTATGTAGTGGTTTTTTTTGGTTGTTTCTTTTTCATTTATGCTTTTCTCCTTTGTGTACAGAATTGGTTGTCCTGACACTTTTTACATATACAGGCTGTTGCAGGTTGATTTCAGCGGCAGCTATTGCAGTTTTTTTTAAAATAGCAGTTCTGCAAATACTTAAGGTCTCTAAAGTTAAAAGTCTGCAAAGCATGTTTTTGACTCTGTCTTCTAACTGTGGCTCTGTTGGTATCCTTTCTTGGCCAGCTGATATCTGGGGGAAAAAAACTGGAGCAATTTTGAAGCTGATGAAGATTCTTTTGACTTTGTGGGCTTGACCCTGAAACTAAGCAGCTTTTTGAAGAACAGATAATGGGTTTAGGGTTGCAACCTCCAAAATAGTTTTTTTCTACATGTTAGCCTTATAGTCCTGATTTTTACCATCCCCATAATTCTGAAAAATACACTACTGCTTCCTCATTTTTAGCCATTAATCCAGTGTGAAATTGGAAATGTTGGTTAAAGTTAACCTAAGTGACCAAGTGATATTTGAGAATAAAAAATACTAAAATTATTTCAGTTAACAGAGAGAAGATGCACTCAGTATTTTCCTGAATCCTTGGACTTAGCACACAGAAGTGCTTTCCATGATAAAGTTTAAAATCCATAGGTAGGGTTGTTGCCACATGCAGGAGCTGCTGTCCAGAGGAGGAATTATATAGAGCAAGAGAAAGGCTATTATGGGAAAGTGGGACCTTTTGTCAACAAGAGAGGAGAAAAAGGGGTGATGACGGTGATTAAGGAGTTCTTCTGGTCAAACTCCAGGCTGTCCACTGCTGTATGTCTTATTGTTTCCTTTTTCTTCCCAAAAGGTGCCATTTCATTTATTTGTGTATTTTTTTGTGTTTGAACACTGCGATGACCTCTGTGATGACCATCTCCCCAGAAAGTTCGTTTTGAGTGACTAGGTCAGTGTAAGGCAGAAATTCTGTGTTATCTGTGTCATGAGTCTCTAGCCTGTGCTCCTACTGCCAATGCAGAAACCTTCCCCTTTCAGGTGGACTGTGTCTGCTTTGGCCATGGTGTGTATCGGTGGAGTCTCAAGTTTACAGCTTAGCTGGGAAGAAAACCCTGGGGAGATAATTTCAGGCTCTTAACTTATTCACTAGAGAATGCTGCTTCTCATACAGATTGCTTCAAAGCTCTGCACTTAGTGAGGCCAACTGTGAAATGAGAATAATAATGCTTATGCACCTTTGTAAAGTGATTTCAAATCTACAAATGGAAATTTAAGTTCAAAGCATTATTATTATTAACAACTACATCTTCCACACAGGGTAATGAAGGAGAGACAAGCGTAGTTCCTTTTCTTAGTATCTTCTCCCAGAATGTATTAACTTGCTGGGTGTGTTTTCTGTGCCTTTCTGGATATGATAAACATCTGATAAAAAGTCTTTTACAGCTAATGTTTAGTCTGCATAAATTATGCTTTTAGATATTCAGCCATAATTTCCTCTATAAGTTAGCCCAAGTGCTGTTTAACACGTTAAAAAGTGCTTGTCAGGATAGAAACCATTTAAGTTTTTAAGGAAACTTTTGTTTTAAGGGGATGTCTGTAGACTATGAGATGAACTGCAGTTCTGTAAATGGAACTAAACTGTTAGTCTGTGAAGAAGATGAAGAAAGCCAAAGGTTTCCTCATGCAATTATACTGCAAAAATCATTATATTAAGAAATAGTAATACACACGATACAGTTTTAATCACCCTTCTGGTTTAAGCCGTTAGGACTGGCATTTTTAGGGCGAACTCCTTTTCTGTAAAGGCCAGAAAAATCACTTTAAATATATGAAACTCCATGGTAAGCCTGTACATGGGACTTCTTAAACACTGAAAACGGGAAAATTCCATTGTAGCTTTGAAGCACTGTAAGCATTTCCTGTTAAATTTCAGTTTCTGGTTGATGAAAGCACCAGTATGATTCAGGTTGCAGTAGGTTTTCTGATTTGGCAGAGGTTCTGCTGAAAGACCTGAGCACTGTTAAAATGGAAGCAAATGTGGAGTTCTCCTGGAATGGGTAAGGTGGCTTAAAGGTTTAAATCTAAGCCTACACTCTGGTGCTGTTTTGGTGGATTTTGTGGAACGTTTCACTGGTGCCTGGTGCTGAATGTTAAGGGTGTTTTTAAAGGGCAGCACTTAAATGGTGATCTCTTGGTACCTCTTTCTCAGCATCCTTGTGCTTGAGGCTGTGAGGCCATGTGAACAGCTGGGCACACTCAAAAGGCAAAGAGACCTTAGAAAAAGAATATTAAAAGAAGCTGCAGAGGACCACAAAAAGCTGTGGTGAATTTGGATGGAATAGCAGTGTAAGCACTAGAATATGCATTGAGGTCCACTTTAAATAGTCAAATAACCCAAAAGACATCAGGATGAAATTATTTTATGATGGTCTTTATATTCACTGCAGGAGAAGCAATAAAGTTATTTACATTACAAAGTTGTGTATAAGGAACCTAAATTAGGTCTCAGTAAGAGATATTGCTTATTTAAAAAGAGATGTTCACTAAGGCAGTCATATTACTTTTCTGCTGTATGGATTTATGGTTTTGAAATGGTTATGCCCCATAACTCTTAATTAAGCTTGACAGTTTTAGCATTGAAATGGAAGTAGCTGGTTGGAAAGACAGCCTGCAAACGAGGGCCTCTCTTAATGGTCCCAGAGCTTGTCTTTGTTTACAGGCTTTACTGTATTGTGAGAAAGGGAAGAAAATAACAGTTGTCTTTAATTATACATCATCTGCAGTGTCAAAACAAGGCACTGTAAACAAGCACAAGTGGCTTATAATGAAAGCAGTTATCACGGACTTTGTGTAGTGACTAAACCTCCCCAGCTTTAGTGGTGTGACAGGTATCTTGTGGGAACAGCTTGTCATGAGGATTTGGATGATCTGCTTGAATAAGTAGCCTTCTCACAGGCATGACCTACTTCTTTTGTGAGCCTGTATTTGCAGAATATGGTGTCCTGTTCTACCTGACCACAGTGATCCCAGTAATGCTTTCAGACCATTTACTTGCAAGGGGCTTTTTCAATCATCTTTAAAAGTTATATGAAGGATGAACAGCTCTCATTTCAATATTTTCAAGATTAAGTAATTTTTTAATACCTCTGGAAGAACCATCAGTATTCTGGCAGTGGTCTCTATTTGTTTCTTTATCACCCAGTAGTTTTATTCCAAGACACAGGTGTTGGGCAGTTTCTGATTTTAGTAAGCTTATTGGAGCTATTCAGTCCATAGAACTTCGATTTTTAGGTCTTATTTTTCTGCCAGATGCAACACAATGACATATTACAGAATAAAATCTGAAGAGGAACTTCATCCAGGTTACATAAAAATTCTGTACCTGACTGATAATGTAATGCAATTTTCATTGCCTTTGTGGTTTTTATCTTTCATTTTGTTTATTTTACCTTGTTTTCTCTAAGTGTAGATTTATCTATTTATAAAATACATAGAAGTAGGTCTTAAAAATGTTTTGTTAAAAAAAAAAAAAAGAAGCCAGTGGTGGGTGTAAAGTTATAGAATGTCCTAAAACAGGTAGCAGAGCTGAGCTGCCTTCATTAGGTAAAAAAATCAACTCTAGAAATAATAAAATGAAGCTCACGAAAGCAGAAGACGTAATTTTAGAGGTGAAATGTTTGTGAAGGTTGGAAAATCACAGCCAACACCTCTCCTTCCTAGAAATGATGAAAGAATTCTCATTATTGCAATGGAAGAGGTTCCCCTCCTCATTGCTCTTACTCCAGAGGCCAACACCCTCCCACTGCCACCACTGCTTGCGTGGGCTCTCCTGACCACCATGAAAGCCCCTCTTGCCCTTCTGAACCTTCTGCATGGCACTCCGGTCCTTGTGTGGGATCCACTCTCTTCAAAGCGTGGAATGATCTGCTTTGGGAAAGCGGCAAGGCTGGAAAGGTGGGATGGGCATGAGTGTCCTCTCTGGCATTCAGCCCAGAGAGGCTCGAGGGGTTGCAGGACCTACTGGGAGTCAGTGGGAGTTTACTGGTCAGTCTCACCCATTGTATCTGAGGAGTAAATAATTGATGGGTGCAGAGGTCACTCACAATTTGCTCAGCTTTTTTAAACTCAGTGAACCTTCTAAATGTGAAACCCACCCAGCTTCAAAGTCCATGGCAGCCTGGTTGAATGCTCTGTGCAGTTGAGTGCTTAATTAGTATGTGAGTTCAGGACAGTAAAAGATACTGCATTTCATTGGGGTGGCTGAAGGGAAATAGGGAAGCAGAAGTCTGTAAATTATCCAAACCAGAGTTTGGTCAGAAGCCATCTGTGATTCGTAATGTTTCTTACAAGATCGGGCTGAGAAACAGAAAAGAACTTTTGCTTTTCCATATTGTGTTGTTTGCTGAATAGGAGTGTGATCTTCCTGCAATCACATACTGCCTATTTTCCTCTTTCTAAAAATAGGACATTTCTCTCTGCCCTCACAGCAGTATGCTGGAGTTTAGCCCTGGGCCTGTCCAGCAGATGTCCATGACTTTTAGCCACGGCGTGTTGGTCCTGAGCATGGTGGTCAGGCTACGTGTACAGGGCAGAGCGAGAATGTCTATACAAAGACTACAGTCCATTAGAATAAGTGTGCTGAGGAGTCAAGCCGAGCTTGTCAGTGGGAATTCTGTGAGCAGTGAGAAGAATGAAGCGTCTAAAATCCTGCTCCGTTGGATTTGGACATCTTCTGCTGTGATGGAGAAAGTTATTTGCTCCTTTTGTGGCTGCAAGTGCTGAGTCTCCTGAAGGTAGCGAGACAACCATTCTTCCTGCCTGAAAACTGTCCTGCAGAACCAGAGGTTACACTTTGCTCTGAAAGCATGTCACACATTAGGAAGGAGACAAGAGTGGGTATCATGTTCCTGCAATACCATGGTGAAGTAATTGAAGGATTTATTTAGAGTGGGAAAGAGAAGTTTGAATAAGCAAATGCTGGTTTACAAGCTGTATTTGGGTCAGTGGACTGCAGAATCAGACTTCCACAGGTTACTCCTGTTTAACTGTTTTATGAAAATAATGGCATTAATATATTTAGTTTTGGAGCAGGGAGGGAAGAATCTGCTTCCCTGAGAATAATGTCATGTCTGGGGCGGAGAGGGCTGTCTTGACTGGATTTGGGTGTGAATTCCCTCTGACAGAGAGGGAACCCAGCGTGGGTCATCGGCCTCTCGAGGGATCACTCTAGCTATCAGTCTGTGCTGATAAAAGGTATAGCTCCTTCCCAGGGTTTAAAAGGGAGATGGCTGACACTGTGAAGCTGTATCCAGTAGGTACACCCTGAAAGTGGGCACTTCAAACGTGTCCTTCAAATGAGATCAGTTGGGAAATGTCTCATTGGTGGATAGGGGTGGTGTCTTGACATCAGAAGAAGCATCAGGTTCTGTCAGCCTCTTAAACTGAAGGTGCATCTCAGGGCAAATAGAAATCAGACTTTTATGTGCATAGGAAGTGTTAGTGCCGGTAACTGCAGTGTCAGCGGAGTGCTTGGTGGTGTTAAATGCTGAGCAGCCTTAGGTGTTCCCATGGATCCTGCTCTTTGGTCAGCCCTCTAACATGTGAGTCGTTAGATACCTACTAAATTTTGTCAGTCCTGTAGAAAATGCCCCAAGATATCTGTTGACTGTGGATAGGTGAGACAAGACAGCATTGTACTGTTTGCTGAGCAGAATGTTTGCCGAGGGTGTTGTGCCTTATAGCGACTTACCCAAAGGGAGAAGGCAGATGTCTGCCCTGTGGTTCCTTGAAGTCACCTTGCTGGTGCAGATGGAGCTGATGGTATGGAGTGCCAGGGGAGCCTGTGTGCCTGGTTCTGTCCTTGGGAACAGGAGCATCCCAGATAACAGGCATTGCCAGCATGGTGTGTTCAGATAATGCGAGACCGTGTCCTCTAAAATGCGAGGAGGGCGCTGTATTAGACCTGGCTATTACACAGTCACAAAGTGGGTTCTCTTTTAAGGCTGGAACTTCCTTGAATAGTAATGGTGGTTGGGATGTCATTGAAGAGGTCAGTCAGCGATTCCTAAAGTTTTTGGGAAGTGAAGTTATTCTAATATCTTTTTGAGGGGATAAAAAGGTTAAGACTAGAAGCTAATGTTTTCTGGTAATTTGTGTTTATTTTTCAGCCTCAAGATAAAATGGAAATTTCATAGATTTTTCTCCAGATTTGCTTTCATTTTCACTTTGATGTAGATTTATGCTCCAATCCTAATGCTCCATGCTTAGATATTTTAAACACAAAGGTCAAACTTACCATAACACTATCAGTACTTTTCTAGCAAGCCTATATGTCTAATTCTTGTCTCTTAAGGGCTTCCAATTGGTATCAAACTCGGAAGGTGTGAAATGGGTCCTGTTTCAGATGATGACTTGCCTGTGAATGATGAAGCAAAGTATTTAGTATTTTTTTTACAAGGTAGTTGCAGTGAAATTCATACACTTTTAAAGCTTATCTGAAGTATGAAAGTTGTGACAGATTCTGCAGCCTTGGGGACTAGACTTCCCATTCTGCAGAAAATTGTCCCTCCTCCTGCTATTTTACTTTCTATTCATCTCTTCAGCCTCAGTTGGCTATTTTTCCCATGCCCACAGGGTGAAATATATCCGCATAATCTTCCAGACCCTTACTTGTCTGTTCCTCTGTCAGAAGTCTCTCTCTTTTTTTTTGTTATTGCTGGACAATTTGAGCCCAGTCTTGAAAACTGGGAGAATAACATCTCTGCCGCTTCCAGCTAATTCTGACCTTTGTTGCGCGAGTCCTGTTTGCACAAAGCAGAGAATGAGGGATGTGTGGTCTGGCCACATCCCTGGAGACAAGCAGCAAAGGTAGGAGGTAAACCAAGCCAGAGGCACATGGTGTCTCCTGTCAGGGGGTCTCTAAAGAAAGAGCCTGTTAAACCAGGTGTGTGTAGCCTGCTGCCTCCCCAGAGTGACTGGGTACTCCGTTGTGTTTATTTTCAAATGAGAGTTGATAATGGGGCACAAGCATCATTTCCATGCCTAGAAGAGTAAGAAGTGACTGCTATGATTTCTATTTAAATGGACAGTTTTCATGATTCAGTTGTTGAGTGTGGCCCTAGGGAGTTGAATCCTGCCATGAAGCTTCTTTGTGATGCTGGACAGTTTATCTAAAACTGAAGATTCACTACTGGGAACTGTGTGATCTTATTCTGCTTGACCAGACTGAGATGTTTGGCACATAAAGAGCAGAAGTCCCAACCACTCAGCGATGCAGCTGCAGACTATAGGAGTTAGTACGAAAAGAAGTGTCCCCTCGCACACTGAGATGAGGAATGAGGCTTCACATCCTCCAGAGAAGCACCAGAATTAATTGATAAATTTCACTGCAAGGCATAGCACCCTTCCAGGAGCAGCAGTGGCTGATGATGTGGGTGGGTTATCCTGTGTGTGTGTCCGTGTTTGTGACTTACTGTGCTAAATTAGCTGGTTTGAATTCATCCACATAAATTCTTGTAGAGGGTTCTCCAGAGAGTAACACATTGCGGCTTTTCAATAAGACTGGTTGCACAAATCCCCTTTTCTTCTCACTCTCCTTGCTGGAATTTGCCTGGAGAATTAAGAGCTGCAAAATATTTAAAAATCAATAGAATTTACATGAAAAAATTAACACTAAAATGCATTGACAGGGATAACACTGCACGAAAATCAGTTGGATAGGCATATTTGATTTATTCATTCAATAAGTTTGAGAACATGTTTGTGAGGTCTGTGATCCTTTTGCATAATTTGTGCTGGTTTATTATTAGAGTTGTCACTCTTATGAGGAAAATTAAATGGCTTGTTTGGAGGCTTGGGATTCAGTGTGGTAAAATGCAGCTACACAATGTTTTAGAAGTAGAGGCTATAATTAATATTATAGTCCTAGCTTAACTGTTTCTCTGAATTAAAGCTGACAACTACCTTGTTAGCAAGAGCACAGATGGAGGAAGTGGATTTTACTGACTTGACTTGAAGTTTTTCCATGTTCAAAGTAGTACTGCAGGAGTTGTGAAACATTTTTAAATGTGAGGCATTTATATTTCAGAGTGTAGATTTCGTCTGCCTAAGTTTGAAATGATTCTTTTAATATTCCTTGGTATCACAGAGGAGTGTTGGGTTTGCTGATGAAGAGAAGCACTACTGGGGAGACCCTGGGTCAAGAGAGAGAAGAGCAGGATGAGAAGGGTTTCAGTATAAGGTGCACTATTTGTTCTGTACAAAGTGAGGTTTTGTCCTGAAAGATAACCTTAAAAAGCAGCATTTTAGGATTTGATGTTAAGTGCTTTTTCAGGAATTTATAAAGTCAATAAGCTCAAGTTTTGGGTTAACAACCCCCCTCCATCTTCCCTCCATGATAGACAAAATTGTCAGTTTGTCTTTTAAGTATAAAAATCTAAAGTTGTAGCCAAATATTGATGATTATAATATTACAAAAATGTCATGTAAATTAAGCCAATCTTATGGCATTAGTCATATTAGTTTGGTGAAGACATGGTTTAAAAAATAGAAAGATGATAAGCCAAAAGCCATGTGGCTATTGGCATATTTATGTTAGCATTTTATTTTGGATCAAGAGTATGATTTTGAAGCAAGCTACTGATCCTGCCTATTTACTGTGGTTTGCTTTGCATTGCAGAGTGGCTTTGGAGTATGTAAGCTAATTTCCTTTTGGATGAAAGAAAAATGTGGTCCAGGAGTGAACATAATGCTCTCCTACGGCTAATGGGTATTTAGTCTACAGAACCAGACTAGCCTTACCCTGAAGTAGCTTCCCTCCCTCCCTCCCTCCTTTTCTTCCCAAAACGTGTGTAGTGTGCATATCATACCTTCAGCATCCACAGTTTTGCTGTACAGACCTGGTTTTATTCTGCCATGCCACTTGCCAAGGCAGACCTAATAGCCCCCGTAGTCAGCCAGTTGCCAAGGACATTTACTGATAAACCCAGGACCTTGTCCTCTGAGGCCGAAGTCAGCTTGCAAGGAAGGGCTGCTACACCAGCTGGTAAATTCCCTGTTAGGAATTGTATCTGTGTAGCAGGTAGGAAACTACAGGTGCTGTGTTTCTGTGTCCAAAAACCAAAAAGCAACCAACCACACTGAAGAAACCCTTTCAGGAAATGGGGGATTCTCCTTAGTCTGATGGAGCCATTTCTCCTTTGATGGAGCCATTTCTCCTTAGTTTCCATCTGATTAGTCATTTACTTCGTTTCTGGTGGGGGGACTGTTCCATTTGAGTGTGTTTGAGAAGTGGATGGTAGCTCTTTAAAAAAGTCCTGAATTAAATGGTCCATTTCAATAAGCTGCCAAGTAGCTCTTCCCAGAGCACCGGACTCAACCCTCGGATAGAGGTGCTTACTTGGCAGAAAAGGGTGTAGATTTGGTGCTGACCCCCCAGACTCCTTTATTTTAGTTTTAAAATCCCAAGCTACTGCAGTAATTTTGCTCTGGTGATCTGTGGCAACAGCCTTATCTCTCGTCACTGTAGTTCTGCATGGACATTACCTTGTCACGTTCACTGGTTTTATGACCTGCTTTCTTTAGGGTTTATTGTGATAGGCTCCCACTAAGTATAACTTTTGTGGACTTCTTGGAATCACATTTTTGGTGTTAATTCTTCTGCAGCAGCAGAAGCTCAGCTGCCATACAAAGGCTGCCTCAGCCTGTTGCTCTGCCATCCTATCAGTCAGTTTTGGAACTGTGAAAAAGTGCCTTGTCCCTTCCTACATACTCTGACATTTACATAGGCAGTGACTGTTCATTGGAAAAATTAATCCCAGGGGTGGGAGTTTCCTAGTATTGCGTGGTACTGGAAACCAAATATTTTTGTTTGTTTTTGTTTTGGTCTTTTTTGTTATTATTGTTGGCTTTTTGTTTGTTTTGGGTTTTTTTGTTGTTCTGGGTTTTTTGTTTTTAATATCAGGACATTGATGTGAGAGCAGGAACATAAGCAGGAGGAAATTTTCAGTGAGATCATTCAGAGTTTTTCCTCTCTCAGAAGCTGTTTTATATTCCAGCTTCCACCTGTGTGATTAGGAATATGTGTAACTTCAGTATCTTTTACGGATCTTGGTTAGTATCTTTGGTACCTAGATGTACTTCTATCAGTACAAGAATTTTCTGGAAACTGAAACCATCTTCCACCTTCCAGCTCTGCCCCCGCACTACCTCTCTCATTGTACTAAACGTGCCTCTTTGTAGAAGATGTTTGATAGATCACAGGGAAGGAAAGGAAAGGAATGACTCCTCTTCAGGCAAGCAGTAAAACACAAATGCCAAACCCCAACCAAAGATGAATGGCTTGGTGGGAGCCCCTTTCTGTGGCTGAAGCCCTGACTCAGAAGTCGTGCTCTGTGAGCACCTTGAGGCGTGCCCGTGTCCTGGCACGGCATATCAGCCCGACATCATCTCACAAAGGCAGGGAATAGTAATGATCTCTCCCAAAGGCCCCCTTGTTTGAAGCATTAAAAGCCTTCCCCCCCCACCCCCTCCTTGGAAAATTCAATAGCCAAGAACCTCACAGAGTGTGGGATAACTCCCAGTGATGTTATTCTAACACTGAAAGGAAGCAAAGAAGTGGCATATATTATTTTATTGGCTACCAGAGAGAAGATTGTCTTTAAAAAATATATATATATGCCTTTTGCATGCGCTTTGTAACAGACATACAGTCTAAAGACTGGCGTGTGATAAGGGGAAATCAATAAAAAATACATAATGATATTATAAATAATTATAGAATAGCTAGATGAGTATAATGTGACAGGGAGAAGCCAAGAAGGCTTTTAAAATAGCAGAACTGTGCTCTAAAACGTGTTGGAATTTTTCTGAGTGAGTTACAGTGGGGTAAAAAGGCATTGCATGGGCTGTCAGGGACTTTCACAACAGCTCTGATTAAAGTAATTTCTAAGCAACCATAAGAAAAGCTTCATCAAAGAAGTGCAGCTAAACAAAAGCTGGAAAGCGGAGAAGAGGAAAAGTTTTCAGAAAGGCTGAAGTTACTCACTGATGGTCCTTGTAGAAACAAGTAGGGATTGTTGATTGACTGCTTTGTAACCTAGGAAAATAAGGAAAGGGTTCTCTGTGTTTCCAGTGGGATTTAAAATGATCCAGCTTTATCCAATTACTAGGAATTCTGAAAGACTTTTTTAACTGTATTTTTACAAGTAATTGCTTGTTGGTGTAGTTGTGCATCTGTCAATACACACATCTGTAACTTAGGCCTGTAGGACTGCAAGGTCTATAAGCAGCAAATAGAAAAACAAGAAGGGGAACAAGTTTGGTTCCATAAATGCAAGTGAAATTTTCCTATAGTCACCCATCCTCCTGTCCTGTAGAAATCAGGCTTTACTCTGTGGCTGATTTGTCTACAAGAGGACTTTGACTGCGGCACTTGGCTCCGTTTGTTCTCTGTGTTGATCTAAACATCAAGAATAGGCTGAAGAGTTTGTAGGGAGGAATTTTTCTTTTCTGCCTGTCCTGCAGAGGGTTGAATTTGCTCGATCTGCAAAAGCTGCCAAAGTACGTAATGCAAGAGAAAGTTATGCTAAAAATGGAAGAAACTGTGCAAGAGGCAAGCTTGTCTGCCTTTAGCAAAAGGCACACAAAAATTTCTTCAGTGGACATATTCATAGATGGGGACAGGGTTTTTTTGCTGCTAAATTCTTGCTTATAGAACCTTCTTTTACTTTAGTCCAAACAGAACACCATGTCATTAATGGTTGGGTCAGGGTGCTAATTACCTTCGTGAAAAATGAATGGGCAGACGGTCCAGGAGATAGATGCTTCCTGATTCGTTAAGGGCTTTTAAAGATAAATGGCCTCGAAGTAGATTTGTTTTCAAATGAATAGCCAGTAGAGTGCTGGGAGCAGTGGCACAGTGAGCTCTCATCAGTTTTTCTCGGAGTGATGGATGTTGCATATTCTGTCTGTTGACGTGGTCTTTGCCATCAGATGTCCCAATTTATTAATAGCTTTTAAGGGCAATGGTGGTAAATTACTGAAGCCCAATTGTATTCCTGTTTTACATCTAGCAAGGACTGAGCCCTGTGTGCAGCTTTACATTAACTCGGCAAGTGCCATTAAAATATTGACATTTAGGCTCATTTTGGTGCCATTAATCGTAGCATTAATCATAGCATTTTATCATGCCTTAATTGCATGAAATGACTGGTTTGAAATTACTGCAATGTTCACTTTTCTAAAAGCAGGAGAAACAATTTTCATTTTTCCACTTTTTTTTCCCTACCTATAACTGTTCTTTAAAATACTCCCAACACATTACAAACAACCCAAAGCTCACGAACCACCCCCCTTCTAATTGTTGTGTGCTGAGGGCATCTATTTCTTGGCTTCCTTGCAATAACTGAGCACATAAGAGCCAGCAGCTCTTATGGCCCTCACTGGAAGCTCTTGGAAAATCTTGGCATCTCTGATAATCAGGCTCTGCAGTCTCAGTGCAAACAACTACAGCCAGGCCTTGGCTTCAAAAATGTGCCTTAATATACATAACAAGAGTACTCCTGGTGTGCAAAAAAAGCTGAAAATCCATGCCATTTTCATATGCTGATACAGCTTAAGAGTTTAAAACAGGCACAGAAATGCCTTTTGTGATTCACCAGCAGGAACAGGCTTACAGCACCCATGTGTATTTGTATTATCCTATCAGTAAAAGAACCTGTGATATTTGCTGGCTCTTTTCAGTGGAGGGCATCGCTAGATGATTATGTTTAATATAAGGAGCTGGCAGCCTTTCTCACTTAACCATCATTAGGAGATCGGCTGCTGAGGTCTCATTTTGTGAAGCAGTTGGAAATTGGCACTTTGTTTGAATGTATTGTTTTCTACCTTTCTCTTAAAGTTCAAGGACAAGGCAAAACTGTTCAGACTACACAAAGAAAAAAGTTTTTTCACTTTCCTTTGTTTACTTGGTCCTTTGATCTCTCTGTTTATTCCCTATGAAAATTTATTCCCCAAGTAAATTTGTTCCCCTATATATATATATATATATATACACACACACGAATTTAAGTGGAAGTGTGGGCCATGTCAGCAAAAATGGAAGTGGAAGGCACGAGGAAGGTATTTCAAAGTGCTGTGCAGAAGATAGCTATGGTAATCATGTAGAGTTTTTATTGGAGTAAAAAATACCTAGCTCTTCAGTTATGTTTCTCCTGATACTTATGGAGGAGGGACGATACTGTAGCTTCTGTTTAGGCATAGAGTGGGTCACTGGGCAAACCCTCAATCACTCAAAAGGCAAGATGCAGAATAGTGGCATCCCAGTCTCCTAACCTTCACTTCACATGCTCCTAATCATGCATTTAATTAATTACTTTAAGTACTGCTCCTCCCAGCTCCCACCCCAAGATGTTCCTGCATCTTCAGGACTTTGACCACCTTATTTTCCCTGATAACATCACATGGCTTAAGGCACAGCTCCAGCTATAGCCTTCTGCCTCCTCTATGCAGGAGCTTCTCAAAAGACTTTCTAGTGGTAGAGGTTTTCTTTTTTCACAGTGGCTTCACGTGACCAAATAACACTTCATTAACCTGACTGCCTAAGGATATCAAGCTCCAGAGGAAACTTGTATTCCTGTGTGATTGGCAAGATAATTAGGAAGTGAAATAATGCAAATCCCACCACAGGCAACCATCAAAAGATTTACGTATTTACTCTTTGAATTCAAAGTGTGTCATATCATAAATCCTTTTTTTCTTTTAAGGCTTTTATACCTGTAGGTTTATTATCGACCTTCACAATGCACTTTTTGCTGGGGCAGGAGGCTTTATGAGCCTCCTATCAAGTTGGGCTGGTAAATCCACTGAGATTTTCAGTCTGCAGTATCACCCAGATAACACAGGCTAAAGTACACTTTTGCTTTTACTAGCTTTTGATTTGAAGCTCCTGGGTCATGGTCTTTCATTCTGTATTTAGAAAGTATCCACCAGAGTGGATCTACCACAGTTAGAGCCTTCACATGATATGAAAACGTGGCACAGAAGCCACTGATGGCAGTTCTGCATTTACCAGGAGGGTGGAATATTGGATGTAGGTTAGAGACATCTTCATATGAAGTCACCTACAGCCTTCCCTGTTAATAGAGGCCATGGGGAGGCACATCTCAGTGTTTGTTGCGTGTAGACAGCAGCAGCAGCAAGGGGGAGATTACATGAGAGAGCTGTATGGATGTGGGGTCCTGTTGAGGGCGGCCTTCAGTAAGTAAAAGTCACTTATAAATTAAACGTTTAGCAAAGCCCTACCCAGTGAAAGGTGTCTAATGAAGTTCTGACAGCTTCTCTATCTGAAAATGGTGAAACCTAAGAAGCAAGGAAATTAGTGGAGTTGCTCAAAGGTGGTTGGACTAAAATTAGTCTGGCAAAAGGAAAATAAAAGAAAGGACAAAAAAAAAATCAATATTCTTGCTAATGAGAATCAACATTTCTCTTACAGGAAACCTGAAGTTTTGCCTTCTGATTCTGAACCAGCCTTTCAACAAAGGTCATTTTCATTGTCTGTGGAGCAAAGGTAATAATAACTTACATACATCTTCATTTGCTTATTTACTTAGCTGCTACCCAGCTAATGTACTTCATGTCTGTTGGATTGCAGTTTCCTCTTTGCTAGAGCAGCCTTCTGGTGAGGGAGGGAACTGGCAGAATGTGCCCCTTGTTGCTGAAGGCAGCAAATGAGCTGATTATGCAAATTTTGCCTCCCTGCATTGCCTACGTCAGCGGGAACTTTATGGACTGATCTGTGTGAGACTGTAGCTTTTCAGAGGCAGCTTAGGAACCATCATTGTTTCGCTGACAAAGTGTAGCAGATCAGTGGTGCCTTTAAGAGTCTGGAAACAAGCATTCTTTTAAAGGTCATCAGTGAAATGTGTTAATTTTAATCAAAATAAAATGGACCGTGCAGATATGAAGTTGGGAAAGCCATGGGAATCTGTGTGCTTGTCAGAAATACACAAATCAGATTTCCCTACCCCTTTGTTAAATATGCACAGTGCTAATCATCATCTCTGGTATGATACCTTCAGGTGTACTGACATTTTCTGGAGATATGTAAATCTTTACAAGCTTGGAACTAATAATTCCTCCAGTGCAGGAATGCAGTCCTTGAGAAGCTTTCTGAAAAGCCACAGGAACTGTCTCTAACTTGTTACCAGAATGGGAACCTTGCAGAAATTCCTCTTAACTGACTGGGGCAGATAGAGCTATTTGATTTCACCACAGGCCTGGGGACTGGCAGGGGGTAGCTGTACAGTTGAAAGGAATTGGAATGAGGGATGAAGTGGGCAGGATGTATTCATATCACTTAATTCCAGTAAACCCAAATTAGGTGCCTCTATAGCCAGAGGAGTGAGAGAAAAAGGAGGGAGCTGCACAAGATGATTCAAAGCATCTGAATGAGTGCTGTACCCCAGATGGGCTCTCTTTCATTTGCATAACCAGCAAGAAAGGGAAGTGGAAAGGCTGTCAAGTTATTTTATAGATGTGATTCTACATATTTTTTCATTAAAAAAAGTACACTGAGAGATCTGTTCGGTATTAAATAGTGAAGAAAAGAAGGTGAAGTGTTTGGATCATATTTGTCCCACCTATCCTGTTTTGAGGGTTAAAAAAAGAGACAGCAAACCAGACATGCACAGTTATTGAGTGGCAGTAACTGGTGTCTTGCAGTACTTTGCACGTGTTGCTTTTGTGCTGTGTTCTGTTAATCAGACTTTTTTTTTGTCTGTCCTTTGGAATTTTAAGTCTTCCTCTTTTGATCTAACCTTGTGGCATGAAGTGTTTCTTGCCGTAACACTAATGGGCTCTTAACTGTAGTGCTTCTATAAGGGGTTGAGATGAGAAGCTGAATAAAATCCAGGAGACCAAAGATTGCCTTGTGTGAAACTACCTCAGTGGGTTCCTGTTCTCTGAGCATAATAGTGTTGAAAGTGTTTACTGGTGCTGTGAGTAGTTTTCCAAAGAGTTTGTCTGGAGCAGTCTGGAGCAGAAGTCCTAGTGAAGCTACTAGGATTTTTGCTGGTAGGTTACTTTCAGAAATAGGTGGGTATTTACTTAGTAAAATGATGTAGTGAACCTGAAATGGTTTTCTCCAAAGCATCTTCAGTAAACCTTAGTGAATCCAGGACAAGGTTTTGGCAATTCCTGGCTTACAGTTCCAGTGGATTACTGTAGGTGTCAGCAACCTTCTGGATCCTGCTCCTGAAGGAGTTTCAGCATGGAGACTGTTGCAGGACTAGGAGAACTTGGGGAGTCTGGTATGTGAACCGAAAGAGGTTCTGAAAGAATGAGAAGCATCCTTAGAAACAGTGCTTGATGACCAACTGTGTATTCTTGAGATCTCACAAATGAGTGATGAGAAGGAAACAGTGGGGCTGTTAATCCACAGAATGTTGCCAGCTACACAAGTTGAGGAGAAAAGGGAGAGAGAAATGCAAAGGAAAAAGAAGATGAAATATTGTCCAGCTTCTCTAAGTTACAGCAGTCTTGGGTGTTACAGTGAGTACAGAATGCTGAGACATAAGTGTTATTTTCAAGTAGGTTGTGTCCTATCAAAATAACTTGTTTCATTAGCTTTATCAGTTTAGTGTCAAGTAAAAATGAAGGTGTGATGTGTCCTGAGTATAAAAAAAACCCCATCGATAAGTGTGGCTATTCTGGGCTAAAATCGTCCCAGGTGTAACTCCTCTTGACCTCAAGAAGTGGTTGCAGCTAATTAGCCTTTGTCTTATTACAGAACTTGTGTGAAATCTATTTTTACTGACATACTTTTGAAAAGAACTATTTCAGTCTGTACAAGTCTGCATGAACTTCCTTCCCTGTGCTTTGTGAAGGACACTGATCAGATTTCCTCGCTTCCAGAGGAAATCTTTTACCACTCTTGCCATACAAGCTGGACAAGTGACAATAGTGAGATAGAACAAGTTAAAGACTATATGATTTTATTCTATTCATTATGTAGTAAATCAATCTAGAACATGTTCCTTTTGTGTTAAGTACAGTCATGCAGTATCAGTGCCGTCCTGAAGGATGAAATGCTGGAGAAGGGATAGTTGGCAAAAGCAGGATGGAGAATAATATGGCAGAAAACACTGGTTGTTCCCTGAAGGATATATTGTGTTGACTGTAGTGAGAAGGAGACAAGAGAAACTGAAGAAAATAGGTCAGTAAAGGGGACCAGGTAAGGGAATAAGCTCTCACAGGAAGTGAAGCTGATGTAAGGAGGCCGAATATGGAAAAGTGAGGTGGATTCAGAGAGTTGGGAGCAGACTGAGTAAGCAGAAGGCTGGGAACATCAGTCAAATCCATCATAGGTTCTGTGACTGTAGCTGCTCATGCAGTGATTTTTACCTGTGAAAGTTGTATGACTTCCCTTGCAGTTTTGGTCCTAATTGTGGAAAATACATGGAAGAAGAGTCAGGGTCCTGCTTTTGTCAGAGCTGCTCATTTTTCTGTCTGTGAAGTTTCTGTAGGAAGGACTGGATCCAGTGGGACCTTACCTTAACAGCACTGTTACACATTCTAAATTCCAGCCTGTGCAAAGTTTCTAGCTCCTGTTTTGAATCCTGTCTAATAATTAAAAAAAAAAAATGGTTGTGAAAAAAATCCAGTTTGCATTAGTCTCTAGGGCTACTTTGCAAGTGGTTTCAAATGTAAATATATCTTTGACAGAAGTGACTGTGAATTGAAAGTTTAAAGCTGTATTTATGTTGAGTTTAAAAAGTACAGAAGCACAGGTTTTAGAGGCTGAAAACAGAATGGGCTTTCTGCAGTGTAAATGAAAGTTCCGGAGGCTTTGATTCTGCTCTTTAAAGTCTCTTTAATCAGAAATGCAATGACTTACTTATGCCAAGAATTTCAGCAATGTCTAGTGATTGCAAGTGCTTCTGGTTTTTTTTTTTATGTCTCCCCAGGGAAGAGGCAGAATTATTGCAGTGCTGAGAAATCACCTCTAAAATTGTCTCAAGTTCAGGATTTGAAAGTTGTTTCTTGTTTCTGAGAACGCTGTCCCTACGAGCTACTCAAACAATCTAGAATTGTCTTCATGCCTGCACTTGACAATAGGATGTTAAATGACAGTACATTGTAGAGTATTTTCCATTCTTAAATGTTGACAGTGACAGCTGTAAAGAGCAAGAAATTATACTTTGAAAAATAAGATTATTATTGCAAGAATCAGAGTAAAATGGCAACATTATACAGCAATTTGATGTTGTGCTTTACAGTAAGAAAATGTGTCCATGGGTATTTTTCAATTCTTACAGTGGCTCTGATACAATGCCCACTGTGCCTTCCTCAAGAGGATTGTGATCTTTTTCTGCAAATAAAGACTTTCCATGAAAGCTTTTGATTAAACAGAACATGCTGAAATAGTTTAAATATTAACCATTTATAATACCAAATGTCTTTGGCTGATGTACTAGAATAAACTACCAACATCCTTTTGGAATGGCATGATTGAATCCTGATAGGGATTCAGTATTTAATGTTGGAAAAGTAGATAGGAAGGAGTCACCTGTGAAACTGGGCTGCAAAAATGTCTGTCCTTCAGATGTGCATCCCTAAATAATCACTTTCATGGAGTCTTCACTGAAGGAACTTGGGGTCTGGCTGTGTTTTCTTATGCTGCCCTCCTGACAACACTCCCAGCCACTTCTCTGCACGCGTAGTTTGTAGTCATTTGATGACACTCTGTGTATCATGAACATGGAGGAATTCCAGAAAGGGGAATATTGCTCACCCTGGAGATTTGAGCTCTTTATTTTAGGGGGCAAGATCTGAGTTCACGCAAAGCATACTTCTACAGCAGCAGTGTAGTAACTCAAATAAACTCTGTTAAATTGTTTTCATGGAAATGGTATGTTCTGACACTGCTTCTGTTGTGATTGCTTATCCATAAATTGAGTTTTTTGCAAGTTTCCATCTCTGTCAACACCCATATTGCAACAATCAAAGTGGCTGTTGGATTTTAAAGTGTATCTTGAACGTGAGGCAAATTTCCTGTCAAGGTCAGCCTCCTGTGTGGTGAAAGTGCTGCTAATGAATGGGTGCTTAGCACCTGGAGGTGACTGTGCATTACAAAACACCTCCTCGAGTCAGGAAAGGTGCTAATTTGCATCACCAATTTCAGAATCATCTCTCTTTAAATGCCATATGCTCCCATGCATTTTGTGTTCCCTATGCTTTTGCCTGCAATCTAATTGATGACTGATACTTTGAATGTCTTCTCTTGAGGTCCAAGAGCTGTGTGTAAGGGTGAATCAGATGCAAGTGGTGATGCAAAGCTCAGGTAGATACACAGAGGGGAAGGCAGCAGATAGTTGGAACAGTTTTGTTTTCTCAGAGCAGAGGAAAATATGTTGTAGTTTAATAATAGGAGGAAAATAGCTTGACTTTCCCTGGTGCTGTTTTGTCCATAATTGATACCTTTTCCTCCTCCATTGTCTTTAGTAGTTGAACTCACCTACACTTCTGGAATTAGTGTTAAGTGCAGCCATTCACTTGCCCTTTTACCTGTCATCAATGAGCCTACCCTGTTGGCATATGGTGAGCTTTTTTCCTCACCTTTTATTTTCATTTCTAGCTGAACATACTTGTAATATATCTCAAATTTGTACTGGACCCAGAATTGGCAGCTGGCATAAAACTCTGAGGGAATTCAGAGCAGCTACTATTAATAAATAGGAAAATGTTCATAAAAATGGTGATTGGGATGTCACATGGACTGGTGTGCTTTATTGCACTTTCCAACAGGCATCCAGACTCGCAGTAACTCTCCCTGTGAGCCTCAGCCAAACTATTCTGCTCTCCCCTGAGAACAGAGGGGGACTCTGTTCTATCAGATTCTGGATATGTCAAGATGAAGTTTGTTTTTTCCACGTTTGAATCAAAACAGGAATATAATTTCTAGTTTGTATTTAGTAACTTCAATTAGCTATTCCGTGCCACTCAGATTTTAAACAACGTTTTGCTGCAGTGGTGTGCCTGTTGGACTGCACGCAGTGAGTTAAGGTCCTCCAACTACAGGAGTCTGAGAGAAGTTGTTTCAAGTGTTCTTAAGGGTAGGGAATCTATGACATACTTCAGGAACAAGAAAATCTGACCCTTTCTAGGGCTGCTGGCCCTGCGTTTTAAGCTTGGAAGTGAATCACAGAATCATTTAGGTTGGAAAATACCTCCAAGATTGTCGAGTCCAACCTCTGACCAATCACCACGGTGTCAGCCATGGCACCAAGTGCCACATCCAGTCACATCCTGGATGCCTCCGGGGATGGTGACCCCACCGCCTTCCTGGGCAGTCCATTGGAATGTTTAACAACCCTTCCCATGAAGAAATTCCTCCTGATGCCCAGCCTGAACCTCCCCTGGTGCACCTTGAAGCTGTGTCCTCTCGTCCTGGGAAGAGACCAACCCTTGCCTTGCCACAACCTCTGTCCAGGTAGTTGTAGAGAGTGATAAGGTGCCCTCTGAGCCTCCTCCAGGCTAAACAACCTCAGCCACTCCTTGTAGGACTTACCTTCCAGATCCTTCCCCAGCTCTGTTGCCCTTCTCTGGACACTCTCCAGCACCTCAATGTCTTTGTTGAAGTGAGAAGCCCAGATTTGGACACAGGACTTGAAGTGCAAAGTAGTATTTGGGTCTTTGGACATGCTGGAGTTTGCACCAGCAGGGATTTTGGGAGGAGAGTTTTTCTAGGCTACACTTTGTCTGTGACTCAGTGTGTAACCTTGACCCCTACCAGATTTTCAGTGTTGAACTGGAAACTTTACATTTACCTTCAAAAAACTAAGCTTAAAACTCCCAAACTATGGTAAATTCTCCTATTTGTGATGTATATTGTTAGTGTCTTTCTGGTTCAGAATTGGGGCTCTTGAGAGACATAGCCTGGGTGTGTGGACAGTTTGGAAAAATGGGTCTCACGGAGTTTTGTGAATTTTTAGAATTATTGGCAAAGCTGGGAACAGAGCTGATCTTTCAGGTCATTTGCACAGTTCAAGTTCCCTCACCATAGTGGAAGCTGTGATAGGCTGAGGTCTGTAGATAAAATCTGAGACGTACTAGCCTGAATTTTTTTGTTGTTGATTTTAATTTTCTGCAAATCCTGCAACACAAAATCCTGAGATCTAAAAGGACTTTTTTGTTTATTTAATGGATTTGAGACTTTGTTTGAAAATTTTTAAAAAAAGAGTAATTAAGATTCCCCTCTGTGATGCTTTGAAAAGCTAAACCCTGCTGAGCTGAAGTTCAGAGTAACAGAACAATGCAGAATTACTTTGAAGTGCTCGTGAGAAGCATAGCAGGTGATTGCAGCACAAGAAAAAAAAAGGGAGGTTATTACAGTGCTTTTTTTATGCTACCAGGATGCAAATCCCATTAGGAGAGTTATGTTGTCACAGGATTTGCTGTATAGATGCCTTTGATAGCATCATGCTATATATCTGGTTACCATGATGCTTCTCAGAGGACTGCTGAAAGAGGGAGCTTTGGAAAATACAGTTGGGAAAATGCTTTGGAGAACCCCAAGCAGAAGGAGAAGCGTAATGCAATAGATAAAAAGATGATTCATAGCTCGTTTTGTTAGTGATTCAACAAGAGAAATGGTGCTGGGAACGAACCCAGGGAGCAGGGGTGAATGCATGAGGTTAGCATAAGTAAGACCTGTGACAGAAAAGAGCAGGTTCTTAATCCTGTAAAAGGAACACTTGGATTTTCGCTGCCTCGAGCTACGCAGTGAAACGCATTTAAAAAAGATCGTTTCTCTGGGAGTTACTGCAGAGCAAAAGTATTATTTTCATAGCTAGAGCTTAACATGAATCCACTGCTAGGGTGAAGTGTAAGGTCTTGTAAAAGATGGATGTTATCTAGAGTTGCTGGTATCAGGGTCTTCTCACTGGCTGTGATGGCCTTCGGATCTAACCACTGTGTTATATATAGTCTTCCTTTTTCTCTTATTCCAGGGTTGCCTTAGAGCAGACAAACTGTTTTTATTGCAAAAAAAAATCCCAAACAAACAAGAAAAAACCCTCAAGAAGCCCATAGTGGTACAAAGGGCTCACCTTGGTCCAGTGGTTATTTCAAATGGTGATTGCTTTTTAAAAGTGTATCTTGTCATTTTAATTTGCCTAAATCTAGTTATATTTCCAGCTATTGAACTTTAAAAGTTTAGATTTCTTTATTACCATGACTGTAATAATGAGTAACTTAGCCAGTGAACAGTTTAATTCTGTATTTTGTTTAGACTGTGCTAGTATTTGTTAGCTACTTGGCTGATGGAGTGTGCATCCTTCACTGTGTTTGGTGCCTGAAGGCACATCAGTGGTTTAAGAATGTGGATGGTGGGTTGTTGGTATTCACATCTGAATGGTTTACATACTGTCTTGTGCTCCCCCATATTATCAAGTATTGAAATTGGACGTGAAATTCACATAATTCAGAAAATAGCTAAGTTTTCTGCTCTACTCATTATCTCTGCTCTTTTGTACAGGTAGGCTCTTTTCTTAGATTTCAGTATTATGTGTTACTAAAAACAGTACCTGCATTTGCATTTTGGAAACAGCACAGTGAAATTATTTTTTTTAACGTGTAATTGGTTAGATTTGAGCCAAAAACTTAGCACATAGAAGTGGAACAAGTATTGTGGCTATTAAAACCTTTTTTCCTCACAAGTTAACAATTTTTATCTGATGCACTGAGGAGACAGTGGTGATGTACATCAGCCTGTCTCTGGTTTCACTGCCAGTAACTCACATTGGAATGGAAACAAAAAAAATTGCTGTATGTTGCTCATTGTGGAAAATTCCATTGACCTCAGAAATAATGTGGACAACCTATAATTTTTAGGGATGTTTTACTATCATTTTCCATTGTTGGAAGCTTTATGACTAGCAGCCTGATGTAGAAGTTCCTGATATCCGTATTCCTTAAGTTACTTTGAATTAATTTGGTTCAGACTTTCCTAAAATTCTTTCTTTAGAGAGGGTCTGCCTCTGTTTCCACTGAAATAAACCTTAATGTAAACCTGGATGTCCTGGATAAGGTGTAAGCAAAAAAAAATTAAGTGTTGGTTCAATGTAAGCTGCAGTAGAACTGAAGTAATTTGCTACTTCAGAGTACGAATGTTACCCTGTTGGATTTTCTTTGGAAAAATCCCACCTGTTTGTGTTCAGACCCCGAGGTCTGGCTCATTGGGAGTTCTGTTTCTGGCAGTGGGAATTACTCAGCAGGTAACTAACTTGTTCCTTCTGTTTGAGCACACACCTGTCTTTCAAGCTCTTTGATGTTACCCACAGCAAGCACTTGGCTTTAGCTCCCACCTTCCAGTAAGCCACAGAATTAGCTTGGTGTCTGTGAGGTGTAATGAGCCATCAGTGATTGATAGTCCAGTTAAACTGCATGGGAAAATCTAGAACGGCACTCTTGGAATGTGCTTCATTCGAGGAGGAAAAGAGAAGGAGGGACTGATTTGATATTGCAAGTCTTGGAAGAGGCCCCAGACATCATTTTGAAGTGGAAGAACTGGAGAGGCTCAGGGCGCATCTGAGACTGTGCTGTTTGGCAACATAAGTGGCCTAAGAACGAACACAAACTTGTAACGTGCTGTCTCAATGACTTTAAATTACTTTAGGGATGTACCAGTTCTGCACTTTACTAATAAATTTCAGAACTTTACAAAGAATTTTGATTTAGTTATTTGGCCTGAGAAAATACATGGTTCAGCTAAACAACACAGCTCATGTTTTAATACAGGGTTAACATGAGTCCACTGGACTTTGAAGTCCTTTGAGGTACAAAGCAGAAGTGATCTAAGTGCAGTATCCTGCCCAGATCATACCAAAAGTGAGAGACTTTAATTATCTTTCGGTTTTGGGTACCCAAATTCCAATCTTAATTGGACTCTGGTTTCCCAACCTTCTCACTGAGCTGTCCAGGACTGAGAGAGACGCTGAGCACTGAGCAGCTGAGACGTGATGCAATCATACAGCACACCTGAACAGCTTGCCCTGTGTTTCATCTTGATTTAAAATCACTGAAAACACTGAATGTTTGAACAGTCCACTTACTGTCTTGACAGCTAACCCAAGATAAAGGGAATAAGAATTATGCCTTTTATTCCTAAGAGGATAAATATTAAGTCCCTTACTCCTCACACAGAGCACTACTGCCAACAAACCTCTGCAAAGCAGCAATGCAGTGTACTCTCTCGTTCTCTAAAGTCTTCTAAGGTTGAAGAATTTTAGAAGTCAGGAGAAGAATTTTCTAGGTAAGCCTACATCACAGAAGTAGTACAGAAATGCCCTCTCTCTAATTTTCGGAGTTATTGTTTTCCTATCCCAGTTTAAAGGTGGAAAATTGCATCCCCTGTGATGGATGCTGCATTTGAAGGAGCCCCCGTGGTCATTCAGACTTAGATCTTTCCATTGCTAAACAGATGTAAATTACAGATCTGGAACGTGATTTTTAATGAGGTTTCTAGAGAAAGTGATTAATATCCCCAAAATGTCCTCAAGAAGTCACAACGTGTGGTCAGTGCCAAATGGATTGCCCTTGGTGTGTCATAGATCATGTGCCAACTCTGCTTAACTGAGCTGTGTAACCATTTTGACAAATGTAATATCAAAAGGTGTATTTAAATTGCAGGACAGGCTTTAGACAGTCAGAAGAAGCTTCTGTCAGCAACAGTAGTCTCACCAAGAACTCTGAGCTTGTAGAAACCTCCGAATGCTTCACAGTTCACTCCACTTACCTCAGTCAGAGACTCAGGGACTGTGCTTCTTGATTTGTTTTCTGAAGTTGAATCACTGTTTTAAAAGTTATGTTGGGAACTGAGAGGGAGCAAAGACATGGGCAGGGAGAGCGGGAGAGGAACATGCCCAAGTACATAGAGCATTGCTGTGTAATCCATCTCTTTTAGGAAAAAAAATATTAGGTCAGGACAAAAGGGATTGCAGCCAATTTTAATTCCTGGGAATATTAACATATTAAGGAAGTAGACTGGTTCTTCCAATTTGTCTATACATTTTTCCTTGGTGGTGTTGTAATAATAATAGCTGTGATATTAGGAACTATTTGCTGAAGTTGCAGTTTCCCTTTTTACCTTGTCTTTACTTTTTATTTTTGTGAATCTGTCTTTCTCCCTGCTTCCTGAGAGAACAAAAGGCATAAGAAGGTGCATGAGGCATAGCAAGTGTCCATTAAATCTCACACTGACCAGTTTTAAAGTTACCTAAGTAGTAATGCACTGGATCCTCCAGTTTTATCTCCCTTAACTTGGGACATTCAGACGAAGTTTCTTAGTGTCCTGGGTTGGTGACAGAGTTTTCCTCAGTCAGCCTCAAGACATCTGGGTTGCCTGCTGGCTCTCCACAGAAACTTAGATATGTCTACCTGAAACTGAGGATGGGTGTAGGCTGGAATAGGAGCCCAGATATCAGGTTATTTTCTCTTCTGTTTCCGTGGCCAGTTTGCTGTAAAACCACGGGGCAAGTGAATTCTGTGGTAGCTGGTGTCTATAGTTAATCTGCTTTATTTAGTCTGTGTTATTTGTCTCCTGCCTTCAAGTCTTTCCCAATAACCATCTCAAACGTTCCTTCTCTATTTAGCAACAGGGGAAGGACAATGAGGTTAAAACCCCAGGGACTGCTAAGTTATCGTCTAATTTTGAACATGCTTTGGTTGTCGTTTTCCTTGAGCACCTCTTTTTCTGTAGGCTTATGCACCTTTGTCATAGAGCAGCATTCTCATTAGAACTTTGTGAAACCCAGATACATATTAACGAGGCATCTGAAGTTGACCTTTTGTCTGGGAGGGAGATTGCTAATGCTCTTGGCAGTGATTTGTGAAGTTTGCTTTCCTTGGTGAATTTAGGATGAGTTTAGTGTTTAAGCTTACTTCTAAATCACGCATTTAATTTTATGGCTTTTTCTTTAGATCTATAGATTTGAGTGAGCATTAATGCACTGGTCATATTTCATTCAGTGATTATAGTGCTTGATATCCTTTGTATTCACCTTCTAGAAATGCTTTGGCAGCAGAACTGATTTTGCCAAAATGGATAAGAAAGGGTAGAAATAATAAATGTGCTATCAATTTGGCTGACACTGTTCAACATTTTAGGTTTTGTTTGTGACCCACTGTTCATCTCTGGCAGTTTGAATACACATATGCAGTGCCCTTTTTAAGAATGTGCAGGACAACAGGTAGGCTCTAGTGCTATTACCATAAAAAAATCTTTTAGTAAAGAAGTTTCTTCTGTATTGCAAGTGCATGCTGCTGCTGTTCTCATTTAGATATTAAGTTTAGAGGCATGCAAAATTTGTTGAAGTTTGCCGCAAGTCTTAGCGGTGCTTTTGGTGCGTAAGATTTTTGTGTGTGGCTTTTTTGTGGATTTTGTTTTGGGTTTTTTATGTATGTGCTGTCTTATCCCACTGGGACTGCTTATAATAACGTGAATAACTGCACACTGATCCCTTGTCCTTGCTGATGCAGTAGCATCACACTGTCTAGGCCATTTCTTTATCAAGGTAATGCAGGATGCTGTAGTTGCTGACCCATCTTACCATCCATAAAAAGCTGTGGAAAAGGATCTTGAGGACACTTCAGGGCAACAAATTCAATTTATATTGTACAGGTTGTTGTTTGCAGTAAAGACGTATCCAGCTCGTTCCCAGGCCCAGAAGAATGGCACAATCATTGCCTGCAAACTCAATGCACTGCTAAAAAGAAACTTGAAAAGATTTGGTTTGGAATGGCTTGGGGGTGTTTTCAGCCTGTTAATCTTCATATTCCTGGGTAGTTTGTGGTACTTTTCCTAGCATTGTATCATAAAAGAAGGCTATCACTCTTTCCTGTGAGTTAGCATGGTGGTTTGAAGCTTGCTTAACGACGTGTTTTTCTTCATTCATAGATGCAGTTGTTGAGCCTGCAAAAGAGGAACTGGTGTGGATGTTCCTTTTTTTCTTACTGAGACTTCAAGACCACTGTAGACTTCAGGTGGGAGGTAGAAGTCCGTGTTAGATATTAGTAGATAGTGGGTGTCAGTGAATTTGATGATTTCATGCTGAAGTCTTTAGAATTAGAGAATGGTAAGGAATAATGCTCCTGTTAGAGACAAAACCCACTCTGATATAGGCTGAAGAATTTTGAGCTTTGATTTGGGAAACCAAGTGCCTTTCCCCTCTTCACTTTTCCTCCACGTGGAGAGGTCAGAAGTCGTTTCAGTCTCTGCTGCCTTGGGAGTTACCATGATTTCTTTTCCTGCGATGGGTTAGGAGCTATTGGTCTTGCCTCAGGGAATCTAGAAAAAGTAGGACATGAAAGTGGGGCATGGATTTGCATGAGGGCACTGAGTCCTTCCCTGATATCTCTGTGGAAGAACTCCTCTCTGTCTATACTTGGATGATTGGTTGTGTAGGCACATGTCTCTGTAGGTCACTTAAGAGGTTTTTCTGGGTCTAGAGATGTTTCTTGTTCTCATGTCGTACCTCATGTTCTGTTTGGGTATCACTACTGCAATCAGAATCGTGTTTCAAATCATACTGCAAGTGCATACCCTGCCTGTGGTCTTGCTGAAGTGCTAAATGTTTCCAGACACTGAGGGAAACTGCAGAAAGGAGGATCTGGCACCACCGTCAAGTTTGAAACATACGTGTTCTGAGCAACCAATACTGTGATGACATGAATATTAAACCATTTCTGGGACACCTTCCAGTTCACTCAGCCTTTGAAATATAGTGCTAAAATGAACAAATTATCCCAGGGTTCACCAGAGGCTGAGAACCAACCATTCATTCACTGGTAGTAAAGCAACTGTCTTTTCAGAATGTGCTTTCAATCTGTTGGTAATTCTGTAGTGTGGATTTATTTGGTTTAGAAAAGGCATTCTGCATTCTCTTTAGAAACAGCTGGGAGAGAAGCTGAGTGTGAAGATTGACACACTGTGTTTTCACAGGGAATATGTGGCATATTTGGGCATTCCAAGAGAAATGTCAAAGTTAACATATACTTGAGCATAAAGAAGTGTAACGAATGCTTTTTCAAAGTAGCCTGAGGAAGTTGTGCCATTTAAAATTCACGAGTTTCATTGCCTTTGATTCTTTGGAAAATCCTACTGTAATGGTGTAAAAAATACATGTCCATCTGAGATCCCCAGACTGTCTTTCCTCATTTACAAATGAAAGTTGGGAAGAGATCCTGTGGTGCTGAAGTGTGAGTATCCATACAGCACAGGTCTTCTTTTAGTGCATGGTGGTGGTTGAGGTCCAGTCAGGCAGTGATGACAGTCAAAGTTTATTTTTCCAAGACTTACGTGGATAGTTTGGGTATGACAAGGCAAGAGGCGCAAAGCCTTCACCAGCTGTGAAGGTTGTGTATGGCTGTGGGGCAATGCACACTGAACACTTCCATCTTCCTCTTTTGTATGATTTTTTAATGTTTAGAGATGAGAAGTGGATCAATCGTCCTTGAGCCCTCTTTGGCAAAACTGTGCAAAGTGTCGAAACCATTGATTAGCTTTTTTGTGACTATTGGTTACCTTTTCTGTGACTTCTTTAAATCTTGACTCAATGCCTGTCTCCTTAAAGTGTGATGGACTGTGGATGATGAGCTGGCATACCACTCTGGGTGTCACTTTCTGTAGGAGAATCAATCACAAACCTACAAGGTAGTAGAGGCTCGGGGTTCAACAAAAAAGCTCATCCAGACAAACCCCACACAGCAACACTTTCCCAAGTAATGCTTTCCTTGGGTAAGTATTCTCTGGGGAAATGCAGTAAAATGAATCTTGAATGTTAGGAGCTATTTTTCAATCTCAGCTTCTTTTATCTGCCAACTTTCTGTTGGAGTTTAATCTATTAAAGTTCCAAATGAGTGTGAATTCCAGTTCATTGCCCACTGATATTTGGGCTGTACTTCTTGTGAAATGGATTTTATTGACATGTTTGAAAGTTAACCCTCTCCTGTGCTGCTGTGCAGAGGATGGCCTCTGAAAGCACAGGCTGCCACTTTTACCTTCTTAAAATCTGTGATGTAAAATCTTCAGAAATGTAGACAAATACTGATGGCTTGGGCTGCAAATAAATCCCATTTGTCTCGCTCAGAATCTGAATGCTTTTCAGTAGATTCACAAGGACATAAGTAATAAACTAATGTATAATACCAGGGTATTTATTCAGAAGTTTTATATCATTAGCTTTTATGTGCAGCCACAGGCACTTGAGACAGAACTCCTGTTCCTACTCATGTCAACAGTGGTTGCTTCCTTGACTGCCGTCAGAGTTTCAGAAGGAAGGCTTGTCCTCAGCTGCCTTCCCTGCCCTTGCTGATTGACCTCATCACTCCCCAGAGCAGGGAAGTCTGTGTGAGAGTTGTCCTTCCCCAGGAGAAGGGGATGAGCTGTTTCCAATAGGATGAGCTGTCTGTGCAGAGTTAATAAGACACTTTATTTCCTCCCTCCCTCACTGTACTCTCAAAGATGCTACAATGGAAAACAAACATGGACAACTGCTTCATCTGTTTCACATTCTTTATCTGAAAGTTGCATTTTTATAAGTAGCTCATAAAATAGTAATAAATTTTGATTTGCTAAAAGTCATCTGGTTAATGGATTGCTTCAGAACTATTTATAATAGCAGCTATCTATGTAATTAACTGTTATAAAACATACTCCTTGTGCCTGTAAGATGCATATTAGCATTGTTTATTAACCCTTTGCAAGCAATGTATGGCTGCATTCTAAAGTCCAGGACAGATTTGGTTTGAAACAAGTGTAATATTGAGTTAATAATCTTAAATAGCATTTGTGTCTGTATCATGTCCCCAGAAATTGTCTCCCTTCACAAATGTGTGCTGTTCTGGAAGACTTATCGCTTGGATTTAAATCTGGTGGTTGATATTGTCTCTTAACTTCAGAGGTTGGTGAAGTCCAGTGAAGTGATCTGGGCTGAATTTGGTCAGCCTGAGCAATGGGTGGTAGAATATACGGATGGAAACCTCGTCTTCCAGTCAACTGAAAGGACAGACATGGTGTGAAGAGATCAAGAGAGAGATACAGCCATGCAGCAGTTCGTTCTGATCTTTGTTCTCATCCAGATGTGTGGGGCTGAGATTCAGGTGGAGCTTGGCAGACCTTCCCCAAGTCCAGCCTCACCCCTCCTGCCCATTTCAGCAAAATCCAGCAGCCCACTGCTAATGTGGAGCTCAAGGCAACCACCAGAGTTGTTGCTGACTCCTAGGATGAGTGTGAGGTAGTGTAACACTTTATCCTAATTCAACTACCTTTAGAAACAAAATGGAAAGGACCTAAAGGTTTCAAGTGGTTTTTATGTCCTTCTCAGTGATCTTTGACCTGTTCTAAGAGATGGAATACCATATATCAGCTGTGGTGTGCATCCGCTCTCTGCTGCTCAAAAGTCTCCTACTACTTAACACTATTTTCCTAAGTGTTTCTTTAAAAGTCTCCAGGGATCCAGCAAAATAAAAATGCTTAGCTGATCTTGTGTGAAAAGAAAAAGACTTTGAACATGCAGCAATTTCAGAGAAGCTGGCAGGAATTTTTAATGTGACTGGAAGTGTCTGAGTGACAAATTAGTAATAAAAATGTCACTAATTAGACCATAGTAGAATCTTGATAATCAAAACTACTTGGGTGAGACTAAATATATTCAGATGACGAGGAGCCCAGATAATGGGAATCAGCTGAACAGAAAGGCAAGCTGGCAGCTTGTTACAAAGGGAAGCTTGGAGAGATGGTGAGTGTTTGGAATAAACAAGCACCTAATGTAATTACAGAACACAGTCCAAAAGTAGTAATGACAGGACAGCTGGATGAAGAATCTTAAATAGCAGGGAAACATCATCTCCCTTGAATGAAGGAGGACAAAGGCAGTGCTAGAACTTTGTATCTGTATTGAGACAAGTATCTGGCTTAAACCAGACTGAAATTCTGCTCTTTCTTACTAAAAAAAGATCTGGTGTGCTCAAAGGAGCCTTTTGGGTCTTCTCTTCTGCCACCAGCAAAAGTTAATGACATCAGTAGGACTTGAATCTGCAGTGGGATAGATTACCTCTTTAGGAGGGTTAGTGGTAAGTGATCTCCTCTGGTGGCAGGTTAGGTCTGTGGTAGGAATTGGTGACACACCTTCTGGAGAAAGGGAGGAGACATGAGGTTTGCTTTATCCTTGGGGCAGCTGGTTTAGTAAGTGCAGTGTAGTAGAAAATATGCTGAAAATGCCAGCAAGAGCCCTTTGCAGGAAGATGAAGGTTTTACAGCGAGGGAACAAGATGTCCACAGAAGAAAGGAATAATCCAGTATCAGCTATTGTTTGGGGAAGGAAAGCCTCCAGTCTTAGACAGGGGAAAGTCTTTTAAGCAGGAGCGTTCTGGTTCATTGGTTGGTAAGCTGAACTGACTTACAGGGATTCTGTGATCCTTTAACTTATTTGTTCTGCTGATTCTAATGCTGCATTTTTGACATTCTTATCATCCTTTCTCAAGTGGGATTGTGGGAGAAGTAGTACATTAAGTACTAGTTTAGTGTTTTCATGTGAAGCAAACTTACGGTGTGAGGTGAAAGGGCCTTTGGCATGGGAACAAAAACAAGCTTAGGAAACAGGGCTATAGAACATGTAGGATGAAATGGCTATGCTATGAATATCAGCTTTTCAGCTGGCTTTTCTCACTCACTATGTCACTGTGATGGGTATTATTACAATGGGTGTGAGTTTCATTTCCAGCTTTAAGACAACACTTACACCCTCCAGAAAAGAGTGGGTGAAAATAACCTTATTCTGTTTGTTTGTTTGTTTGAAATTTTCCTTGCTGATCCAGCCGCGTCACACCATTGCAAGACTAAATACAAGTGTGATTCCCTTAGTCTTTTCCAATTTGCTTTTGTAGTTACTGCACTGTAGTGTAACCGAGCTGTCCCCTCACTGTTGCAGCAGGACTATTAGTGACGATGGCAATCACAAAGGACAATTCTGCTATTTCTGAAAATACCCCTTTTCAACACCATTTGATTTGAGGCACCTGCATTACCTGTCTGGAGGTCCTTCCTGGAGAAAGGAGAGGCACACACCTCCAGTAAGGTGACTTGGAGTGCCAACACTAAAGTCCTGACCCAGCTCACCCTGTTGAGCAGTCTCCTATATTGTCCTTCTGACTGCTGTACAGAGATTTTTAGCATCAGTTAGACAGGGTGATCAGGGTCAGCATGTGTATTTGAACCTTAGTCCCCTTGATAATTGTAAGCCTGAGGTGTTTTTTTTGCTTGCCTTCCATCTGACACGCAGAGGTTTCTGACATCCCCTGCTTGCTCTCATCCTGGCTTCTGACAGTGCTGCTCTGTCTCACACAGGGCCACCCTTTTATGTGCATTATGCTTCGTAAATAGTTAATATCTGGACATTTCAGGCTTCTCCTGGGAGAACCTTGCACTCACTCACCAAGAGTTTCCTCACAAATTGGTATCATGCTTGAGCAGTCAGCAGATGCTCACACCAGAGCTGGCTGTGCCTTCTGCTGAAGGTCACATCCTCGTACCTTAATTGATAATTGGAGAGCAAGATGTGATCCTTATTTAAGTGGACTTCTCGTGAATGTGGTCAGCCTTTCAACTAGCTTGTAGCTTCTCAATAATTATGTCATTGTGAAGGGTATTTATGACAGTGACTGTGAGTTTTAGTTCCAGTTTTAACGTAATGCTTACACCCTCAAGAAGGAAGGCACAGTCTTGTTCCAGAAATGAACTATTTCCTACAGGGAAATCAGGAGTGGACTAATTGGGCTTTTATAGTTATTTTGTTGCCATATATGCAACCATCATTTATGCAACCATAATTATTCACAAATTTGCATCTACCTTACCTCCATGATGAAAAAAGAGTGTATAGATTATTTCTGCACCTGGTCTATCTCAGTAAGATATTAAATGAGCTTGTCTGATGCTGGTGGATGACAGTCATTTTTACACAGGAACATGGTGCTGGTGATAATGAAAGACAGGCTGGTTGGGTTAAGACATGATCATGCAGAAAAACTGCTGTGAGTTAACAGATCAAATTTACACTTCAGGTCTCTGTTGCACCAGTGCTGCAAGTGAAGAATCAGTTGCAGCTCTTTTTTGGCAGGTGCTTAGGTGATTTCAGCAGACTGTGAGTGGGAACACTGGCAAATCAGAACCTGTGCAGGTAATTAACATAGCACCTCATAGTCCTCAGTTTGTAAAATATGTCTTGGTAAAGGGTATACACTGGGTAGGCCAAACACTTTTCCATGTATCATAATAAGGAGTGGAGCAATTCCCTAGAAAATTTTTGACTTAGAATAATTTATCTGCTTACAAAGTCAGTGGTACTTTGAACTGCCCAGTATTAAAAAACTATGTGTTTCAATGGATAGAAATGTAGAGTTTCCATCTGCATTTTCTCCTGGGTCAATATCATGGCAGGGTAGGATAAGGCTCTCCCTATACCAGCAGTCCTTATCATATCCACATGTGGGATATGCTTTCTAAAGTGCTTCTTCAGTGGCTCCAAGTCATTTCCATCACTAAGCAACTTGTAGCCATAAGCCATCAACAAATCAGAAAATAAGTAAAACTATATAACTAAATAGGTGAAATACCTGAGACAAGAATCACAAGATGCTCCCCTTTTAATGATGTTAGGTTTCTCTGACCTGAAAATGCTAATAATTTAGATACTTGTATTTTGGCTAATGGTTGCTTAATGCCAAAAATAAATTTTTGTTGTGAAAGTCACTAGGCAATGCATTAAAAGATTCTTAATAACATCAAATAACAGTTGCAATCTGGGACAGGCTAATGATAGCTGAAATCAAGCAAATGAGCAGGCTATTAAGGAACCTAGCTAGTTTATTTACAGGGGCAGGGCTTTTTCCTTAATTGAGCATTATTAGTAGATCATGGAACCACAGAATCAGCTGGGTTGGAAGAGACCTCCCAGATGATCAAGCCCAACCCTCGATCCAACCCCACTGTGATTCCCAGCCCACGGCACTCAGTGCCACATCCAGTCTCATCTTAAACACCTCCAGGGACGGTGAATCCACCCCCTCTCTGGGCAGCCCATTCCAATGCCTGATCACTCTCTCTGTAAGGAATTTCTTCCTGATAGCCAACCTAAACCTCCCCTGGCAGAGCTTAAGCCCCTGCCCTCTTGTCAGTGCAAAGTTAAAATGCTTGGCAGCACGGGTGCTTTTTGACTAGTGGTTAGCACTCTCTGAAATACGTTAAAGGAAATAAGCTAAGATATCCTCACAAAGCTGGCTGTCGGGAAACATTGCAGTTAGGGTGAACAGCACAGCATTGGGTTGTTCTGGTCACAGCACAGTGCAGAACATTAACCACAGCCTGCCCTTGGCCACAGCCCACTTGATGCTGTCACAAAAGCTTGTCACACAGACACACCCTCACTCCCCCGGGCTGGTGAAGGTGACAAGCCAAGGGGCAGTGCCCCCTGCATGACAAGGGTGTTGCCAGCAAAGGGTCTTTGTGCCAGCCTGTGTTCCCTGCTGAGAATTAACAGAATACCCTGCTTGTTCCTCCTACATCCATGTGAAGCTATGTCATGTAAAGGACACGTGACTGTGCTGTTTTTCTTCCAGAACAACTTTTACATTGAGAGAGGGATGGAAGTGTCAAAAGCAATAAGGTGCACTAAGCTGCGTGAATGTGGGGAGCTAGAAAAGAAAGACTGATGTTCCTGCTGGTTCCTGACCGAGGGGCTCACTGAAATTGTAGCATAAGCTTTCCGGTGGACCCAGAAAACCACCCCAGTGTAAGACACTGAGATTGTCAGCCACAGAAAAGAGATTTGAGAAGTTTTATTCCTTGAGAGAACTATCAGCATTGCAGGATTGCCATTTTTCCTCCCCACACTTCTCTGCAGCAGATAATGTCCAGGCTGTCCTTTTTTCCCTCAGATGTTACACGTGTTCACACCAATATTGATGAAAATAAACAAAACAGAGCTTTTCTTTAAAAAGATGGGATGGAAATCAATGTGTGTTAAGTGCAAGTGGATAGAAGGAGAGTGGCAGAAGAAAGGAATTAAGGAGGCTTTTTTAAGCATTGCTCTCAAGGCAAAGTCAGGACATATCTTTCTTTTTGTAATGAAGTTTTGTGTAACCTGACTAATGGCAACAAAAACCCCTGACGATTATATGCATGTTCTCTTTAGAAGGAAAACAAGGAAGAGGTTTCTGTTCTAGAGATGGAGTGGAAACTCCCATTTAAAACATTTCTAATCTAAAGGAAGACTGATCCATCTTTTAGTGAGTCTTGCATATGCTGATTTTTTTATGGTCTGTGATCTCATTAGTGTTTGCTGGAAATAATTAAAGCTCATAGCAGAAGATCATAATGGAAGGCAGGACGAAATAATATAATTGAGTACAGTAATGTAGGCTTTTAGATATTATTGCCTGTTACAGTACATTATCTAATTT
>JAWWEU010000081.1:53250567-53260981 GCA_035583155.1 Acropternis orthonyx | reverse complement strand
AACTGATGATATCCCTGGTTACTTATTCCTTTTCTTTCTAATTCTATGGACAAAAGTGAGAATTACAGTCAGTGCACAGAGAATGGAGGGACTGAAGCCAATCCTAGTATAGGAAATACCTTGATATGGTGTGCACTGCTTTGCTTTTGTATTTGTAACTACAACTAAGTATGTCTTTCTGGGAGTAAGTTGTCTTTTCCTTTTTTTTTTTTTTTTTTTTTTAAATGAAAGAAGTTTTTTCATTCGTATGAACTCTCAAAGTGTTTTGTATCAATTTCTTCTACTAGTGAACTGCTAGCATAGTAGAAAGGATGGGATGTGGTTACTCTCTCTCTGCCTTTTGTGCTAGCATTCATTCTGAGGGTTAAATTTTCTTCTGGGGATCCGAGTGAGATTCCAGGACTCACTAGGGGTTTGGCTGTGAAAGAGGAGAATGCTTATGTGCTGCCCCTAAGAACTCTGTTCAAAGATTTATTAATTGCCTGTATACATAAAAACCAAGTCAACTTAATATTCTGTGGGTAGCAGAGATTGCTCCTTTGGTGGCCATTTCATGGGCAGGGCCTTAAAATCTGCTATTGCCCACTGGAGTGTCTCTCAGGTGGAACTTTTTTTATAGCACCTCCTGGCTCACTTTCAGTGTCCTCTGCTGGAGTTTTGGATGGGTTTGAGCACTGCCATTTGGCAGAGGGGGTAAGGGTGTGCTGTGGGGCGTTGTGCTGCTCACAAAAGGGGAGCCCTCGGAGCAGGGGGGAATGGGACTCTGCGTGGGTTTCCTGATGCTCTTGCTTTGGGTGCAAAGGGCTTTGTGTGTTCTTGTGTAAAACCGCAGATGACAAACCCAGGAAGCAGCAGAAAAATCTCTCTTGTAGTTGGCTCTGCTCTGGTTATGGACAGCCATCCCCTCCAGCTCTACAGCTCAGGCAAGGCAGGGAATGAGTGGATGTTCCCTGGGATGATTTTCAAAGATTGTCAAGTGCAGGTCAGGGAGGGAAGTGACTTCTAGAGTTGAGTGTTTTGCATTGCTAATGCTGTGTTCCTCTCTTTGCTCTGACCTTGCTGGGAGCTGGACCCAGAAAGAGCTCTTACCTTTCCTTCTCCTCCGTCAGTCTCCATTGTGAGACCTCCAAACTTAAAATAGATCTTACTCTCCTGTTGAGGATTGGGTTTTGAATCTGCTGAAGGCAGAAACATCTGGAAATTTACCCTCTAAAGGAGTCTCCATTCCCATGGGGTTGGCAAAGCTGTGCTTCACTAACAGGTATCACACAGCTGGATGTGTGCAGCAAATAAGGCTGTCACTCCTGAAGACTGAGAAGAGAAGAATCCCTTTTGTGTGTCCACCTTTTCCTGATGGTGGTGTCAGCTGAGCAGCAGTGAGGCTGGACTCAAAACAGTGAACAGCTGATGCTGTGACTGAAAGAGCATCATATTAGCCTGCTAGTTCTCAAAAAAATGGTATGTCCCACCTAATACTAGAAATGTTATTGTATAAATAGTGATAAGAGCCTGACCAGGAAGATGATAGTACAATTGGGCTTTGTGGAAGGTTCTTTTTAGACTCACTGAATAACATCTGCAAAGTTGGGACTTCTCAATGTAGTAATTTTATCAAGGTTATCAAGATACTATCACAGCTTACAGACTCATAACCACATGAGAACTTTCTGTCAAGGTTTTTTTTTTTTCCTTGCATTAGGACTCACTTACAGGACTTTGCCTTGTGATAAGAGGATCTGAAAGTGGGGTATAAATCAATCAGTTGCCCCTGTTCTCCAGCCTTAGCCAGAGCAGCAAGTAGGGTGTTTGTATAAATGCAGCTGCTTTTCAAATACCTTGGTTTAGCTTACATGCATTTTGTGTAGGGAAGTGAATACTGAATATATGTTTGGTGTTAGGACTGAATAGACTGAGACTTACAGGAATGACAAAACCTAATCTGCAATGAATAAACTCTTTTAAAATGAATATATGGGTTGAAAGAGAGAAATGGGGGAGAGGAAGAAAGTTCTTGTGTATCTACTAAACACGCCAAAGTGTGGTAGTGCAAGAATGGCTAATGCTAGTTCTTGCTTCTTATTCCAGTAACTGAAGCAGCTAGCAGAACATCATCAGTGTTGTTTTGACCTTAAGTTGATTTCTTGGTAGCCGTGCAAAATGTCTTACTAATTCTTCACCAGTGTTACTGAGTGTTGAGGGCTCTTAGTGTTCCTAAAAAAATAAGAAAAGCCAGACCTCAGAAATGGATGCTTAATATGCACAATATCAAACTACGCATTCATGTATAAATTAATCAATCACATTTTGTGCCAAAGGTGGGACTACAGTCTACTGAACATGCATAAAGCTCACCACTTCTAGCTGCTTTTATCTACCATCGCTTTTGTGGGCCATCTATATGAAGTTGAGTAGGAAATACAAATTCCACTAATTGCAGTAATACTGAGTTCTCTGTGTTTTCTGTGGCTTCAGGAGATTTATGCCTTTACAATTTAAGGAGGGTAAATATCTCGGCAGCACAGTGGATGTTTGTGTACAGAGTGCCTATTAAAGTTCACGGGAGTTTCCAAATTCATATTCAGCACATAAATTGATGGAGGGAGTTGTACAGTGTGCTAATATCCTATTGCTTCCACTTCTGTTGTACTCTTTGTGGGGACATCTTAATGGCTGTGCAAAAGGACTAAATCACAGCTAGCTACATAAAAAAGCCAGTGATGAATAAGTGGGTATGAGATTTAACTGAAACGTAGTGAGTGACTGAGCCAAGCTGATTTGTGTAGGAAGCAAGCTTAGTGGATCTCAGAGAAAGAATTTCTGGCCCACAGATGTGTTAACTCAAATGGTCCATTCTGCAGGAAATGCAACACAGAAGAGAGGGAGTGAAGATATTTTTTAATGTTTCTCATGTGACAGAAGGCAAGCATGCGGCGGGTTCTCATTGTAGCAGAAACAGAAGACTACACACATCTTCATCCCCCTCCCAAATTAACTATATAGGGGAACTGAATCACTTACCTGATTCTTCACTGATACCATTCATATAATCTCAGTTTATGAATGGCATAAAAAATAGTAACATGAGAATCTATGAGCATCCATGGGAAAACTATGCAGTACAGCTGATAGCAGCAAACAGCCTTTCTCTTCTAGAGCTAGTCCCTTGGTTCTCAGCTAGACACTTAATAAGTAAATAAATCCTAGTCAGCTATGTAGTAAAATATGTGCAGTGATATAAGGAATAATCAAATCAATTCAAACCTCCTAATTTATGCCAAGCACTCAATTTTAATTACAACAACATATAAATATTCATAGTGTAAATAGCATGGCAAAATTAAGGCAAACATTTACACTGAGGCTAGGACAGTGCATTTCTTTGTTAATGTTTATTTCAAGTATTAGCTCTAGATTCTATAGTTCAGATTGATTGAATGCTTTAATTGCAAACTGTCTTCAATTGTCTTATATTTTCCATAATTCTCTCAGCAGAATCTTCTAGGGTCTTTTGTTGTTGCATGAGGATGTTGTAAAAAAAGATTTGGCCATAAGCATTCAGCAGTATTTGAAATAGCAGTGAGGAACAAAAAGGCATATTCCTCCTTGTCTCCAAATGGCAGTGTTCTAGAGATTCTATCTCTGAGGTAGCTCCAGTGCACAAAAATCACTGTCTTTGAGGGTTTGTATGTTTTTCGTGCAGTACTTAGGGCAGAAGCAGAGCTGGCATGTTCCTGCTGGTACACACAGCACCTCACGCTCTCCTCATCAGCGCTTTCTGTCCTCAAGGACAAAAGCAGGGCCAAATGTGGAAGAAACACTTGTCTGGGAAAACTTGCATCTTCCTGTCCTTGGGTACAGAGAAACATGCCAATGGTAGGAGCAGAAGGCTGCCTGCAGGAAACAACCTGGGTCTGAGATCAGAAAGGGGACCTGGGGGAGTTCACTGTGTTTGTAGAGCAGCGTTGGTCTTGTTTGGCATCCACAGACCTTCCGCCTTGAGGTGCCTTGAGAGCTTGACACGCTGTAGTGTTAGCATGAGGTTGTATATATAGATATATATGTTTAGCATTTATTGGTGTCACTAGTTAACAGTGACAGCTGAGTCTCTGCTTATGTCTCGTTTTCTCCAGCTCACATCTATGTTGTTCCCAAGTTATCAGCCTCTGCATTAGTTGCCTTGCTGGCTGTCACATGGTCCTGTTGAAGGGCACAAACATGCTCACTTCTCCTGGTGGGTCAGGGCACACTTCAAGAATGACCACTGCCTTTGGATGTAAAGCTGCCCGTTCTTTAATTTTTTTCCCAATATCTTTGAATGATGATACCTGCTCTGAAGATTTGAGTGCCAACTGCTTTCCACGGCTGCTCCCCTGTGTATCTGTCCCTGAATTTCTGCAGCTGAAAGAACTAAAGACAGTAAAGCACGTGCCAAAAATGCAAGTCCCACAGAGAATATTTTCTTCATGCTTTTACATGTATCTGTTACCATGTAAACCCATTTTTCTAGCTGGGCATAGTATAAAAAGTGATAATGCAGCATAGTGCTCTTCAACTTTGAGCAGTAAGAGGACTAGCTGCCCTGTTTCTCTGCAAGAGCTTCTTCAGCTCAGAATGCCAGCTCTGTGTTCCTCCTCCTGCCCTTTCCCTGGCTCAAATCCATGTCATTCAGCAGGCAGAAGAGAAGGGGTTTCAGGGAGACCTCACTGTGGCCTTCCAGTTCCTTAGGGGGGGCTTATAAGAATGGAGGGAAAGGGACTTTTTATAAGGGCAGATAGTGACAGGACAGTGGTTTTCAATGAAAGAGGGCAGGTTTAGATAAGATTTTAGGAAGAAGGGCTTTACTCAGAGAGTGATAAAGAATTTGAACAGTTTATCCAGAGGAATTGTGGATGCCTCATCACTGGAAACATTCAAGGCCAGCATGGAAGGGACTTTGAGCAATCTGATCTAGTAGAAGGTGTCCCTGCCCATGGCAAGGGGGTTGTAACTAGAAAATCTGTAAGGCCCCTCTCAACACAAACCATTCTATGATTTTATGAGTCTATGGTTCATTCAGCAACTTGGGTTAGTATCTCTTGACCAAAAAAAAGCGCCACCCCATATTTCATAAAAAGTAAGAAAACAAAATCTGCAACATGCCATTGCGCTGCCTTCACTTGATGTATGAAGAGTGAGAGTGAAAAAAATGCCAGTGTCTCGATCAATAATTGAGGTGGATGATATCTTCAGGAGGATCAGTGGATACTTAAGTGCTCTGACAACTGAGACAGAAGAGCTTCAGCTTTAAGCTCCAAGTATTGGCCTCCACTTAGGAAAGTGTAGGTCTCTGCTAGTGTTGATTAGGGAAGATTAGTACCTATCAAGGAATTATTAATAGTGAGCTTTGAGTTGAGTGTCATTTAAAAAATGTAATATAGGGGCTAGGGGAAGGATTCATTAAAGATTATTATATGCAGTCAGTTTTGAGAAAAAGAGCTTCATTGAACAGCAGTCTCAGCCTCTTCTATAATCAGACTGTTTGTTTTCTAGTCCTGCAGCTACATCTGCTCCCTTATCAATTTAAGCCCTCCTGAAACTTTCTGTGCATGCTCTTGTTGCTATTATTGTCTATCAGAAAAGGAATACAGCTTTTAAAGCTTTCTGTCCTATTTCAAACTACTTTTCAAGGACCCACAGAAGCCCTAATAAGTCCTAATCAATAGTAATTGCTAATAAATCAGAAGGTAATTGGGGTGCCTATCTGTATGCTAATATTGTTTTCTAACTGAACTGGCAGAGCTGAATGCTGATTGATTAAACCTCTTGCCGTGGTGGGAAGACTGTGGTTGTGTGTGATGCTCTCTTGCAGAGAAAGCGTAGCTTTGGCAATTAAGAAACCCTCTTGAGCTGTAGTCTGAGGCAGCTCTCCGCAGGCTCCTCCTGTTCCTTCGTGTCCAACTCTGCATCACTGATGCCTCCTGGTCTCTGCTCACGGTTTCTGCTGTGGGTCTGCTGAAGGTGAGGCATCAGGAGTCCGGAGGGCACGGTAGCGCAGAGTGCAGCATGACTAATTTGTGGCAAGTGATAGTACACGGCAGCGTTATGCTGTCAGGGGATGTACCTCGGGGGTGTTGAGTTCTCATCACAGTGTGAAGTAAAGATATGAATTGCTGAGGCAGCCTCAAGGATCTGTTTTCTGCCCTCCAGCAGAGCTTCAGCTGGCTGGCCATGTCTGAAGTTTTGCTTTCATTTACAGCCAAGGATGAATTTGTTGGGCTTTTTTTTTTTTTTTTTTTTTTTCCCTTAAACATTGAAGTTTTTAGGGTGAAAGTAAATAGGCATATGGGGGCTAGGTGAGTGTGAGCAGAAAGGCCATATTAGTTATTTCTGGAGCTTGGCTGCCAGTTTTTTTCCCCAGCTGACCAAACTTCAAAGGCAGGTTGCATATTTGTGCCACAGCACTTTTCATCACTGTGCGAGGAGGTAGTTTTACTAGTAGTCAAAGCAGTAGGCATTGTAGGGAGGAAGATAAATCAAACTGCTTCTAACTTATCTCCCCAAGATTTGTGAGGGTTTTGTTTTGAAGTGTTTTGTTCATTTGTCTTTAAAGGGAAGCTAGAAAGGAGCTTTGCTGGTGCTGAAGGTCCAAGGAGAAAGAAGCACCACCTTGCCCCTTTGAGAACAATGGATCTGCAGTGCTATTGCTGTGCAGGGATCAAAACGGGGAGAGAGGCAGGAGCAGCAAGTGAAAAATGACTTTTGGGTTTCAAAATAAGCTTGTTGTAGCAAATAGGAAGATGGAGTTTTGAATTGAAGGATTTTCAAAATGGCAAAAAGATGTTCCAGCTTCTCTATTTGCCATTTCTGGGGTGTTGGCCTTGAGTGGCTGCATTCCTGGAGCTGTCTGATAACAGCTCAGAGCTGTGCATGGCTGGATCAATAAGGCATATCCAATAATGTCTAAAATCTGCAAGCAAAGCACTTTAACCATTTCTTATATCGTGCTTTCTTTTGATGTGCTACTCTCCCCTGCTACAGCATGTCATGAAACCTGGGAGCACACAGGGGTGTGCTGAGAGGCTGAGTTACACCATGTTACAACAACCTGTAAAAGCCTGAGGTGAACATCTCAGGGCATTCTCCTAGGGAGAGAATTTACCAGGTACTGCTGTCATAGGAGGGGATGTGAATTATAAAAGCAACCTTTTATCTTTTTTTTTTTTTTTCCCCCTTTTTCTTCTCTTCCACATTCCTGTATTTCCAGAAGTGGAAAGACAGTAGTTGCTGTTCTCTGGGTCTGAAGCTTTGTTTCACTCACACGTGTCCTGTGTGAGATGGGAAGTGTCACAGAACAGTCAGAAGTTGGTTTGGTTTGGGCAGCTGTGGGTTCAGGGGCACTGAGATGAATGAGAAATAAAGTTTGCAGCCATTTGTCATTCAGATGATGGGGGAGTGGTAATGTGTGAGGTCTATTCCTGTTTGTCTCAGGGAAAATCTTGCATTCACCTGGCAAGCAAACCCTCAAACTCTCTATGCAGTGTGCCCCAAGGTGCATTGTCATTGTATATCCGAGGGAGTTAAGGGATGATGAGACTGAACATGGCAGTGATCCCTCAGTAACTGCAGGCAATGAGGACTTGTTTATGGCATGGTATATATTAAGGTCTTTTGTGTATGTGTCATCTCAAGGATAATATTACTACGTAACAGTGCATGTTAGATGGCAATCATTTGTTATTACTGTTTAGGATCCTCTCTGAGGATCTTCTCCCTACAACAAAAGTCATTAATCTTGTATTTATTGTACCTCTTGATTCAAGGTGTTGGATAAGCATCCACACTTCTTTGAATGCATCTGCTTGGAATTTATGTACTATATACAATGTGGCAGCATAGCAACATGATGTTCTCTACACCAGTAGGGCTATTTCTGAAGTGCTTTCCTGCATGATTTCCTATCATCATCTTCCATTTACCTGTGTCATGGTTGCAGACTGTTAATGATGAACAGACCTGATTTGGGTGAGAGTTCACAATTAACTTAATTATCTTTTATTCAGGTCCACTGGATTACTGCAATAAATGCTGATTGCTATCTCAGTCTCTTTCTTACCCTGAGTTCTGCATTTACACTGCAGATTGTCTGCTGAAAACGTGCGGAGGTTTTCTCTGGTTTATTCTGGATATCCTGACCACAGGATTCATGCCTGCAGGTCCTATTAGAAGTTACAACGTGGAGTTTTAATGTTGGTATTAGAGCAAGAAAAACGCTGTGGTCAGACAGATGCTTCTGCCTGAGGCTGCTCCTCCTGCATGACTCTCAGCCTAGGAGAATCAATGAATGGCAGTGTGATTTCTTCTCACCCTGTGGTGCTGAGCCACCATCGTGTTACCTGTTTGTCTCATCTCTGACCTCTGCAGGCAGAAGGTGCACATACTAAATCTAAAGCTGGTAAGAAAGTGCCTCTATTCCTTTGTGGAGTAAACCCCACAGATCTTAATTTTTGCTTCTGTTCCAAATCCTAAATGCTTCTCAAAGCCACCTTCCAGATGCCATCCAAGTCATGCTGTCTTGCCTTCCCACCTCAGCAGCAACAAGGGGTTTCCTTGACTCACACTGTGATTTGTGCTTGTGCTTCTGAGAATCCTGACCTGACTGTGCTCAGCTGCTTCAGCCTGAAAGATTGACCAGTGACTTAAAGTGGTTGAGAATCATGTGTTTATTTACCCTCTCATGCCGTTGTCACGGCTGGCTTTAATGTCTTACATGAAAGTTCACTTGAAGTAAATTTACTGGGTTGTACTGTCTGTGCCATAGCTTGTGTTGTACTCATTGAAAGAACAGTTTTCATTCAAATCCGTATTGATTTTGCATGTCCCTGCCACCTGAAGCTGTGAAAAGACACTGCATCAGGGCCATGGAATAAGCTCAGAAGGGCTTTGGAAGTGGCTGCGTGGAACAGAGTTCCTACACCTGTATTAGGAACTTGAGTACTTAAACTTTGCTGGCAGAGAATACTCTGTGACTTTGCTAGGCTTGGCTGGTTCTCATAACAAGTCTCCTATGGCGTGTTGTTTCAGGTGTGAAATTCATGTTTATAATCTGAGAGTGTTCCTCTAAAACAGTTCTTATTACACCTGTACTGTTTTTAGTGTGCAGGTGAATGTTGCATGACCAGCCTTTTTGCTTTTCAAGTGTCTTTTATAAATCATGGCACATTGATATACTGTCAGATCAATAAATTAAGTGTAGGGACTAACCTAAACAAATGCCAAAATCATTAGCAGTTAATTAACCTCCTGTATTTCTCTCCAAATTGACTTTGGTTTAATTGACGATGTGGGCTCAGTTCACTTGCTGTGTGCTCATACAAACAAACAAAACATTCATGACACAGAATTGAATGATGGAGAGGGAAGAGGGAAAGTAAGGGAGAGAATGGAAAAGGTGCATGAACACATCTCCATCACAGAGTACCACCAGCAAAATATCAACTGTGTGGTTGGGGCAGCAGAACTGGGAGAGAATGGGTGATGTGTAGGACTTTCCTGTGCTACCCTTGCCCCTGGCACCCAGTAAGAATGTCTTGTTGGGCTGGGTGGCAAAGTTTTCAGCTTTCTAAGGTTTGTTTTAGAGTTATGGTGATATATATTTATTTTTTACACAATAACAACAAACATCCAGTTTCCTAAACAGGCATGATAACTCATAAAAAAATACCTGCTTTCAAGTCAGCAAGCGGCTCTTGGAGCTATGTTCATTCACGTGGGTTTATTGAACTTAATAATAGATGGGTTTTTATTCTTGTCCCTTGTTTCCAAATCACAGATGGCAAGAGCACAGTTCATCTAAGCTTACTGGAGAGCATGAAAATTACTTTGTGTTGCTTCTCTGGCATGACCTTAATTTAAGATGGCATTTGTATGATGTGTATGGCCAAGTGTGAAATTATTGTGCTTGTTTAGGTACTGGAGTATTTTTCACCCTCATCCAGGAACCTGTGTTGAGTACTCAGCCTCTGCGCCAGTGTGCTCTGGGCGGTGTGTTAGCTGTGGACCACAGCAGAGGTCTGTACTGACATCCTCCCAAGGAGGCTCTGCATGTGTGCAAGCATTACTTGTGTGAATGATTTTCAAGATCTGACCCGAATTTGACTTCACGGTGGTGACATTTTGTTAATGCTTTACTGCATCTGACTCCCCTTTGAGCTGTTCACCTTTAACCCAGTCCTGCTGTCCTGCTTTGGTCAAACCACAGCACCCTCTGCTGTGTGGGATGCTCTTGGATTTGTGATTTAAAGTACTTGTTAACAACCTTAAAAAATGCTTGATCACAAAATCATTTAGGTTGGCAGAGTGTCCAACCTCTGACCAATCACCACGGTGTCAGCCATGGCACCAAGTGCCACATCCAGTCACATCCTGGATGCCTCCG
>JAWWEU010000081.1:53185932-53249316 GCA_035583155.1 Acropternis orthonyx | reverse complement strand
CACTGGGCCACTTCCCAGCCACTCTGCCCCCAGCCTGGGGTGGTTGTGGCAGAAATACAGGACCTGGCACTTGGCCTTGTTGGACCTCACACTGTTGGTCTTGGCCCATCTATGTAGCCTGTCCAGATCCCACTGCTGAGCCTTCCTGCCCTCCTGCAGATCAGCTTGGTGTCAGCCACAAATTTACAGTCGATCCCATCATGCAGGTCATTGATAAAGATGTTCCCAGTATTGATCCCTGGGGGACACCACTGGTGACTGACCATCGAAGGGATTTAGCACCATTCCCCACTCTCTGGGCCTATGGAATATGTATGATTCAAAAATATTTTACTTTAATTTAGTAGCATATGTTGTATATATGATATTAATATGCATAGAATCAATTTTTAGGTCCGTATATAAATAAAAAGTGTTCGACTTGGTGGGGTTTTGTTTGGTTGGTTTTGTTTGGGTTTTTAGCACATTCCCTAAAGATTCTAGTAGATTAAAAAGACTTACCCTGCCAAAGAAAGGGATATCAGAATTAAAGTAGGAGGTCTCAGTACAGACTATAATAAAATATGCTGGTAGATCTACATGAGCTGTGAAATAATAATTTCCATTTTCTTTAACTTTGAAAGTAATTTGTGACTGCTAAACTTGTCTGGATTGTCCTGTTTGTTTTGGAATGGGTCTTCAGTAAAGTTCTGCTTGATCTAGTTCTGTTAAAAATTGCTTAATATATGTATTTTTTATTTTCTTCACTCAGATGCTTACATTAAGTTTCATGACTTTGGAAGCTGTGGTAGAAATTGTACATTTAAAACTCACAAAAAATAACATGTTAAAGCTGTATATTTAAATCCACAGGAATTTGCTTGCTCAGTGACTATGCTAATAATAAAAATTTATGTGCATAAATGCACACACAGAGATTCTCTCACCTTACTTATTTCTCCTTGCTTTTTCCCTTATCCCCTTTTCTAAGTTGAGCACTCCTTGAGGGAATTGGCTTTCAGTGTGCTGTGGGGCTGCTGGGAAGTGGATTTGTGTGTTAATTTCAGATGGGTTTTAAGCTTGCTGATAAGTTTTCCCTTCTGTGATGAGATTTCCTTTTGTTAGTTAATGCTGACTTTGCTGCATTTGGGCTGTATTCTCTGCCGCTCTTTATGAGTAGCAAAATTACAGCCACCATAAATGCAGAAAGCATGGGGGGAAAGGAGGTGGAATAAAGAATTTATTTTCATGTGTTTGGGATTACCACATAATTCTGAAATGGCAGAGGAAAGTGGATTTTAATGGTCCCCCTTAAGTTGGGGGGGGGGGGGGGGGAACCAAACAAAATTAAAATTATTTACTTAGACTTCCTCTGTGCGTGTGCTACTGTCATTCTTGTTTCAGACTAGTGATTACATGATGCCTTTTTATTTACTCAGATTTGATTAGCAGGACTGAGACTTAAATTGTGTTTTCCTTCTACGTTAGCAGTAGTTTGGCAAGAGAGATTCAAGGTGAGCTGAATATGGAGAGCAGAAGGGAGTTTTGGGGGCATCCCTGTTAAGACCAGGTCTGCTCTTGGGTTCACATGTGGGTCATTTGAGGCTTGCAGCATATTTGTGTTGAATGGGACTAGGTGGAATTGGATTAATTTGGCTCTTCCTTTAGTCAGTTGTATTCTGCAACTTGGTCCAAATAACAAGCTCTGTAGCTTAGTTTCTCAGAAGAAATTGGAAGTTTTGGTTCAAGTTTGATTCTGGCTGTTTCCCAGATATTACTGTTCAGCTTCGCACTCAAAAGACACAAAGTGTAGTGTTTTTCATTGCTCAGTTTAAGTTGAAAAGCAAAGGAAAGTTTCTCTAAGAAAATATATAACACTTTTTATTTTCCAGTAGCTTTCAATTTTGTAATAACTTGCTTGTTTGAGAAGTGTTTTACTTATCCAACTCTCCCAAACCTGAGGTTGCAGTATCATTATAATGAAGTTTAAAGACTACAAAGAAATTGCTCAATATCTCAAAAATGCTGGTTCTGAAGCAGTGCTTTCTGGTGCTTCTTGACTTCTGGCTCGCAGTGCCATTTATGTAGCCTAGTTATGACACCACCTTAACCAGTTCTGCAAGAAAAGCATTTGATTTCAGTTATTTTTGAGTAAAAGGAGTATCTTCTTGCTGGGAAGATGAGTGAATGTGTGCAGAAGGCACAGCTGAAGTAACTGATCTCAACTGGACATGAACAACGTAAAGACCTCAATAAAGAAAGATCTCATGGGTAATACCAAAGACCACACACACTTTGGTGTTTGTGTCATGAAGGGGATAGCAGCTTTTTGATACAGATTATGTATATCCCCAAACAGAGTTGAGAAGAACAATTTTTTTTAATGGATATTTTAAGATGATTTTGTGTAAAGAGAGAAATTATATTTCTGTAGCCTCTTGTACCTTGCTTGTCCTTCTGAATTTTATTAGCATGCTTTTCAGCCTAGGCAGGTATCTTGGAGATACATATTTATGGACTTTTCAGCTGTCTTTTCACTGTTGGTTTGAACATTCTGTCTTTGATAAAAAGTCCTTTGGATTTTGGTGTGATAACAGGTGGCTTAAAAGTGAGGGCTGAGGACATAGAGCAGGAACAAAAAGTGCACCTCCCGCAGTGGGATTTTAAATGGTTGTGACTGTATTGGGTTCACATGGACTGAAGCTGAATCTTTTCTAATGCTAGGACACCTTGGAAACTTCCCACATTTAGCACAGCACTGCTCACTTTATTATGGAGCTCCAGTGAGTTTGGGACACGGGCCAAGCTGCTGTGTACCATGTCACAAGAAAATTAAATGTCCCTCGGCCACCCACAAGGCATATTTCTGGTATTATGGCAATTGCAGTAACAAAATCTAGTTTTGGTTTTAGGGCTGCTTTGTTGTTTGATGGCTTAAAACTTTAACTGTTTTTAAAAGTGTCCATGCAACTAGACAAAAGGGGAGAAGAAGGATATTTTTAAATGACAAAGCTACTAAAAAGGCTGGTTTAATGCTGCCGTGAAATAGTAAATAAAATCCTAGGTGAAATTTTAACAGTCTTTAATACTTCAAGCTGCAGAAAAGTGTGCTGAGCATATTGAACATTTTGAGCAGTGATCTTTTCTTTCTCATTGCACACATTACACTCTCCTTCTTTTTCTTACATTGTGATTGCCTTTCCATATATTACCACAAACATTTCTTTAAGAAGAGTCATGCCTTTTAAAACAGAAGCATTCAGTTTGAAAATGCTTTCTGGTTTTACTACTAAATATGTTTTGAAACAGATTTCCCTGAAACTTGTCTGTCAAAGGGATATTGCAAGCAGTAAGTTCCTGTTACATATACAAAAGCTAAGCCCAAGGAAAATCCAATTTTAACAGGCCATGCAGTTCTATAACCTTCGAAAAAAAATGGGGAGACAGTCAAAATCCAATATGTAAATAAAATTGGAGCCTGTTTGGACTGTAATCACTAACTTGATGTTATGCTTTATGGGGAGTGAAGCCTTTTACAGCCTTATCCATCCCTGACCGTGGTCGGCAGGACTTTCTTGCCTCCTCTAAAGCTGCTTTACAGTGCAGGTATATACGCTGCTGTTGTGTCTCCCCTGGTTCAGGCTGTGTTTTCAGTGCCTGGGCTTGACTTCTAAGATGGATGTAGCAGCCAAGTGTCCCACTCCCCAGGCCTGAGCGCTGTCTGCAGGGCTCTGGCTGTGCCTGCCTTGCCTGTGCCCACCCCTGGTGTAGCTGCACACCTTCCTTGGGTCACGGACCAGCTACTGCTGGTGACGGTGTTGCAGGAGCAGAGCAATGAGCCTGTCACCTCCTGCCTAGCTGATCACAGGCAGGGGAGGCTGGGTCCAGTCCACAGCAAAGTACATAATTCTGGCACCTTTTTTTCTGGTCACAGCTCAGGATCTTTGCTGAACTGGTAAACAAGAGGTCTTGCTTGCACAGAGGAGCAGAAGGAGATAATGAGTTTCTTTCCCAGAGGTTGCATTTTATTAGATATTGTACAGACGTAAGTAAGAGACTACCACTGCATTAGGGACTGGCATTAGCAACCTGCAGGTTGCTTCCAGTGGGTATTGTGTGTTTGGTGGATATTATGTTATCCATTTTCTCTCTGCTTTCTCTGTCTTGTTTTTATTAAGGCAGTGCCTGGAGAGGGTCTGTGATGTGCCAGTCACTGTAAGCACAGAAACTCTTTGGCCTGGGTCCTGTTGATATTACATTAAAAAAAAAAAAAAAGGAGAGACAGAGACTGATGAATGACAAGAGTAAAAGCTGTAGTAAGGCACTTTGCTTGCCTGATGCCCTGCAGTGCCCTCATTCACTTGTTCAGAAGCTGAGTTCGCTGTAGCGTCTGCAAAGTCCCTCTACAAGGGCCAGTGTGCTGCTACAAGTGTGTTGAGGAGAGCTTGGGGTTTTGGGGGTGGAAGAAGGAAGAAGGTTCAGCTCAGTTAAATGCTCAGACAATGGGAAAAAGGAAGCATGGGAAATCTGGCTACCCTTGGCTGACAGTTTGGTTTGTGTTGCTGTCATTCCTCCCACTGTGGCATCAGCTCTGGGGGTGGTATGGGATGTGCCTCCTTGGAGGAGTGATGACTCTGTTCACCTTCCAGGTTCTTACCGTTCTCCCCACAGCCAAACTATGAGTGTGCTTCAGAGAGGGCAGCATAAAACCTTTGCTGTAGAAATGGTTCCTGTTTGTTAAAGAAACACCCCCCCCCCCCCCCAAAGTGTGGTCCACCTGCAGCTGGAAGGAGATTCCATGATGAGAAGCTTTGCTCCTGGTGGGACACTGTCCAGGAGAAACCCTCTTTGCTCAGAGTTTGCTCAGTGCTTCTGCTGGGCTGCAGGCAGGGCAGGTACCCAGCACGTGTTTCAAGTCTCTGCACATCCTGTGTAGTGTAAATCTCCTTTCTTAATGTTCTTTTAAACAAAGTTAGCACCTCTAGTAGTAGATTTTGGTAGCGGTGACAAAAGCACTGACTTTTATATCCCTGGCTTAAAGCCATTAGGGGAAGTCAAGACCTTGTGGGATCTGTTCTTAGCAGGACCAGCCCTCTTTTCCATCTAAGTAAATCACGGCACTGTAGTTCCAGCAGTCTCTGGACAAGGAGTTAGTATTTTTCTTGCCTTGTCATTATTTAAACTACTCCCCTTGCCTTGTCAGGCTTTGTAGTGGAAGACTGGTTCTTAATTTTGCTGGCAGTTTCTTTGTAAAATGGCTCAATGCTGTAGCAGAAAATGGCTTTTTTGTGTCAGTGGTAACTGAAGGCTAATATTTCAGGCACGAAAGAGTAGAAGGGAGAGACTCCTTGACAGGAGGCTGAAAACACTTCTGCAAAAAGCCTTCTCCTCCTCTCAGACAGACATCAGCCCATGCAATTTCCAGGCAGTGTGGAGGGAAACACGGTACAGAATCCTAAAGGACATAAGATGGTCAAAAACGGTGATCCTCGATACCAGCCTCTGGCTGAAATGCCACACAAGTGAAGAGCAGAACAAATTGGTGCCTGGCCCATGCTGTGTGCTGGGTATAACCCAGCTGACGCTGCTCCCTAGGAGATACGATATCCGTAACCTGGGACGGCTGGACGCTGGGGTGACTTAGTCTGGGAGGAATTTACGCATGTCTTTAGCTGCAAGAACTTCAAGGCACCCTTTGGGCACTTTGCAGCTCTTCTCAGGGATTCAGTAACTGGGTGCTGCCTGGAGCTCTGTGAGCACTGAGCAGCTGCGACCTCCCTAATGTGTGGAGGAGGACTGAGCACTCAGTGGAAGACTGTCCGTAATGAACGCTGCTGTGCAAGCTGTCACCTCAATAGCAAGACTCTCCTTGGGCTTCCTTAGGCAGGTGTATACTAACAATGTGCTGTTTGATCGTGCTCGCAACCGGGACACTTAGCAGCGAGAAGCGTGCACAGCTACCAGCTGTCAAGGATTTGCATGTTCTTAGCGCATCCCAGGGAGCATCTTTGCCTGCCGCGGTCTGTGTGTCCCAGCGCTCTGCTGATTGCGGTGCCTCTGCCTTGCAGCGACACCTGGTGCTGCGGGCAGGCTGGCCCTCGGCTCAGAGCTGCACATTCCTGTCCCCTGGTGATTCCTAGGGGCTTTCCTAGGATATACTCAACTTCCCTGACCCCTTCCTCATTGCGGTGCTATTGCAGAAGGACTAAGAAATGTCCCTCGGGCCAGCGGTTGGGTGGCACACGGTGCAGATGTGCCAGGGTTAGTGCCCGTGCTGCTTTCTACACGAGTGGTGTTGCTCAGCTTCCAGACCCGTGCAGAGCGCTCTGGAAATCACACACCGCTCAGCGACAGGACATTAGGGGCTGTATTTAGGAAAGTACTCGAATTGCAGTAATTCTGTGGCTGAAATCTGGATTTGGCTGAAGTACCAGTATTTGCTAGCCATGGTCTTGATCCACTAATAGGGACATTGATCCAGGCTTGACTCCTGGCCTGCCTCTGATAACCTCCCTAATTCATATTTGGAACCGTTTGCAGTTTATACCAGGGGCAGATTTTATCAGATAAGGTGACTTCCCTCTCTTCCCCTTTTAAATGCCTCTTCCATACCCTGAGAAGAAATTGGAGGGTTAGAGCCGACTGGTGGATGTTCAAGGTGACCCATCAGTAGTGTGCATATGAAAGGTGAATGAAACCAGCCATCCCGCATCTTAAACTTAAGCGGAAGTTAAGGTGAGGCTGAGAGCTTTGGAAAATTATGTCAGTAAAGTACAGATGTGTTTGAAGGTAAAAGTAGCTCTGATTCCCCGTTTCTTCCTCCCTCCAGGCTGCTGTGGGGCTCACTTCCGTAGGGTGCAGGCAGCCAAAGGGAAAGACTGAGTCAAGAGAGCTCCTGGAAGGGAGCCGCTGGAGTTTTGCCCCGAAAGATACACATCTGTCAGTTGCAATCTTTTGTTCTTTCCTCAGGCAGATTTCCCACTAGTTTGGTCAAGGATTGAACAAGAGTAATTGGACTGGACACGCTAACTTTAGTATATGGTCTCGCAGGTATGCCGCAAATCAAATGAGTGTGTGCGAAAAAATTAGCACAGTGGCTGCTGGCTAGGAATTGAAAATACACCAGGAGAGAAACTTCAGTGATATCCTCTTAGATGAGAGATTTTGTTAGTTTAGGGTTCAGTGAAATACATTTTCCAGTGTCAAAATAGATAACTTATTTCAGTAATAGAAAAATAACATTGTTTTTTTCCAGCATGAAAGTAATCCCAGCAGGGATACACATACTGTACCATTCTAATACAATTCTACTTTAATACAAAGTAGAAATTTAATATCGTTCCTGAGATGTTACTATTGCATTATCAAAAGTGAATTTCAGCAAGAGCAAAATGACTGATGTTCCAAACAATATTATTAAAGTTTGCAGCAGGTCTGTTCTAGACTGCAATGATAATTTAAAGGTTACCTTAAATTATTTGTTGTGGCTTGGCTTTTGGGTTTATTTTTATTTTTCTGCATGGCTAGTTTAAGTTATTTCTTCATATACAAGTCTTTTTTTTCCCTCAGTATTATTATTTAACAGAGCACTGGATTTGTGCTTCTCTTATTTAGGTTGGTTTGTTTGTTTGTTTTTCCAAATGCATATTGCATGGTTTTACTGTTGAATGGGTAGTGTCATTCCTCTTTAGAAGAGTAGGAATGCCCTGCTGAATTCAGCCGTGTTAGGAAGTAAATGTTTCTTTAAACATTGCTTGCTGTTTTCGCTCTGTGCGAGGAAATGCACCACTCACACTTGAGAAGAAGAGAGATGCAATTTGATTTCCTATTTGTCCCGGTTCTTTGCTATCAAAACCAGATGGATGCCTGCCCTGGGGGCGGGTGGTTGTCTCCTCTCCCTGCAAAGGCTTTCTCGTGGGTTGTGGTGGGGAGCAGCCAGTGGTGACTCTGCTGCTGGAAGAAGGCAGACCCTTGCAGTGGGCGTGATGAGGTGTGCAATTCCCTTCCCTCCAGCGGCAGGAGAGCTGTTCATGTGGAGAGAGCAACAGCAGCGCTGTCTCTGCGCTCCCTGGGCACAGGCACTCTCTCCAGGACCTGTTTGCCTCCATCCTGCACCTGCCCACAGTGGGACACGGGCTTTGGGATGCTGCTGGCACAGGATCGGCTTGGCTCATTGGGAACGGTCATCGCATCCTTGGTAGAGTGACAGGGCAGGGCACGAGCTTATTGTGTGTCAGAAGAACTAGCGTAACCATTCCCCTTTTATTCTTGCTTGTTTTGTGAGAACCTCTCCTCTCTGTTTTCTGAATTTTTTTTCTACTCTAAACCCCAGGAAGTCCGTGCTCTTCGGGGTTATACTTTTTACTTTGTTCTTTATACTTTTTACTTTGCTCTTGCAATTGCTAAATTTTAATTAGAGTGAAATAGTTGTGTGCTTCATAAAGCAGACCCTGAAACAGGAGGGGAACAGTGCTGGGGAGCAGCAGCAGGGCAGAATGGAGACGAAAGTGAAGAAGAGGAGATGAAATGGTGGGGTGGAAGAAGGAGGCTGACGGAGGGTATCTACATCGCTGAGATGCTGTGTGCATTTAGAAGCTGAAATAGATGAAATGGCAAAGAGGGAGATAGTAGGGATAAAGACAGTGAAGAGAAAAAGAGAAAAAATATATAGCATTATATATATAGGCACCTATATATGTATATATACATACAGGCAGCTATATATATATAGCACTATATATATGGTCATCAGTGGCCTGAGCTGTTACAGGGGCCTTGTGTTTGGACAGAGTGCTGAGTATGGTTTGAGTCCTGATACTTGTGGAGTAGAACTCTCTGCCCAGCAGGACCAGCTCCATGCAGGAGCCTCTCAAATTATGGCTTAAAGCAAATACTCTTTTATGCCCCTCCAGATAAGCCTTTTGAAACTGCAGAAGTTAGGAGTGGGGTTGGCTACAAGGAGGAATTAATCACATAAAGGAAAATTTAACCTACTTCTGTTAGTCACAGCTATTGATTGTGGTTTGCTGAAAGAGCAACAATATCAAGTGTTTCTGAGACTGGAAAGCCAGCTGTTAAACCAAATTTCTGAATTTTTTCCCCTTGGCAAGGGGCTATTGATAGGCTGAACTGTGACTTGATAGTACTGTTTTACCTGTGAACAAGCACCAGGATATCTAGTTCTCTCTGGTTTTTGACATTAGTTTAGGTAATAAAGATGGCAGTTTGGTGATCTTTTAGTCTTTCACAGAGAAATCATTGCATCATTAAGCTAAAACCCCCTCCATACTGCAAAACCATCAGCAGCTGTGGTGTCAGTGCCAAGCAGGTGGTAAGGCTTTATGCTGGTGACACTGTGCTCCCCGCCTTTATCCTACAGGTGTACCTGTGTAGCATCTGATGGACCCAAAATTCAGGGGTGTCCTTCCAGGTCTGCATGACAGCGAGTGTCCTGTGTGAGATCAGGGCACTGCTGTTCCCTGCTGGGGGGAACAGTCCACTGTTGGATGTTTAGCTGCATACAGATACCTCCCTGCCATAGGGGGTTAGTTTTACACGCCAGCAGTAAGGGAAATCCTTTCCTCAGACCTCTAGAGAGAGAGGATCCTGCTTTAGACTTGACCTTGGGTGTCTGAGCTAATGCATGACCAACACAGACATTTGGAAGTAAACTGGCAAAAAGCAGTGAGGAAATAAATATTTTAGGTGAAAGTCCTTTCTTACACACACTAATATGTATGCTTGTCGTGGAATTGTATTTTCTTGTTTTGTTTTTTTGATGTGGGCTGCTTGGGTTTTTGTTTGCTTGTTTGTTTTTAACTCTCCAATGTTCAACATTTAAGGCTTAGACCCGGGGATTCCCTTGTATGTTTATCAAGGGATGCTGTCAGAGGTCTGGTCAGGAATGGATGAGCAGGAGGTGAGAAAACTGGGTGTCTGGGAAAGACAGGAGTTCTCTTCTTTTAAAACAGAGAGATAACAGCCAGGTGAAAAGACTGACCTCAGTATAATTCTTGTGTTCAAAGCCCAGTAGGTATGACACTGTAGGCTCCCAGGGCTCATGGAAGATGAAATTCAGATGAAACAAGTAACTGGAGTTTTTTTATCATTTTACCAGCTCCTCGCTAGTAATTCTGATTTAAACAAGGTCAAGTGCAGGAACACACTATTTTAAATGAAAATGCTGTGTACTAATCTGAAATCTCCAGCACATCTGGCGCATAGGGTAGCATGGGATTGGTGCAGTGACTCAAATCACATTTCAACATCCTGTCTTCTAATATTTTCTGTTCCTGGTAATGAAGTATTTAGTATGGACAGAGCTTGTAAATTAAATAGAATATTGATATTCTTTTTGGCCAGCACTTGGCTGATTTAAATAAGGATGTATTAGATAGACTTAAGACATTTTTTTTCCTCCCACCCTTATAAATCATGTTTCTATGGAAATTTTAATGGGGTGATAATTTCCAATTTGCTAGCAACATTAAAACAGAATACTTGTTATAGTAAGATTTGCAGACCTGTATAGCTCTTTGGGGTTTTATTTCATTGAACCATTTTGAGAACAAAGAGCAACAGATACAATATGTAATGCATTACCATTTGAACAAGGCTGTGTCTTGGGGTTTTGCTTGTTTGTTTCACAGGGAATGTGCTCTTAAAGCAGCCTTTCAGAATAAGCTCAGGTGTGCTAAATCTAAGGATTTATTTATTGAATGCACATGTTTCATCTACAAGGGGAAAATGGTCCCAAAGAAGAGGCCAATATTTTTGGTCAATAAAGATTAAATGGTTTGGCTTATGCTCAAGGGATGGCAAAATGCTTCCATATTAGCATTAATTTAAAAGGGGATATAATAAAGTTGGATAGGAGGTAATTTAAACAAAACAAAGAGTTCGTACCTGGTTTCCATGAATTCACTTCTGCACTTCAGACTTCAATATACACTAAAGCCTAATTTCTCTTCTTCAAAATGAGAGGGCAACGTTATTTAATTTTGCACTTTTAGGACTATATTTATCTTTGTAACGCATTGAAATTGAAGGCCTGGAGCAGCAATTCTGTAGCATTTTGATAAAAATCACGTGCAATGCACCGATCATCTTTGTAACTGGAAATTAGACACGGACAAATCTGCTCCTAGGGATAGTTTTTGAACAGTCCAGAAGCTTACAGCGTTTTCTAGAATGCTGAGCAGTCCCGAGTTAGGGGGCTTGAGTTCCCACTGAGCCTTCTCCGTTCACTGCAAGCCCTTCTGTCTCCGTGAATCCTTAGGGATGTGCCACAGTGCTGTTCCAGAGGCAGAGGACAAGAGCTGGCTCTCCGTAATGCAAAGATCTGTACAGGAATTACCTGTTTGCAGCCCTGCTATGGGGGGAGTCATCACACAGAAGTTTGTCCCCCTTGAGAACATGCACTTGGTTTTGTACGGTAAACTCTGGATTGCCTCCTACAAATATTTGTGCTTGGAAGCTTCATCTTAGGGTTCTTTTATAGCCTTAATAAAGAGAGGTTTTGAAATCAATGCACTTGTTTCTTCATCATTTTTATGATTTGGGAAACTACTGCTATGCCATCTTCATTCATAACCAGACTGCATATAGAGGCTGATTATTTTTTTAATGGATGACAGTATTGATTTTGCATCTGCATTATGTGAGAGAATTCAGATGAGAAATTCCATTTTGCACTCAGAATTGCAGTTTCTACTCGAGTTTGTAGGTGATTCTGCCTGTTCAAATACATTTTGTGTCTTGTGGTGATTCAACATATCATTTCACCAAGATAACAAAAAACTGTCCAAAAATTATTGTTGGTGGTGATCGTTTCTTTTGAAAATGTTAATTCACAGCTTCTATATTATTTTACGAATGAAAGTATCCTATTTTGGGGGTTTCTACTATTTTACTAAATATGAATGATGAAAGAATCATGTTTGTGAAAATTCAACCGGAGATCTGATCTTTTGTATCAGTATGCCAGCTTATACTAGCTGACCTTCTTTCTTGGCTGTTGGAAAATTCAGCTTAAAAAACAGTGCCTAACAAGAACATTAGTTCAATTTTAGATTTCTTTTGTGTAGAAAGATGTTGGGGACCCAGAGTATTCTTGATGCAGGTAGCTAAAACTCTTTGTCTCCCAAGAGGAGCAAAACATTGTAATATAAAACCATTGCATTCAGGTTCTTCCTTGGAACTGCATTGAAGTGCCAGCGCTGGAGTATGAAATAAAATATGAAAATAATAAAATATGAAATAAAGTAGGTCACATCAAGTCTTCTTGTAATTTTTTATTTCCAATTTCTTCAAAGAATCATCCGCTGCAGTTTACCACTGCCCATGTGTAGGAGTTGAGAGAACGAAGATACAAAAGAGTGAAATTGGCATGAATGAAATAATGATGATTTTGGGGGGGTTTTGACCATTTCTTCTGATTATGTTTTTAATAGTTTACTGTTACAATTGTTTGGTTGGAAATGTGTTAGAGTTTATCTGTTAAGAGTAGGGAACATGATCTATACACAAGAGTATGTAGCATGAACTTAGGATAGCTGTGTATTTACAAGACATGAGAAAATAAATCCTAAGCATCAGTTCCACATGCATTAGGAAAATGTATTTGTCACCCTAATTTTTCCGTCTCTGGTTTCTTGTTTGTCCCTCTTTTGGATACTTACTTCCAAACAACTTTCAGACCAAGCTTATTCTTTTGAATGTTTTAAATAATTTTTCAAGGAGGTGTCAAAGCATGCTTGATTCATTCAGAAATTTATGCATTGTAATATTTCTAGTTGTCTTTTAAAAAATTGGGAGTTTCTGACTTCTATGAGTTCTGAAATTTCCTTGATGCTCAAAAGTTTTTGTTAGGCTGTGATACAAAGTGGTTGTGTGGAAATCCGTTCCGGCCTCCTAAGGAACGGTGCGTGTTTTAGTGGCATGAGAATTAATGTATTTTGTGCAATTTAAAATAAGTGTATGATTAATTTTTTGATGAGTTGCTGGCTACTGCAAATCCAATTTAGCCAAACAAAATTTGAAATATAAATGCATTAGCTGAAAATACTTAATCACAGACATGAATATGAACTTATCATGCTCATTGCTTTATGCTTGCAGGTTGGGTTAAATTATTGATGCCTGCTGTTGAGCGGAAGCAGAAGAGACAGTAACACTGACTGGTTGGGATGAGGACTGTAGTCTTGCTGGTGCCACTAGCAGTAGGACACCATTTGTCCTTCTTTGCTGACCAAATATTCCAAATATTGCCTCCCTGCCTGCCCCATGTGCTGCACATTCTGGGAGAGGGAGCAGTGATTTCATGCAGGCTATCATTGCTGATGCAATCCCAGATTAAAAAAAAAAAAAAGAAAAAAGCTTTTTTCCCCCCCCTCTCTACCATCTGATCCTTTGTGCAAACGTGGATGTTTTATGGCTAATAAAGATGATTGGGTGTTTTAGGAATAGGTTCAGTTTGTTGCTGAAGTTTGTCTGATAACAACACTGACCAGCAATTAAAAATTGCAGGCAATTGGGTTATTCCATCATGTTTGTAGCTGCTTATTTTCCTTCTGTCAGAAATCAATGCTGCAGCAATGGAAAATAGGAACTGAGGAAATAAAAAGTTGCATTCAAAGCTTGAAGTCAATGGAGGTTACACCGAATTATTAAGCAATATAATTGCAAAACTTCAGAAATAATATTAATGTTGAAGCCTCTGCCTTTCATTTGATACTCTGCTAATGCATGCAGAAAAAACTAGCTGCACACTCTCAGTCACTTTGCCTTCAATTATATTTCCATGTTTTCTGTAGGTAGACAGGCTATGGCAAAGTTTAGTTAGTGAGGCACACTGTGCTTCGGAAGGTGGTGCCTGAAGGGCGTGGGACGTGTCAGGAAGGATCACCAGGGGTTTGGATCCTCCATCACCCATCAGGGTTATGTGGGCAGGGCCTGGATGGGACATTTCTGGTACCAACCACAGGTCCTCTGGGGAAGAGCCACAGTCCAGGACAAGCTCCTGGGCACTCTCAGGGTAGTCTGCAAAAAAAAAAATCAGGATGATTATTATGCACTTCAGTGAATCCCCCTCTCCCCCTCTTTTTTCTCCACCCCCTTCCCCCCCCCTTTTTTTTTTTGGTGTTTGCCCTAGTCTGTGTCTTTTCACTGTTACCTGGTAATAATAGATGTGTGCTCAGGGAGAAAATAAAAGCTGATTAAATGTTACATATTGCCTTGGCTGTCATTTTTCAAACAGAGAGGAGAAAATGAAAGGAATAAACTTCTTCCTGATTCTGCCCCCAGCGGCATCGAGCCACGTGGCCTTGTCAGGGAAAGGTCTCTTGGGTTTTGGTTGAAATGATGGCAGTGAGAACTTGGCTTTCCATCTGAGCTCTCTCCTGGTTTGTCTGTGACACAGTACCTGGATGCTCAGCCTCTTACAGCAGTGGGTTTAAGGCAACACAGTGAGTACCAGAGCTCTCAGGTTTGACAGAACGGGAGAGGAATGACGGGAAAGAGAAGAGAAAATCATATCCTAAGCGAGACCTGTAGGAATATTAAATCTAACACCTGACAAGAGATTACTCCAAACCCAGCAGCCTTGAATATGAATCACTCTAATGAACTCTGCATGGAAGTGCTCCTGATGACAGTCCAGAAACTCAGTGAAATCACAGTTGCTCTGCTGCCTCTGTCTCTGACAGCACATTACTCCTACTGCATTTACTGGTACTCAAGGTTTTTACTTGCAATCATGTTTTTTGGTACTTAAGAATTCGGTTTTTAAAAGTTTGAAATGTTCCTTTTATTATTTTTTTTTTTTTTATCCCCAAGGTGATCATTGAGATATAAATGTCTTTAGGATTTTCTTTGAAAGTAAGGTTTTGTTTTGATGACTGTGTAACAGTTTTTGGCTAAAATTCAGTGGTAGTTTTTGTCTGTGGGAGAAATTGTTTAATTCTCCCTGTGTTTCATTTCCGAGTGAAGCTTTTAGAGAGACCTTGTTATCTGTGTGGCTTTTGCCAATATTGAATCAATGCACTGAAAAAAGAATAGTGTTTCTAATTCATTCTCACATTGGTTTCTTCCTTGTCTTCTCATATTTAATTGCTTAATGAATTCTGCCTCTGCTTGGCTGAGATCTCTGTGACATTTACAGCTCAAAGCAGAGTGATTAAAGAAGCTTTATAGGAAACATATAATTACCTTACTAGAGGTACAGTCATTTTTCATCTGAGATCCACAGTCCAGTCCATATGGAAGCAGACTGTCAGCTCCAGTGTTGGTGATGCATTTCCTTCAAGGCTGCTGGGTATCTTTGTTCTTTGGGTGATGCAGATGATTCAGAAGTCAGGTATGAGACATCTGTGGCTGAGGGATCTTTCTTGGGTACACAGACAATTTAAAGAATAGCAACCGTTGTTTTCTTTGCAGAATCTGTAAAACTAAAACTTGTCCTTGGGCTGGAAGCACGTGTGGAAAACTGTGACTTACCAGTGGCAGAAAAAAAGAGCCAAAAGGGAGGTATCCTGGGTGAAATTCCCAAGAAAGGGTGCAATCCCAGGAAGCGCAGAGCAGTACTGCAGGTGGCTGACTGCTCTCACTGCTGCTGATTGTAGCACTATGAATGGGCACCTACAGCAGCAGCTTAGAAAGCACCTGCATATCTCTCTTAATTTCATTTGGAATCCTGAGAGTGGGTGACACTCTGCATTGTGCTTATTTAAAGCCCTGTGCACTGATACAAACATGAGCTGGCCCTCTTCAGTTTTAGGCAAGTGAAGGTGTGGTGGTGCATCCCACCCCCACCATGCTCTGCCCTGCTCTCTGACCTCAGAAGTTCTCGGTAAGCTTTAAGCAAACCAGCTGAGCTGTGACAGGTCCCTTGCCCAACTGGGCTTGGAGGCACTCACTGGTGGTACCAGGACCTCTTCCATGGGAAAGCTGGGAACAGTCAGAAGCATCAGCCACCCAACCAGGGTGGGGGGAAGCAAAGGATAAGCAATTCTACTTTGTAGTTTGACAAACCATTGACCTGAGTTGTAGCCTGAGTGGAACAGTGCCATTGCTACTGCCCTTTGGGAAACAAGCCCAGCAGTCACCTGTGTGGGTTATTGCCAGCATGGGAACTTACTGATGACCAGAGTCAGTCATCTTGTGACCACACACCAACCACTGGTCCCAAGTGAGGCCCTGTGAGCATCCCTGGACCACTGGGGCACTCTGAGTGGGACACCTCAGAGCTGGCAAGTCTCCAGTCTGTGACACTCAAAGGGGCATTGCTGACAAGGAGTCCCAGGCTGATACCCTTGCCCTGCCCCACCTCCACACTGCCCGAGGTGCAGCACTTGCCTGTTTGGGAATGCAGAGGGATTTGATGTGAGCACCTCACAGACCTCAAGGGGAATTTTTGATAGGTACCTGTACACAAATAGAAAGAGGTGTGCACATCGTTTCACCTGTGTGCATGGGAATTGATTATGGTATGAATGTTACTACCTCAAATATGTAGTTAAGTCATTGTTATAATTGTGATGAACCCTATTGAATTGCCTCATAAATGTTAAAGTAGTTAGTGATTAAGTGCTGTTAAAGCCTTTTTCACCTTACCTTTGCACCCTTGCCTCCTTTCACATTCCCAGCTTCCATGTAAATAATTTCAAATTGCTTCTTACTGGACCTTCCCTTGCATGCTTTAATCTGAGTGCTAAGTAATAGAATGCCATCGAACTCTGTAGAGTCATATTTTCACAAGTTCATATCAGACCCTGCTTTCACCCGTACTTTTGATGTTGTGTCTTTAAGGGGCCAAACCATGCATTTGAGACATGAGAATACACTTATTTTTAAATAGTTTAAAAGCCTGTTTACAAGACCAGTGTTCAGCTGCAAAGCAGAAATACATTATGGACTGGTATGTCATTTGCTAAACAGAGCTGCAGGTGACCAGAAGGGGAATGTCTGCAGTGCCCTGTGCTTGATGTGTGGTAGCAGTAGCACAGAGTCCTGGTAACACAGGTGGAGACACATGGATGGGAGGGAATGTTTGAGATGCAATTAGATCACCTAGCTAGCAATCTGCAGCTATATAAAGCCATAGGCTTGCTCAATTTATTTTTGCATTTTCTGCAGGACGGAGGAGGAATTGAGACAGCACATAAATACAGATTATGCATTTTGTTGTGGGTAACCTCTGTTTTTTGAGTAATGCTGGGACAAAAATGTGTTGGCCCAATGTATCAAACAAACCAAAAAATTCTCTGCATGCCTCCCATATATATTATGTAGGTATAACTACCAGCACTCCAAGTCATTAATTAAGCAGAGCTCTCTTGTGCATAGACTATGCTGGTTGTTTAATTATGGTTACCAGGTTACTGAATCAATAAGGAAATGAAGGAAACAGATTGCATACCTAGAAAAAGTTGTGTAAAATTAATAAAGGAACAGAGATACATACTAAGGCAGTTTAAGGAGAGGTGTCATAAATTTGAGTTTAGGCAAAAAGCATGGGTTGATTTCAAGATCTGTTTGAGAATAAAGAAAAAAATATTTTAAATGCTAATTGCAAGGAATAATAGAATAGGAATAATAAGGTTATGCTTTTCTTCCTCAGGTATTGCTACAGTGTATAAATGTATTCCCTTTTTATGCCCTCATCTTACTTAGTCTGCAAGAGTTGCATCTGTTCTGTGCAGTCTTTTCCCCTGCCTGAATTTGCAGGGCTATTGAATATGGTAATACACTTGCTTCTTTTCTGCAAAAAACGTTAGCTCAGAGCCAAGACCTTCCTTTTTTGTGTTTGATATGCCATTCATATCCTGTCTCACAGGGACAGGGAGTATTTGCCAAAGGGGTAAATAAAAATATAATTGTTTCCATTATTTTTGTTGTGTTAGGATAATTTTTGTAACAACTAATAATGAGCCCTAAAATTGGTGCTTCGACTTCAGTCGCTAAAGGGAAGTAGTTCACTAGTTCCTAGCAGGGGAGGCACCATTTAAAATGAAGGGCATTGCTCAGACGGACTTTGGTTTCTTCAACCCTTAGGTGTCACGGGCTGATAACATGCTCTTGATGTAACTTTTCCTTGGCACAGGTGGAGATGAGGACTGTTTGCTCTTGCCGTAGTTTCAGACACTACTGGACGTCACCTCCGCTGCTCCCAGGGACTCGGGAAGCAGTGACTGGCAGAGTGGCATTGAGTTCCCCCTTCTGCACAATGAAACAGCTGATTTTTCAGTTACTTCTCCATGCCCTGCTTCACCGAAAGGCACAGGAGTTGTATCAGAAAGGAACGTGACAGATAGGAAAGGCGGTACTTTGGCAGACAGAGCTGTTTCTGAGGAGTAGAGCTTAACACAGATTATTGACGTTGGAAAGGTGGTGCTTTGTGGTAGTGCCAAGGAGTGCAGATTCACACGCTGAGCTGGGGCTGCAGTGCCCTTGTGCCCTGGTCCTCTCTTCTGATAACTAAAGCATGAAGCAGTACCTTTGGGCAGAGCTGGGTGGCCAAGAGCACAGGTCTCCTCTGCTTCTGCTTGTGCTGGTTGAAAAAGCTGGCACTCCCAGCTGCATGTCACAAGGTCCTTTTGGGAAGTGTTGGCCCTCCTGACCCATCAGAGCTCAGTGAGATACTTAGACAACCATTCCTTAGTCTGTCTCAGCTCCCAGAGACAGGGTTAAGTACGTTTGGGTAATGTCTTTGGTGACTTAGTTCTTTCTGACATTACCTAAGCTAGAGAGTACTTCCATGTGCAGCCCACCTGGCAAATTTGAGGGGTCTCCAATAATGGGATGGTAACCTTTGGGCCAGAAAAAGAGGTGAGTGGAAGACCTGCTGTGTTCTGATTGACCACTTGAGTTATTCTTCCCTCTACAAGCCCCACCATCTGCTTTGGTCACCCTGGAAGACAACTTGTCTTTGACCCAAGTGTGGCCATTAGCACTTCATTCCTCCATGTCACTTTCCATGTTTTAATTTCTTTTAAAAATCTCTTTAATCGTAAACTTCTTGGAAGAAGGTGTCTCTGTTTTCAGGAAGCCAAGCCAAGCAGAGCAAAGCCCAAATCTCATTCAGAGCCCTTCAGCTTCTGCTGGAATAATTAATGAGTTTTCGTGTGAGCTGTTGCAAAGTGCCTAGAGATGCTGGATTTGCCTGCACAGTTGCTGTGGTGCACCTTGGCCAAATAGCTGCTTGTAAAGCAATTTTGTCTAATATAAAAGGCACTGTATAAAATCAGTTCCTATTATCTTTTCATGGAGAATTTCTGTCCAAACTTTAGGCTTAGAATTGCTGACTATCTCCTTAAACATGTCCAGATGATAATGATACATGTTCTTCCAGCTAATATATATCATTACTTTTTATCAAGCAAAGCTTGGTTCGTAGCGGTAGAAATATTGTGATTTACTGGCCTACAGCCAATCTGTTAATTACCTGCCAGTTCCTTAATGCACCTGAGGCTTTGCTTGATTCCAGTGTAAGTTATTAACTTGCTGGTAAAGGATAAGTATCTCATAAATAGATTCTCTAAATAACTTTACAATGCTGCAGAAGTTTAATTTTTATGTTTTTTCCCTTATAAATATGTGGAGGGCAACTTTAAAGTTATATAAGACAACTCTTCTTATTTGAGATGTCAGATAGTAGCCACATATCCATGTGAACAACGTACAAGGGTCATAGACCTGTTACTGAGGCGCTTTCCTGGTCTTGGGAGAATCTCAGTAGTTTTACATGTACAAAACTGATTGAAGACTGATTTGTTTTGTAATGCTTAGATTGGTTTAGGATTTTTTGGTCATTTTTGTTTAAAATAGTAAGATCAGCTGAAGAGATCTTAGGCCAGGGTTCACTTGTGGTAAGTCCACTGAGAGAATCTACCATAGTTAAAGACAGACTGGCTGTCTTAATATAATTGAGACAGATAATAGGCTCTTTAATCTCTTTTTCTGTATCTCATCCCATTTTTTTCTCCAGAAGTTGTAAGCCACTTATTTGTTTTAAATGTGGGAGAATAAATGTAAAACTCACTGTTCTCAGGAGGAAAAGGCTGGGACTGTCCCTGGCGCAGGAAGCATCCTTTAGGCACCTTATATACATGAGGGTAGAAAATAATTTTTCTGCAACCTTCCTATGGTTTTGGTTATAAAGACTGTCTCAACTGGTTAATTGCTTTTGCAGCTCACAGGGAGAGAAGAGATTCTGTCATTGCCCAGGTCCTAGGCCTTGCTTAGCTGCCTCTGTCTGCTAAATAAGCTGATGGACAGGATAGCTAATTCAAGGATAGGTATTACTCTTCTTGCAGTGGGCCATTAATATGTTCTGTGTGAGCTGAACTCCCTGAGAGAACTTATCAAATATGGCCAGGTTAAAGGAAATACATCCACTGCTTTTCAGCTGTAACCTCGAGTGAGAGAAGAGTTAAAATCATCCCATCAAACACAGTGGGCAAAAAATGCTGTTCTTGTGTTGTTTGTACTGGTCAGGATGGGTGAGGAACCTGCCTCAAGCAGTGAATCCCCAGGGTAAGTGGCTGGCCAGCTACCATAATTTGGAAATGATCTCACCTACTGAGATCTGTCAGGGTCAAATCTGCTTGACCTTGGCTCATTAATACGGCTTTGGATGGAGGCTGTAAGGAGTAGGTGCAGTAGGATGAGGAGGCAGAGAAGAGCATGGGCTGTGCAAGAAGGCTGAGAAGACCGTGCCATAGTGGGTGCTGTAACAGTGTGGACAGGAGAGAGCAGGGTCCCCAGAGCAGGGGCAGTGCCAGAGGCAGTACAGAGGAGTGCAGTGCTCATTCTCCTGCCCTGCACATTGTTTCACCCTGCAGGAAAAAAGCTGAGGTACCCAAAGCTCCCTGTGATGAACTGGTAGACTTTGTCGTGCCCTGCTTTCCTTCTGTTTTTCTGAAAAGCCTCAGCCAAGGTCACATGTTACTGCATGGTGGATATACCCATACAGAACATTCCCTGTGGTGGGAGTTCAGCAGCCACGTGAGCAAGAAAGACTTGAGAGCAGATAAAGAGGTGAACTTTGTTGCCCCTGTTTGTACAGGCTGGCTAAATTGATGGCTAAGCTAGGGGGGAGGGATGGATTGTCCACCTGATGTACCCCAAAAAGAATGATACAGGTTTGTGTCACTGCTGAGAGATGGTTCTGGCTGAGAAATAAACACCAAAGGAAAGTGGCTTTAGCTGAAAACTGAGTTCTCAGCAGCAATTGTTTGTGCCTTTTCTCCTGAAACTTTGGCAGGCCGTCCCTTTTCTTCATCTCTCCTATTTTTCCCTTTTCCCTCCTCCACCCCGCAGCCCTCTCAGGATTCCCAGTCAGTCTCTCTCTGCCGGGAAGGAACGCTCTGCTCTGGTGTGGAAGCGACAGCTCCTTTTATCTTGTGTGCCACACTTATCTGACTTGTGCATCTCAGAGCAGAACTAATAAAGACTGCTAAGACAAGATGGTCATTTTCAATCTTTAATAGCTTATCTGGTTTTAGAAATCTCACAAAAGAGCTGTGTGTTAGTTTAAATGATGATTAATAGGGATGCTTATGAATAAAATATACCAATTTATGTTTGGGTTTGTAATAATAGAGTTAGACTTGTCTCTTTTCTCTGTCTTAGGTCTATACAAACAAAGGAATCACAAGAGAACAGCGTGTCTGTGCTTGTTTACATCAACTGAAATAGTTTCAATCAATTGGAATTGTTTAATTCAACTGGAATTAGTGGCACATCCCTTTTGAGGTCCGCAAGGTAGCACTGAAAGTTATTGTGGTTTTGTATCAGAATAGTCCAAGATTTTAAAGCCAAGATATAACCGACCTGCTTTATATCAGATGGTTCAAACAGTCTGTGGAGCAGTGTAAGAACTGGAATAGAGTTACCATTTTTGTGTTACAGGAGGAGGGGGAAAAAGAGAAAACACTCTTAGTTATGATTGTTTTTCCCAGGTGTTATGCAGGCTGTAGTGAATCTGGGTGAGAAGATAGTTCAGTTTACAGTGCAGGTTCCCACTTTGTGCCAAGTACATGCCATAGATGGAGGCTGGGCCCTTTCAGGTTTTGGGCACTTGCCCCTCAGGTAGTTTAAGCTGGCTGGGCAGTAGGATAGGACAGATAGAAATAAAGCTCTTTGAAAGTACAGTGGCAAGGTGTTGGCACTAGTCTGATAAAACCAGTTCAGATTTCTATTTAGAGTATCGGGAAGCAATCAAGAACAGGAAGCCAAAATCCTTATGAGATCTCAAGTTTATTCCCCATGCCAGCATGTACAACTGAGTTTACACAGCATTGTCAATACTGAAGTAACTGGTTGTGGGTTTGTGTTTATAATGCAAATGCACTGATGTTCTCTTTCTGTGCTTGCAGCTGCCCTGAGAGCTTGTGCTGATGGAGGTGCCAATCGTCTCTACCACATCACAGAAGGGAGCCAGGAAAGGTATGTCAGCAATACATCAAAAGTCATTGAACTCCTCAGTGAAAGTAAAATACAGAGGAACAGGAGCTGGGCAGTCACTGGAGTAGTTGCCTGCTCTGTCCATGGTGCTGTAATGAGCTGTGGCACACAGTGTAGTATTTTCTCCACATTATCTTTAATTTTTATTCCCAGCTACAATTTTTAAAAACACAGGTAGCCTGAAATACCATTTTCCCTGAAGCCCACTGGTCTTTTTTCCTCTTGAAAGGTCTGCTCTCAGTCTGTCTTATTTTATACATTCATCAGAGTTAGGCCTCTGAAAAAATTTGCTGTGCCCCTGGCAAGGGTTGTCTAGAGGAACATCTGCTACCTGTCACCACGAGCTGAAGCAAAGTGTGTCCTCTTCATTCTTCCTGTGAGGCCTTAGAGGAAATCTGCTTCCTTTGTGAAGGGAGATGGGTCATAAAATAGGAAGTCTTTTTTTTGAATTATTTCTTAGTTAGTATCAGGGCATGATAACTGACCAAAGGAAAGTACAAAGGTTATCTGTAAATGTATATACTAGGTGAGGAAATATGAGTGAAAGAATGTGTTGTTGTTTACTGCAATGGTATTTAAAATTGTAAAATACCCCAAGTTTCTGCCCCACAAGTGTTGAGCTGGGGTTGTGATGCAAAAGACTGCATTCAAATGCTTTCTTGTTTTTGTAGTGCAACCACGCAACTCTGTGCAAATGAGCTTACTAAGGATTCCTTTTGCTTGTCTTCAGGATATTCAGTTGTTTTGAGCAAGAATTCATAACTAAGTAGTTTCATAAAAGCAAATAGATTAATAGAACTGACTCTCGGGGCAAAGGAATGAGGCAGGTATTCGGCAGAACTTACAAACTTATGAACCGTTTTGTTCATAATCTGACACAGAGTTTGCTTTTTGTGTCATGGCAAGTGTATGACAGAGGCCAAGGGCAGCTCAGTTTCCTCCTTTCCTTCAGAGTGAAGACCAGAGCTGGAGAGGAGGACTCCAGTCTGAATGTAAAAATTAATCTGTGAGAAGTTTGGCTGAAGTTCTGCAATGGCTAACGCTGAGACTGGAGCCAGGCAAGCAGTGCTGTCATAGACTGTTCCTTCTGTAACCTTCCATTTCTCCTTCTCTGGGAGCTGCTCATAGAGCCATGCACAACCTAAACAGGGGTCTGTTTGAATTCAAGACTGACTTGCAGCAAACAGTTCTCTTTGATAATGGTGGTGCTCTGCAAAGAACATTTTAGAACTTTTACTTTACCTTCTCCTCTACCCATTCATCTCTTCTGCACACCTTTCTGTTTGTATTAAATAAATATAATTCAGGGGAAAATGGATAATTATACCTTGACTGAATAGTGCTTTCAGTCTTACATTCTTGGCCCTTGGAGTATTCTTTTCCTCTTTCTTCTCATCTTAATTGCTTTGGGTAGGTATATTTTACCTTCAAATTGGTTCTTTCGAAACAAAAAAAAGATCTGCATAATTTGGATTTTATTCTTTAAAAAAATCATTCTGCTGGAAAGAATATCCATTTCATTCTCTGAAGTATTTTCCTTTAAACTCCCTGTCCAATGTTATTAAAGAGCTGTCTGCTCAGACTCTACTGACATGCTAATCATTTCTTAATGCTGTCTTAACCTTCTGTTTAAAATTACACTTTATTCAAAGCCCTGTTATCTAATTGTGTTGCATCAAAACCTAAAAAGCAATAGTCCTTTAATTTTAGAAAGATTATTATATCCCAGAGATATAAATAAAGGTATTGATTGATATTTTGGGCTTGATTCTTAGTGACACTAACATGTGTGAATAATCCTTTAGAATGGGAATAAATGATAACATTTTGGGAAAAGAACAGCTTGCATTATGGGACTATTGCACAAGTGTCTTCCTTTGGAGATAAGTTCATAGGAAGAATCATAGAATGGGTAAAGTTGGAAGGGACCACAGTGGATCATCTGGTCCAACCTCCCTGCCAAGCAGGGCCATCCTAGAGCACATGGCACAGGATTGTGGCCAGATGGTTCTTGAGTCTCTCCAGTGAAGGCAACTCCACAATCCCTCTGGGCAATCTGTTCCAGTACTCGGTCACTGCACAGTAAAGAAGTTCTTCCTCATGTTCAGGTGGAGCTCCCTGGGCATCAGTTTCTGCCCTTTGCCTCTTGTCCCATTGCTTGGCACCACCAAGCAGAGCCTGGTCCATCCCCTTGACGCCCTCCCTTGAAGTACATACAGACATTGATAAGGTCCCCTCCCAGTTGCCTGTCTCAAGGCTGAACAGTGCCTCACATAGAGGGCAACTGCACCACTGTGCATTCCTGGTCTGGCTTTCCTAAACAGCCTGTTAGCCCTTCATGACAACACTCCAGTCACAGGGGCTGTCCCACCACAACCCAGGATCACAGGGAGATCCAAGGCTGTGACTGCACACAGCTCCCTAGTTCCCCCTGTGTGTTGCCCATGCTGCATGTGTTAGAGAGGTATTTGATAGTGTCAGTATCCCAGTATGGGTGCAAAGGGATGCCCCGTAGTCCTGTCTTGTTGTTGCATCTTTGGACGCTTGTGCTTGATCAAAGTATTCCCTTTAAGCCTCCTTTTGCTACTTGGGTGGTCACTACAGTTTTCCCCTTCTCCCACCTTATCTCTGTCGAGGCTGGCTTTGTCCCTGTCCCCCTTCAAATCCTGTTTAAAGCTCCCTCAATGAGCCCTACCATCTCCTGAGGTAAGATCCCTTTTCCCTTTTGGGACAGGTGGACCCTGTTTGTTGCCTGCAGGCTCAGTGTCCCAGAAACCAACATGTGATCAAAAAGCCCCAAATCCTGCTGCTAGCACCAGTCTCGAAGCCAGATGTTCATCTGCATTATTTTCTTGCCCCAACTTTCCCTGCAACTGGCAGGACAGAGGAGAACACAACTGGTGCTGCAAATCCCTTGACTAGCTGTTCCAGTGCTCTGAGGTCCTTCTGCTTGTCCACAGCCTTCCTGTTGGGACTTCATTGGTATCCACTTGGGAAACCAGCAGCAGGTAATAATCAGTGGGCTGTACCAGGCTGGGAAATTTCCTGGTGATGTCTTATCCAGGCTCCTACGGGTTGGGTCTGGTCAGCAGTGAAGTAGTTGTTGCTATTTTGGAGGGTTGAAGGGTCCAGTTCCAAATCCTAGAAAAATACAGGGCAAAAAATGACCTCAAGAGATCCATCCTACTTTCCCTCTGCATTAAGGTAAAGACAAAGCTGTCTGTTCCATTCCTGCTGCACAACTAAGTTGGCTGGTTCTTAAAAATCTTCAAGTGAGAGCCCCGACTGCCCCCTGTCCTCCTCCCCCCTGCTTCCAGCTTACTCTGCCTTGGGGTAAAATATGTCCAGCTTGTTTGGTCTTTCTGTTGGTCATCTTTTCTTACTGCTCCTACTGGACCTCTCTTTGCTTAGTTCTAAAAGTGCTGTGGCTGAAGCCTGGTGAGGTGTTCTACAGGAGACTTACCCCATGCTGAACCTTTCTTTAACTTGCTTCTCATTAAGCTGGCCTGTGCTGTTGAGTGAAAAGCAGCACAGGGTGATTCAAAGCCCTCCTACCTCCATCTGTTTCCTGTTTTCTCCACTGATGTCTTGCCTTGCTTTTGTGCTCATGCAGTTCACATATTCCCATCAAGCCAAAGAAGTTCTCACCTTCCTCCCTATAGCACTGCATGGGCTGGCTTAGCAGCGGGGCTTCAGGTCATGAGATTAATGTATGTAAGATGTTTTAGGTCTTCATCTGTGTTTGAGGTGGCATTTTTGTGACATTTGGTTGGTTTTTCCACACATTTCTGTGAAAACTAGCTCAATATAAATCTGAATCACAATTATTTTTGTTTAAAAGCAAAGCAATCCAAGAAAACCTTATTGTAAGTACTAACAAGGAGAAACCATTTTAAAACATACTGCCTTCTAGAGCAGGAGGGGGAGGAAGAATAATCAAAAGGGCAGGATAACTTTCCCTTAGAGAGGCTGGTCCTTGGGAGCTGTCAGTGCTGGGGAAAAAGGAAGAGCAGGAGTGAAAAAGGAGGGAAACCTGTTGCTTTTCTCTCTCTGGCTCTACAGCCCAGAAAGGTTGTTTTCTTTAGATTGTTTTTCTTCTTTGTTAACACCAGTTCCAACTTAGAAATAAGGATTACAGCAGAACTGTTCTTGATTGCTAAACGCTTGCAGCTATGCAGAGTTAAAGGTGAGTTACTGATCTTTATGGGATTTTTGCTGTGCCTTGCCTATCCTATTGTGTATTTTCTGGAAGCACTAGGAAACACTGTTACCCACGTGAGAGTTAGGCTGCTGCTTGTCTGTCTCACACTCACTCTCTCTCAACACTTTCTGATCAAATCTTAAGGCATCAATCAACCTGAGTGTCACTGGCTTTGGGGTACATGGAGGTGAAAAGCCATTGAAAACTATCATCGTATTGGCACCTTTAAAAACAATCATTAATACTTGTGTCTTGGATGCTGTTTTCCAGGGGATGTCAGATCCATCTTGTGCTCAGATTTTGGGATATTAAGAGTCTCAGGTTAAGGAGGGCAGCAGTGAGCTCTGTAAGGGGAAGGATGGTCCTGTCTTGACACATACTGCCTTTCTGAGGTTCTGTTTAGTATTTTGGTATTTCAGGCTTCCTGCATGACACAAGTCACTGAGAACATCACTTTCACTACCCTTCCAGTTTTTTCCTGAGAACTGCATAAAATACAAGAGCCACAGCGAAACTGGAAAGTGGTAGCATTTTCTCCATATTAAACATACATGAGGTGAAGTCAGGTGTTGCATGAAAACACAGCTGCTACTATATAATCCTCCTCTGAACTGGGTGTGCATGGAGGCAGCTTCAAGAAGCTCTACATGCGTGTTTGAATATTAGGGACAATTCTTTTAAACATTTCCAGTTGATGCACCTGCTAAATTTCAAGTAGAGGCCTCAAAAAAGTCTTTTTACAAGCAAGTTATGTCTTTGACATCCTCAGACAGATGCGATTCAGCTTGGGCTTTAGCTTGCCTGACTTCATCTATGCTTAAGCAGAGCTCTGTGCCCTCCAGCTGCCCTATCACATAAAAGGCAACTCTTCTCCCTCATCTTCCCATCCTACCCTTCCTAAAGAGCCTGCATCCATCCCTTCATTGCAACACTCTATTCTTTCCTCTATCCCAACCAGACTGTAGTTCTGCAACTGCACACGGGTCTCTAACTCATCATGCTTTTCCCCCATGCTGCATGCATTTTCTAGGGCTTTATTTGGGCTCAAAGTCTCAAAGTTAAGCAATAAGTTTAACCTTTGAATGGGAAGACTAAGCTAGTGTAACTTCTGTGAGGAAAAGAATGTGTTTGCTTAGGGGAAAGGTGGAAAGATAACACACAGGGAGTTGTCTGGATACTTGAATGGCTTCCTGAGTGCATTTTAGCAATTAGTGAGGGTTAGTAGTTCATGGGCTACTTCAGTTGGCTGTTTGTAACTTACACTGGACTTGCCTAATCTGAGAGCCAGTGTCTCCATTGTCAAGATAATCAAAAAAGAAACAGCCAGGCAAGAGCTAGAAAAACCCACCTGTAAAATAAGGTCTTCTGTCTTGTTTCCTGAATAACCTTCTAGTCATGGAAAAATGTGTCCCCTAAGAAGATTATTAGAGTGAAAAATTCATATATACTTTGCTATGTTCCATATTGGATTAGAAATAGGGTACTTACGAAGGTAATTAGCCAGTAATGTAGCTTGATGTAGAGCTGAGAGGAATTCTTTGCCTGAACTCTTCAGATTAAACTGGGTATTGTTTTTAAGCTGTCTTATAGTCAGGCAAAATGTAGGGCACTGATGCAGAAAACACTGAATGAGATTTTCTGAGTGTAGACTTGTATTAGACGAGTACAATAGACTTTTCTTGTCTTTAAAATCCATTCGTTGCATGTGAAGTTTTGGCGTTATTCACGTTGATGTAAGGATATGTTTCAGTAAGGTTTAAAAAAATATTTAGCCTCTGAAACTGTGAGGTCAAAGCTAGCACCTTTGCTGCGAGTGGGGAAGGGCTCTTTGAGTAGAGGGATTACAGTCTGAAAGCCAGGAGGGTGGAAAGCTCAGGCAGTGCTTTATTTGTCAAATGGCTTAAGAAGATCTTTTACATCAGACATCTTTGCCTGACCTAAAAACTATAGCAGTGTTTAAAGATCAAAATTAGGATCTTGAGTTTATCCTGATAAATTATGCAGCAGTGTTCAGAAAAACCATCCCTATCCACAGTTTCCTGCTTTAGGAAATACCTGACTTGGAATGCATTTTTAAATGTTTAGGCAACAGCCAGGCCTTTATTTTGTCCCCAGTTTGCTCAAAGTCATCCAGTGAGTTACAAAATCATCTCAGATTCTCAGTCATCTTTAAGATGAAGGCAAATAGTTCTTAAAAAGGGCTGAAATGCTGTCCCTGTTCGTGGGATCTCATCAGAATTTCTGATATTTGCTTGTTAAAAGGTGAGCCTAACAAAGAGCCAGGTATCATTCCTCATGAGATCAGTATTTCATAAGGAGTAGTAGGTCCTAGGTGGAGGCAGACTTTATCTCCATGAGCACTCCAGGGATCTGCAGACTTTGGCATAAATCCACTGATTTTCTTTCACTTTTTGGATACCTCAGGGCATTCAAAGATGGCATTAGAACTCCGTTGTTTCAGCCACAAGAACAAACATTAAGTGTGAGGCTCTGCTTTTCTGGAATTATTCTAATCCTGTTAAGGAGTAGATGGGAAGGACCAGGGCAAAAGTATGGGGAGATGGAGTGATGAGCAAACACAAAACAGCTGGATAGTTCAACTTTACAAACCAGGTGTCTTGGCTGCCAGAGAGGTGCTTTGCCTGTAAACCTGCACTAGTAAGAGCACCATAAGCCAAGTTTAACTTACCTACCAGGAAAACAAAGGGTCACAACTCATCCAGAACAAAGTTCTAGAAAAAAAATCAGGGAAGAAAGGGGCTGAGGAAAGGAGAATATAGGGACACTTTCAATTAATCCCAAGTCTTTCAATCAGAGGGTTTGTACTGCCTCAGCTTCTTCTTCAAATAGTTGTATCTGTGCCCCTAGTGTACTGTAAGTAGAGGAATGTCATTGTCATCTGGGTGATTTCTGGCTTTATGACATGGTAAAACTCATTTATGGCCACCCCAATGCTAGGAGTTAGGACTTTGCAGTGATAAAATCTCCGTGCATTGAGTCACATCTGGAACAAGCAGCTTGGAAAAGACTCCTGAGCTGGCCAAAGAGCACTCAGCACTTTATAGTGCTTTGGTTTGTTGTGCCTGAGGAGTACTTCCCTGGATCCAGGAAAAGCTGGCTCGGTGTGCAGTGTTGGGGTGAAATGTATGGCCTTTGTTTCTTTAGCATCCCTGAATATCAATAGAAATCAAGGATTAGGCAGTCAATGCTTGCTTTTACGCAGCATTGCTTTTTACAGGTGCTTGGGGCAGGCTGAGGCTGGGAGTTTTCCTGTGATGGAAACAAAGCAGAACTAGAAAGTTCTTACAAGCCTCAAACCAGGCTGGGTTTTTGCTCCAACAGTACTTGCCATTTAAACTACAAAATACATATTTTTTAATTCCACGTGGCAAGAATGATCTTAGATTTGGAAGGAGCTCTGTGAGGACTGAGGAGAATGCCAAGAGCAGTGTTCAGCCAGGGAGCACAGAAATCCATGTGCTGTCAGTGCCTGGAAATGAATGTTCATAAATAATCTTGAGTTTGAAGGGGTTACTCGTGCTAGAGCACCTGTTTGCTGTTTCAGTTTTTGGTTGTCTTTTTGTTGGGTTTTTTTTTGTAGCCTAGAAGATTCCAGGGGAGAACAGGTATGGTCCCTTCCAGGTGGTTTCAAATCACAGACTATTACATAAAGGGGCTGAACACAAACAATACCTGTAGATAAATTATTCAGATTAGTTCTTGCTGTCTCTAAAATGCTCTTTCAGTAAACTTATTAGTGGTCGTTGGAGCATAAACATATTCTGGGTGTTTATTGCTCGGTTTTCTTTCCTATTCTCTTTCTTCAGTAGACTCTGCTCTCTTTTTGTAAATATGTGAAAGCCGGAATTTCTGATTTTTAATGGTTTACATTCAAATGGGCAGCTTTATTTTCAGAACAGATATACTTCAAATCTCTTTAAATTCAGTGTTAGTGAAGCCAGAGGGTTGTGAATGGGGGGACTTAATGCATTGTAGAATATAATGAGAAAAAAAGCCACACTTTAGAATATAAATCCATTTTTCTTTAAACTAGTTTTTCTAGTGGTTCTGCTAAGATTTGTTTCTAACTGTAATTGTGTTCCAAGGATGTTTCCATTTTACAAATGGACTCTCTTGACTTCTCCTTTAAAATTATTTTGTGCCGCTGTTGTTTTCATAGAAAATGCTATCATGCACGAGGAACTGTGTTCTCAGGCTGTGATCAAGGAAGCTTATTGATAAATGAGAATATGTAATAAATTCACTGTTTAGGGTCAAGAGATGAATACCCTGTTCCTCTTTTGAGCGGGACAAACCATCGAGCAGAACCTGCAGGACCAGTTGCAAAGCCATCTACACGAAGGGCTAAGCATCAATTAATGGTTGCCCAATTGAAAGTTGGCCTAGTTAAGGTTGCTAGGCAGCTCTACAAATTCCATAATGTAAGACAGGAGGGTTAACCCTGGTTAAAAATTTAGAGCTCTGGGACATCACAGAATGAGCTTTGTTCTGCTACCAGAAATAATTTGCTCAAGCATGTGGATAATGTGTACGGTGGTACCTCCAAAGCTGCTCTTGGAGACATTTCTCTTCAGAAAAACTCAAATCTCCTCCTTCAACTCACAGTTCATGCAAAAGTCACATTCCTGGCCGTGCACAGCCCTCTGCAACCACCATAGTACCTGCCTTGTCATTTGGGCTTTATTTTTGCAAAACTGGGGAGAAGTCTTGTAATGCCTGGGTTAGTTGTATTAAAAAAAAAAACCAAACAAAACCAAACAAACAAAAAGCAAAAAAACCCAAAGAGATAATTTGCTGTCTCTGTCTTGCATGCAGACTTTTTTTTTAAAAAGTGTAAGTCAATGTATCTGAAAACCACAGTGAATGTCAGTTATAGGGGACTGTGGAGAATTCTGATTTTCTGAGCCCAGGGAACAGAGATCTGTTTTGGATAACAAGTGAAAACACATCAGGCATTAATACTAAAAGATAGTCAAAAGGCAGTTGGAAATTGTATAAGCTGTATAGAAATATCTTGCCTACCAATCCCAAATAAGTGAGCAGAATGATGTCTGGTCACGTGGCAAATAGGATTTGGACCCAAGGTTACAGAGCATCTTAAAATAAATGGAAGTACGTGAAGGTCCCCTGGGGTTGATGATGGTGCTTCTTTACCTGTGTGGGACATTCTGTATGAGCCAGGCCACAGTCTGTTTGCAGCCCGGTCTGGCTGTCCCTGCAGACCCTGGAGCAGGAGCAGCACATGGCTCGTCTCCGGCTCATGAGCTCAGCTGGGAGCCCGGAGCGTTTCGGCTGCAACACACGCTGAGGCTCTGAGGTGCTTTCTGACACCAGAGAGAGCATGTGCTCTGTGCTGTGCGCAATGCCTTGACTTGCAAATGTTTTCCATTTTGCTTATCTTTTTGTAAGCAATTGTGTTCGTATCAGCCCCTCAAGAACAGATCAGCACTGCAAGGATATGACTAGAGGAGTGAAGGTTGGAGAGATGACAGAAGAGAGCAGTAGATAAAGGGCTAGATGACAGCTTCAGAGTACCACCAAAATGCCTGTATGGTGTGAGACAGTCTGATCATGAACACATTCAGAATAAACATACATCTGTTCTGCAGTAGTTCTTTTTTGGCTCAAATAGGGGCACATGCAAGTGTTGTATAGAGAAATTACTGAAATGGGCAAAAGAAGAGGCACGTTCAACTAAGAAGCTCACAGCTCTTATTGATGTCCTCGTTTATTCCTCTGAGGAGCAATGGACATTGAACTGATTTCAAATTTAAAAGGGTCAAACAAATAATACTTGAGAATGAATACAGCTGAAGATGGTCAGACTTTATGTTTCATTCTAGAGAGAGGAAAAGCAAACCAAAACTGACCAGTGACTGTCTGTGTGGGCACACAACATGGAGATCAGATCCTGCTAGGAATTAGGTTGCAGTTTTCTTCAGGATTTTGAAATGCATCTGGTGGATGAGGGGAACTGAGCTCCATGCAAGCTTGTCAGAGCTTTTAACACAGGTTAAAAGTTGTGTTGTGGTTTTGTTTTCTTTTTAGTGTTATTTAGAGGGTTTTTTTCCTTTATTGTCACAACATGGGATTGTGTGGGACCAGTGCTAGATGAATAGGGATCCAGATCACCTTTTGGACAAACTCAGGATCTTCTGTTGACTTAGTTGGGATGTTATTAAGCTTCAGATGTGTAAGCAATTACACCCTCCCATGCATTGCCCTGAATTCTTGCACTGTGTTTGCAAGCAGGGAAGCTGCCACAACTGGATCTAAAGTTCTCAGCAACCTGGTATTGTTCCAGCAGCCTGTGAAATGGATGGAGCAAGAGCAAGACTCTTACTGCTGCTTTGTCAGTAACCAGGTCTTCCAGAGACTGGGACATAACCCATTTTTATCCCCTGTGCTTTTTTAAAAAATCCCCAAACAAACAAAAAACGTTTTAGCTGTGTAAATATTGTTTGAGCATCTGCTACTCTGATTCCAGCGTTGGCAATAGTTGGAAATTATTACTGCTTATTGTATTTGCTATAACTTTGCAGTGCCCACACCATGATCAAAATATTTAGAGTAGTAGCAGTAACACCAGGAATGAAATTCATCCTGTAAGCAATAAATTATTCTTGGACTACTAACTCTTGAGGGATATCCCACCTACACAAACTGCTGTCTGGCTTTCCCTGGTGGTTAAGAAACTCCATCTGGAACAAGTTTCTTTCTTTTGAAATTAAGCTGAGTGGGCAATGGGAGGTATTCACATCAGGTGAGTAATGGGAATGTGTAGATAAGATGTTTTGGATCAGACAGAGTACACATGTGCATGCAGTTTGCTCTATTTATTTCAGTGTGTCTTCAAGTATTTTGATCGCTGTGGAAAAGGTATCTGACTTATAAAAGAATAAAGAAGAATAGAAGCAATAAATAATCACATAGGTGTTCCCCTTCATTATAGCATTGTGCATAAGTGAGGGTGACTGTCTAAGTGAAAGCTGTATTAGGGATTTGCAGCTTGGACTGGATTAACTCATTATTGTGGCGGGACCTAACAGGGTGCCAGTGAAGAAGATTGATAAGGATCAGCGGGTTAGAAAAGGTGTATTTTTAGAGTGCTCGGTGTAGGAAACAATGGCACAGGTGGTGGCAATTGCAGCAGGTAAAAGGCAGCACCTTGGGGCTTCCTTTCCCTTTTTCTTCAGCATAAAAGAGAGGGTTTAGCTCCAAATATTATGAGGCTGGTAGGATTTTCAGGTTGACTTTTGTTCTTTGGGGGTTTTTAAGCATGTGAGTGGGTAGTAGAGTGGTTGACTGATTGTTTCTGCAGTTGGTGTGTGTTACAGGTCCAGGGACACAGTTCGGAGCGCTGGGCATCCAGCTGTGGGCCAGAGCATGGAGAGCAGCGCCTTTGGTTGCCATCCCCTCTCTGCAAGGGCTGGGAACAGAAGAGTCTTTATGCACTGGTGCAACAGAACTCTCAATATCTCTGTTCCTTTGTCAGCAGGGTTTTTTTGCCTTGGTGTTTGGAGGATCTGAACAGGTTAGGCACGGACATAATGTAAAAAAGGCAGAAATTGGAGGGGAGGGAGAAAAACAGGATACAAGAAAAAAGATGGGAAGGGAATGAAAATGTTTTTGATGATGCTAAAGCTGAAAAGGAGAATAGTCTCTGGAATAAATCTAGCTAATAACTCCAGTGGAGTTACTGTTATTCTGTAACAAGTAAGAAAGAAAGGAAGGCTTTATGGAAGTAAAGACAAAAATGTTATTTTCCTCTGCAAGTTCCAGCCGTATCTGTGGGAGGACTGATGATTTCTAATTCCATAAGCTGCAGCAGGCATGTTAAATACAGATCATACTGGAATTGTGAACATGAAGGTATTTTGAGTGGTGAGAGAAAGACAGACTGTCCCAAAAAGACTCCTGAAAAAGAGTCAGTAAAGAATTCAGTGCCATTTATTTTTGTTGTTTGCTAAAACATCATCTGTGAGATTTGACAACAAATACTTGTAATTAAGGGAGTGGCAGATGTGGATGTCAATATCTCTGCTTTCTGATGCTTTCAATTGCAGGAAAATAGAAAGCTGTGGATAAGGTGATTTTGGGGTGGGTTTGCAGAGGAGGGAGCCGTGTGAGGAGATTGATGGGGTTTTTAGCTCTCAGAGGGAGTTCTCAGGATGGTGAAGAATCCATTCTGAAGAGTTAACATTGCTGGCAGGTGAGTTACTGAGCCAGAGCCCACTCTGCAAGCAGGAATGTGCTCGGATTGGCACCACGGGGCCAACACTGATCCATGGCTCGGAGCTTTGCAGCAGAGCAATGAAAGCGACGGCACGAGCTGTGGTGCTGCCTCTGCTCTTGTGGAGAGCTTACTGCTCTCTGGTCTCCTTTCAGAGTCCGAGTGTTCCACAGTGAACAGCGACTTATGGCAAAGACAGGAGCTGGAACACTGTCATTTGGCTTGGTGGGATACTTAAGCTTCTGCTGGCTTGAACAAACAGGAATTTAATGGACAAATCCCTCCTCCTTTCCTCACTCCCTCTTCTCTGCCCCACAGTGAAAGTAATAGGGAAGAGCATTCATGATCATGTTTACTGTAATGAGCCTCTCCTCTAGGGAAACTCTTGTGGCATCTTTTAATGTTCATTTAGTATTGATTTATGATTCTAATTGATATGCTCCAGCTCTTACACATTAAGTGACCACATGCAGGGTTCTCGTATTTTGTGTGTTTCCCGTAAAAACCTGGGCACTTCATTAAATCTCAGCATTAAAGGAAGTGTTTCCAGGCACAGCAATATTCTAACAGCACGTTGCAAGTGCACAGGAGGGGTCCCAAGGTCACAAACTCCTTTCAGAGATTAATTAACTCTGAAAGAAAGGTATTCTGTTGTAATTAAATTGTAATGAATGAGAGGCCAGTAATATTTGGTATATAGTGCAGTAGCATGAGGCAAAGCCAAAATCATCCGCAAATTTATTGGTTTATTTCGTATTCTATTACAAAATACCCTTGGGTGTCCATGTAATTTTTATTCTCCAACTTGCCTGTGACAGAATGGGGATTAAGTGGTCAGTGCTGTCATGCATATATGTGACCATAATACACCTCAGGAGTGGTTTCAAGAGCTCTAATATCATTCCCAATATGCTGAAGAGGGCTTTCATCAGGAGGGTGATGCCTTCCCTATTCTGCAGGATCACACTTGGAATCAGAAGGGAAAGTGCTTTCTTTGCCATGTTCACACTGGAAAAGCCATGGCAAGTTTTGACTTCTTTTAGTAGCACCAGCAGAAATACAGTCATGTTCATGACCCTGTTTAAGAGCTCATCAAAATTTCCCTTTCAGTTCTTGTGCTTCTGGAGTTTGATATTTCAGTTTGAGTGTATTAGGCAGGATCTTGGCACAGGACCACAGACAAGTTGTCAATCCAAATGTGGGTTTTTCTTTATTGTTTCCCCCAGCCTTCTTTGTAGATTAGTCAATTTAGATGTTCATACCTTGGTTTCATACTGTGTCATCTCTCAAGAGAGAATTACTTTAATCTCTAAACATACAGGAATCTGGAATCCAAAAGCATGGATTATACTTGTAGGTTGTAGCTTTAATTACTTCTGCGTTTTAACAGTAATTTAAAATTTTTTTTTCTCATCTGAAAGCTGCATTTGTAAACTGTTTTCCCTGTGCTGTAAAAGAAATAAATGGGGAAAACTGCTCATATCTACTCATTCTAGGGGTAGACAAAGCAAAGGTGGGAATGGTCCAAAACCTTGGTGCCTTTTTATCAGCATGTAAGCCCAAATTCCAGTTTGTTACTGGCTGTAACTGGCTGGTGCAGGCTTGTTTTGCATCAGAGTTTAGCCAGGTATTTAACATCCTAGGATTTAGGCAATGGCTTTTCTTACAATGAAAGAGAGTTCTTCTCTGTTAATCTCCAGGACGCCTTCCTGTTTCTCTCCAAGGACAATTACAAAAGTAACCTCAGTGACAGGTTTTTTTGCCATTCCAATAAAATATGGGTCTCTTACCTCATTATCAGGTAGGAGGTCTAATCCTCCTAACTTTATACATTTTTCAAAAACTTACCCACCTATGAATTAATAACCTGCTGGTATTAAAATGTGTTGAAAAAAATGACCTAGTGGTGAATTTCACAGTGGAGGAACGGGTCACACTGTCATTCAGAACCTCGCTTTTCTATTGAATGACATCTCTAATGATGGCTACGTGGCATGTCACCTCTGGTAATCTCCAGGCTACTCCCAGAGCATCTCAATATACACCAATTCAGTGTCTGATTCACAGCTCCTCCGTGCCCAGTCTTTTCCAAAGCATTTCCAGTGCTGCTTCCACTCAGAGTTCTTTGCAGTGGTGCAGATGGTAGCAGGGATATTAGTCCACTGAATGTCTTCCCTGAGGAACAACTGCTATCGCTGTATGTAAAGGGAATAGCTTTTAATAAGAGCTCATCATTGCATTTGTATTATTTATGGGTAGATCTGTGTCCTTAAGATCTGTTTCTCATCCTGTAAGAAAAGTTAATTAGTGTCTTGAAATTTAATAAAAGATTAAGTCAAAGTGATAATGACAATAATAGAACTTAGTAGGATAGCAGTTAAGGATTATATAAATATTTTTTAATCATAATAAATCGTGAAGTTCATATGGGGGTATTGTTAATTTTTTTTTAATAATAAGTTGGGAACCAACAGCATCGGAGTTTACATTAAATTTCTTTTCAGCTACTCTACTTGATAGAAGATTACTTGTACAGAGACCAAGATGGGTTTTTTGGACTATGTGTTCTTTATTGAGAATGTGGTGTTTTCTGTCCAAGAGAGTTTTTATTCCTTATAAACAAAAAGAGGGAAAGGAGGAAGATTGGGGAGGGGAGAGATTGAGACCAGAGAACTCTATAATATCATATGTGTGTTTGTAACGTTTCTAATGCCTCAGCCCTGTGTGCAATATTTTCCTGTGATTGCCATCCATAAATAAGCACAAATTATGCACTGACCTGCCTGCATTTGGTACCTGTCGGGTTAGTTACCTAAATGCTATCATTGCTTTTGGTGGAACATTAATAAGGACAGCCAACTTAAGCCACAGGCAGTAGGAGTTTGGCTGATAGGTAAGTCCCAGCCACAGTCTGGGTATTAAAAACTTCGTAGCAATAGTGGCACGTGCCTATTTGCTCTACTGAAAATACAGTGGCACCCTGGTCTGACTAATGGCTGGGGAGACGTGGACAGGCACACATTTGTGTCTTAAGCACAGTTAAGCCTCTCAAATCTGAAGCTGGTATTGTTCTGGAAGCAAGCACGGCAAGCACTGCCATTGGAACTACTCTACTACCAGTCTCTGAGCTGTTTTAAAGCCAGCTCAGATTTATATACACTTCAGTCAGCTAAAGTGTAGCCTTGGAGACCCTTCACAGTGCCCTTTTCATTTCTCTTGCTCATGCTTGCACTTCTTGGTTTTTTTTTGAGGGGATTTTTTTTTTTTTTTTGTTTGGTTTGTTGATGTTGTTTTCCTAGCAAAGATTGCGTGGAAAACAGCTCGGTTTTAAATGTAGTGAAATACAACAAATTAATTTGACGTCCTCTTCTCATCTACCAAGTCTGAATGTAAGCGCGAGTTTGCTTCTGAGCTTGAGTTTTGCATTGATCTCCTTGTGGGCTCTGCCTCACCAGCTGCGCTGTGTGTAGCTGTGCTGGTTTCAGAGGAGCTGACAGAGAACTTCCCTCTCCCTGGAGAGGAGGGATGCTGGTTACATATGCCAAGAGGGTCTGTATGTGTCTGGATTTGCAGCATTGGGACCCAGCAAGGATTTTAGCCCATGCATGCAGATTCCTGGTGCTTATTAATGATACCTGTAGTTGAAGCTTCACAGTGGTAGATGTCTTCTAACGTGATCTGAGGGAAGTATTACTTGCAGACCTTGACCTCTTGCAGAAATTTGCCACCTTGATGTATTTATCATTCCTGGAATTGTTCAAGGTCAGGCTGGATGGGGCTCTGAGCACTCTAGTGGGAAGTGTCCCTTCTCCTGGCAGAGGGGTTGGAACTAGATGGTCTTTAAGGTCCCTTCTAACCCCAACCGTTCTGTGATTTGCTGTTAGCTCTTTCTCATGACTTAGGACTGCTACCATCTGTACCAGAGGTAAAGACCAGCACAGGCTCCTGTGGTTGTGACAGCCACTGTCTGTTGTGCTTAGGGATCAGTGTTTCCTTGGTAAGATTACTTTAATAAGCAGCAGGTGAAATTTGGGTAGGTCAAACCAGCTCAGTGTGTCCTTGGTAGCCACTCCACAGGTGTGAGGTAATGTGTGAGAGGAGATGGCCTTGCTTCATGCTTTACCAGCTGTGGGCTAAATTTTGAAATTATTAATCAAAAGTATATCCTTACCTTCTGTATGTTGTCTTGGCTGCTGGTGAGTTATTCCAGCCTTAAACAGTAACTGAAGATGGGGAAAGGTTGTACCTCTGAGTATCTCTGTGACAGCTGATGGTTTCAGGGGGTGAAGGAACCTCTGAGAAACAAGAAGGACTTCAGGATCTGACATGGTACTTCAGCCAGAGCAAAATTTAGGGTTTTTTTCCCCCTTAATGAACCTTTCCTACCCTTACACTGGATACCCTTACACTGGATACCATAGCTGTGTAATTGCTCTCTCTCTCCTTTTTAGACAAGCCATCCAGGGATGAGCAGGGAGCTTCCCTATGATGGCAATGACTAACTTCTAAAGAGGCCTTTTTTGAGGGGAGGCACTGAAAGCTGTGCTGACTGCCCGAGGAGGAACCTGACTGCAGCCAACCTAAAGGACAATGTGCACAGCTAGAACAGCATTTCCTTGTACTTGGGAGTCTTTGGGAAAGCAGCAGCCCATAGAGTGGCCAGAGTGGCACTGCAGCAGGTTTTCTTACACTACTAGATTTCATTACCTGTAGGTTTGTTCACTAGTTAGCAGTGGAAAGAAATAAAAATTTAGGTTTGGCAAGTCCCTGTTAACCAGACGTCCTTTTGCATGAGCATAGGTATGAACTTACCCATTCAGTATAGAAGTTTAAATATTTTAGAGAAGAAAATGTCAAGGGAGCTGGTTTTTCATTAAATGAACACATTTCATCAGTCCCTCATTCTTTATCCCTTAAAAAATGTAGAACAAATAAAACCTTGTTAGAGAAACTATTTCAATTAAGTACATCAGGCTGTGATCAGAAGGCAGATTTATTGATACATGAGTAGCAGCTTTATTTTATTTGTTAATTTCATCCATATGTCAGGTAACTATAAAAGGTGGTTTTATTCTTTAATTAGAGCTTTTTCAGAGGCATTTTAATTGCAGCTGTGCTCATGAAAATGGTCTTTGAAATACTTCTCATCTAACTTGTGAAAGAGAGAACTGTTTGTGTATATTCATACCTGCTGGCTTTGCTAACTGAAATATGACACTGGGACTTTGTATACTGAGAAAGGTAAAAAGAGGATTAAAGTGGGCAGGATCTCTGCCAGCTGCAGGAGCCTTACCCAGCTGTGATGCTCCAGCCCACTGAAGACAGGGACATGGGGATATTAGTTTCCCATGACTTCCTTCAGAGCTCAAGGCCCACCTTTCACCTTTTCAATCAGTATGAACCTTAAAAGAATTTCTGTTAAACTTTGCAATGCGTTGTTGTCTAAATCATAGGTTCCAGAAAATTAAATAGGGTCATCCATTGTACAGCTGAATTGTGTAGGAATGGGAGAATACTCCCCTGAGTTGATCTGATGCAAGTGAGGATGCTTTCTGCTAAAGGTTACCCAGCATCAGATAGAGCCCAGCTCTCATTCTGTATGAGCATTTATCCTCTGCTGTCCCTCTAATTGTATGGAATCAACTTAGTCTTTCAGTACTTGTGTTGTAATCAGAGGTTCTGGTTTCCTCCTTAAGGCTTCTTGTCTTCTGCATAGGTGTTTTTTTAATACATTTTCATATGATAATTCACCTTTTGTGACTGCCCTTCCTCCTTATTACTGATAAGTGTAAAGATGTCTCTTTTCTGGCCATGACACAGAAAATCAATCTATAAAATGATGTGCAAGTGGAAATTAGAAAAGGAAATGCAGGCCCAAACAGGAGAAGCACAATTAAAACTTTAGAAAACCTACAGATTTCTCCTTGCCTGCTTGGAACGGGTTGCTCACTAGGGGGATAAATTTCTTGTTGCACTCACAAGTCATCGTGTAGAAAGGGCTCTGAAGGATTTCTGCTGCAAGCTACTTACTGCAGTTTCAAGCCCTGAAGAAGCAAAGGGTTTTCTCCCAGCTCAGCCTACCCTGCACAGGTCTTCTTCACTGCTTCTGGAAGTGTGTGAACAGATGCTACACCCAGGGCAGGGACTTCAGGTCCTCAGGCGAGAGTGAGGAACTTAAGGGAAGCAAGGAACCCGCAGTGAGCATCTTTCAGGTGTAACTGCTTACTGTTTGATGGTGCTTGACTTTCTGAGTGTTCTTAGGGGTGTGAAAGGACACTTAGAGTTTAAATACTAGTCATCAAAACTGACTTTTAAAATCGTCTAATGTAGGCCTTTTTAGTAACTATCTGATTAGGTGGGAAAATAGAATGTGCCTGTTTCCAGCTCTTCTGGGAAAGAAGAGAAATCGTTTGTCTTGCCTTGGAGAAGTCTGTTCTCACCTTGGAGAATCAAAATCCAGCTTTGGTGGCACTCTTTGAAGAAGCCCTGAGCCAGCTGTGGCTTCCAGTGCCGCCTTTTTGAGACAAGTTTCTAAATCTCAGTTTGTGACTGCTTTGACCTGTTTACCACATTTTCGATTCCATCCCTTTGATTCTTCACGTGCAGTATAAAACGTTAATAAACAATTTACCTTTCTCTAATGTGATGGCTGATTTTTCCTCAGTGTTTTGAGCAAATTCTGCCATCTATTGCTTTGACATGAAAACAGCGAAAGTAGTTTTGGGTGTGTCTTCAGCCTCTACCTCCTCAGTGAGTCAGGTCCCCTCACCTGTCAGAGGTTGCAGAGTTCATCTTCTCCCCCCTTTCCTCTGGCCCTGGGTCCTCGAAGACTGGAGTCTGGCACTTCTGGAGAAGTACTTGTACTTTCCAAGCATTCCAAATCCTGAGTGGCTCATGTTGAGGCACTGGAGCTGGTTCTGCCCCTGAGTTAACATGCTGCCCTGAGCAAGGATGAAAACTCACAGTTCAGCTCCCTCTTTTACGTTCCTTTTGCCAAGGATCCAACAGCAAGACGCGGTGCTCAAGCCTGTGCAATGCTGAGTTGTGCTGAATGCCTCCAGTGTGCCTTAATTGGCTCTAAGATCATACATTGCAGCCACGTATCCTTCATTTTAAGCACCCCTTCAGTGTGTGAGTAATGCAGACAAAGGCACAGGTGCTCAGCAGTGTCAGGGAGCTGCTGGTCCTGTGCACGCTGCGTTTTCCATTAGGTACTTACCTGAATGCAGGAGGATGTTCAGCGCCATGGAAAACAGGTGACAAGTTCTTAAACCCTGGAACATCTTTTGTTTTGTCCTGAATCGGTTGTAACTGGAGAAAAGTTTCAAATATTGACTATTAAAAAGAAAAATACAACAGTTGTAGCTGTCATTACCACTCCTCTTTGTTGCTGAGGGTTAAGGTTTTGAGGCAGGGTGTAAACTGCTTGTTATTTGTGATGATAATGGGAGAGAGCTGGTGTCCCCTGCAGAAGATGTCCCCCTGATGTGTGCTTTGCATAGCAGTCTGAGCTGAAGGTAATATGTTCTCCAATTTATTTCAGATATTTTTTTATTATTTGCAAGGTGACACTGCATGCCAGGCAAGCATAAATGAATGCATTACTGCCTTCATATCTGCACACGCTTTTATCTTTTCCTTTAAATCACAGGGTTTGCAAATGAAATAATACTTATATGCTCTTTAATACTAAGCTCTTTAAAAAGTAAGGAAAAAAGAGGCTGTTCCTCAAGGTTGCTAAATAATCCAAGTACTTTTAACCACAGAACTATCTGACTGTAACACAAATTTGCTAATAGTCTGTGCAAAGAACTCTGGTTATCTCAGTGTGGCTTGTTGTATGCACATGCTTGCTTTCTGTGTTAAATTGGGGTCTGCAGAGCTGTTGTTGTACCCCCTCCTTTTTCGTTTTTTTTCTTTTTTTCTTTGTTTTAATCTCATTAAATCTCATCTGGATTTATTGTATTGTGCCAAATGGTGTTTGAGAATTACATTCTGTGTAAGCAATTGCACAATAAACGTTATTAAGGTCTTTAAAGAAGGTATGGGCAATTATTGAGGGGTTTTTATTGTTGTTTGTGTTCGAATTCATACAGTACTAGCACATCCTTGTCAGTGCAAATATTGTGTAGTGATAAGGGCGGCTTTGGGTGTTGAAATAGAAGCAGTGTGAACCATGGAGGCAGAAGACTAAGCTTGGTGACTTCAGGACAGTCTTGACTGGGGAGTGAAGAGTGGAGGAGCTGAGGACTGTGCGTTATGTGTTTCTTAAAGGCCTGATGATGATAAGAAGTTATGGAATCATTTAGTGGGATCTGTTCAAGACGAATCAAAGCAAAACTCTTTTCTGTGGTGAGTTTGAAGTTCATTAATTGTATTGGCATTTAGTGTTTGGCTTCTGAGCTTCAAGTGTGACCCTTGCTTGTGGCAACCTTGACGGTAATACCGTGAGGGGATTTATAGATTGGATAGATGTTCACTCTGGATATATCATGCAATCTGACCTTTCTCCTTTCCCCAGGAACTCACCTCTGTACAGCTGATTGGGACATCTGAATATGCTGCTCTAAGACAATATATAAATGGCATCTCCTTGTGCTGTACATGTCTCTGGGAGCTAAAAAGGCACTTTGATCTTCACAGCAGATAACAGTATACTTTTGACAGATTGAAACAGACTTCAAACCTTTCTGATGAGAAGAGCCCTCACTTATCCTTCTTGTCAGGACTGACGGTCAGGAGGGCAAGCTGCAAGTGCACCTTAACAGTTAGCAAATGTAGATTTGGGGGAATTAATTTCTGTTTGTTGGGGTTTTCTTCTTAAACTATGATTTAATATTTATCCTGAAGTAATGCTAGAGAGTTTTATCTTCTGTATTCCCAACCACTAGGTGCTTACAAAAGTCAAAGTTGACTTTAGTGGCTTTACTTCATGTTCAGTCTGCAGCACTTTATCTTCACTGAGCCTTTTTTCCTACAAGGATGTAGCTCATGTGTGTGTGTGTGTGTTACTCCAGGGTAAAAGGCACCCATTTGGAAATTTATTTTTAGTAGAGAGGAAAAAGCATAGGGAACCCACTCTGTACCCTCAAATGATACAGCTGGGACACACATATGGTTGGTCTGAGTGGGACTGTTTTCTGTGCTGTAACTGAAGGAACCAAAGGGTGTGCAGATACTGCCTTTAAATGTTCATGTCTCTGATGTTAACATTTGTTTAAAAAAGGTTAATTGCGGGCAATTATGTGCTAAAGGAGCTACAGCAGAGGAAAAGTCAATAGTACTAGGAAACTGTAACTTTGAATTAATGATAGAACTGAGCAGTTATGCCAGAGCCTTTTATTTAAGGAGGCAGCATGGAAGTTTTTTTGTTAGAAACTGCTAAAGTGTGATGGTTCTGCATGAGTTTTTTCTTTTTTCTTTTCTCATAACTGTGTAAAGAAGGATATTTAACACTTCACACTGAATTTTTAAAGTGAGTGAATGCAGAACTAAGTATTCCAATGTTTTAAATTTAACACACTGTTCATTAGCGTTGAATATTTAAAAATAATACTGCTTCTTGAATTAAGCTGTGTCTGTTAGATGGATTACTTGAAGGCATAAGGCACAGTTGTGCTTACTTAGCATGAGAGCCTCAAGAGTCTAAATAGCTCCTATTTATTTTCTAATCTGTGTCTATGATAAGAATCAATTACTGTTTTATGGTACTTTTGACTAAAAATTTATTGGTGTATCTTCAAACTATGTCAAACTTGCTGGAGTCTTTTTTTTTCCAGCCCAGCATCCTGGGAGTTCATAAAACTGTTCAGTTAATATTCAGCCTTTATCCAATTTGTATAAATCCACTAGCTGGGATCTGTCTCAAAACTGCTGAGAAATAGTGCTGTATTTTCTTGGTAAGTTAGCTAAACCTTTAAAGGTTTCATGTTGAAACTGTGGGGTTTTTAAAAAAGAAGTTACATAGATGAAAGATAAACAGTCTGCTATGCAAGTGCCTTCGGGTCCTTATCTGAAAGTAATCCTGGCCCTCCTGCCTCCATACTTATTTTAGATGGATGCAATATGACTCTAAAATACCCTGATGAGCTAAAAAAAAAAGCAAAACAAACCATTCCAAACAACAACAAAAAGCAACAACCTAAATCCAAACAAAATAAACCCCAAAAAAAGGAAAGAGAATGAGAAGAGAAAGAAAAGCTCCATTTGGGCCAAAGCCTCTGATGACTTTTGGTGTTGCCCAGAGCTTGGTGTTAAGCTGCTTGACAGCTCTAGGGAAGACTAGGCTGATCCCACATGAATTTCATACTTTCAGTCCCATTAGGATTAAGGAGTTGGCTTGCTCCTGATAAATGTCAATATAAAGGAGCAGGAAATCAAGCCAGCTGAGCTGGTCATGACCTTATATGCATAGTGATAATTAATAGCTAATGAGACTGGCAAAACATGGTTCTGAAATGCAGTAGACTGCATCATCTGGACTGTTCAGAAATTAAAATTTGAAATTGCGCTTTAAACAGGAATTAAAGACATCGTTTACCATCATCGGGCAAAAAAGCCCCTTGCTAAAGGATGTGTGCCACATATATCACTGAAATATGTCATCTTCAATACAGTTACGCGACAGAGTAAGAATTATTCATGAATTTGAGGTCAGAGAGTAGGAAAATGTGGGTTGGACTAATATAATACCTGGGTTTAATCTGTACTTTAAATAAGAGCATCTGTTTTAAGTTTCATGGAGGGCCTTTCTTGTTCTTGCTCCTCTTGTCCCGAGATAATTTCTTCCACTCACATAGTGGGGAGCCTGGTATGTGATTCTCCCACGCCTGTTCTCCTGCACTGGTCTGTACTCAGGAGTAAATACAAAACCACATGAAAACACAGTGAGAACCAATTATTGAAGAATATACTTAAGTTACTTTAGTGTGAAATTTTTTCCCATATACCTCTCTCTCAACTCTTTCCCTTTCTTCTATATCAACTAGTGGTAATGTTCTGTGAGGCTGATCAGGCAAGGACAACTCTTCACACAATGACTCTTCTTCACTCGTGTTAGTTGGACAAGCATTGGCTCAGTTCTGCTCACCTGGATCAGGCAATTTGTTCCACAGAACCCAAAAAGGACTGTGTGAAATGCAGCCTCTGACTCTTTGTTGGTTTGCACGAGCTACAAAGAGCAGCCATCCTCCCTCGAAGATAAAGCAGACATGTTTTGTCATGTTTGTGAGACAGTGATTTACTCATTTTTCTGAAATCATTAGCTGTGACTTTCTGAACTTTCCTTGTTCCTAGTGTTTTTAAAAGGGAGGGAGAAGAGAAGAAAGAATTCTTCTCTTCATTTTCTTCTCTTCATAATCATTAATGTGTGGCCCAGACTTTTTGATATTTTGAAGTTCCCAGCCCCAATTCCTTGTTCCCTTTAACCATTTCTGGTTTTGTGGCTGCTCCAGGTGACCGAATTAGAGAGGTTGTTTTGGAAATGGCCGTAGTGTTTCCTGGCAGAGGAGACACTGCAGGCAGTGCAGGCAGGAGCTCTGGCAGCCAAAATTGTTGTTTCTTCTGCTTGTAAAAATTCAAACACAGCCTCAGCTATCTTTTTTTCATGGGAATTATTTTGTTTTGGATGAGAGCAGAGCTGTGCAGGAGCATTTGATTCTGAGAATATACATTTTTTTCCTAATTCTGATCCCTCTTGAAGCACTCAGGAGAAATGGTTAAATTGTTTAAAAGCACCACGATCTCCTGCTGTAGAGGTAAAACAAAAAGACAGAGACACTTCTGGAATTATGTGTGGCACTTCAGTAAGAGAAACACCTTTCTTGTCAGAGTGGATGTGTGTGTCATACCAAGTTGGCTTTCCGTGATAACTGGCTGCTGTTCTTCCTGGCCAACCTGCTGGAACATCTCCAGGGCTTGTACTTGGGGCCACCACTGAAATGCCTAAGACTGAGTTAACTTTTGGTGTTTCTGCTTCAGTCAGGAAGAAATAATTAGAAAATAACAAATCAAAAGAGAATACCTGCAAATTTTTAGGCTTGTTGTATTCAATAAATATTTCATTAGAAAACTTGTGGAAAGGTAAAAATGCAGCAATTTAAAATTTAGATTTTGCAAACGTGGTGGTATTTTTTTGTACATTGAAAAGGTCAGTCTTACAATGGAGGAGCAAACCTGATTTTCTGTTTAGCTGTTGCTGATTTTGAACCACCACACTGTCTGGGGCATGTGAAACAGAGCCCTGAAGCATCTGCACCTCTCCTGCTTGAATTCTGTGTCCTCTATAAAACCCAGTGGAGAAGGGACTGCCCTTCCCACTGCTGCAAGTGTGGGAGCATCACTTCTGAAGGGATTATTTTTAGACCGTGTCCTTTTATAAGAGCCTTGGTAAGAGCAGAGAGCTGGGGATTTGAAATGCCATAGTTGCACGTGGCCTATCTCACAGCACTTGTACTTACCAGCTTCTGCTGAAGCAGCTTTGTTTTCAAAGAAAATAGGGGTCTCTTCTGAAATCCTTGCCAGAAGAAGGGATTTTTATAGGTTTCACTGATACGGGGAGTTCGTAGATCTGCAGCATTCTTCTAAAATCATGTGGCAGAAAAGTATGTCCCAGTGTGCTCTGCCCGATTCCTTGAAGCTTAGTTTGAGCTGGAAAGTAATTTGCTGATGAACTCTCATACACCTCATAAAGTGGGGTAGCCTTGGAATTAACCACAGCTTTAATTTCAGAATTCAGTTCAGCTTTCCTTGTTGAGACATTGCAACCCTCTCACCTGTCTTCATAGCTACTGCTTAAAACTAAAGGAATTGTGCAAGATGGAAAGCTGTGTTTCTGTGCTGGAGTTTTTAGTTGGTTTATTTGGGTTTTTTTGTTTGGTTGTTTTTTTAAAAAATATTCTTAAACCTTTCTATTGCACAGTTGAAGTTTCATTATGAATTTGATAAGAATTTATACAGTAAATATTTTTAAGCATTCTGCAACTTAAAAACTGAAAGAAGCAACTTGAGATAAATATCACAGAATTATTTCCATGTGCTTTAAGCAGTATTACTGCATGGATGATGGTTAGGGGTTGAAATTAATTTCATACACATTTTGTACATCCAAGATATGAGTTAAAAATCACTGAGCATTTGGCTTCTATATTTTGGGAGTGTTTTTAAGACTCAAGAAGACTAGAAATGAGATGACATCACTGAACTAAAATTCTAGTCCTTGAAACATTTATGGCATACCAGCTGTCGAAGCATCATCATCATCATCTTCTGACAAATTATATTCTCTGAGGCTTCATGTATAGCACTCGGATATGCATTGCTGACTGAATTATACATCTGAAAAATACTCCAGAGTTGTTTTTCTAGAACCAGGCAGATACAAGTCTTGCCTTACTGACCTGGAGAGGTGTAAGTGATGTGTAGCTCCCTCAGCAAAGAAGGGACAAAAGATTTACCAGTTTTACCTCTTGTCTGTTACCTTATTTTGTATCACCTCACATCAACTCTTGTTTTAACACACTTCTAAGGAACTTGTAAGAAGATTAACGCTTGCACCCCTTAGTACTCTTGAGAAAATAAATATTAAATGTAATAAGATGGATTAATTTTTCATTTCACTGCTCATTGCTTTCCTTTCAGCTTCTTGCCTGACTACATCAGTGGTGACTTTGATTCCATTCAGCCTGAAGTCAAGGAGTACTACAAGGTCAAGGTAAATTAAATCCCTCTGATGAATTTCCGTGTGATAGAGCACTGTAAGATCCAACCCATTCGTGGTCATTAAAGGCACTCCCTTGACATGTTTGAGCTGCAGCTGTGGAGCACCTTACAAGCCCGGGGTTGTGCTTTGCCTGTCACTGTGGTGATGGTTAAAGTGACCACGGGAGGTGCTGCCCCAGCCCTGCCTGGGGTGACCTTTCACAGCACCAGGGGAGGAAACAGGTCCTGTGTCGCCGGAGATTACAGCGGCTGGAACCCAGGGTAAAACTGCCTGCAAAGTTTGTGGCTTCTTTTGCGTGGTGGGATACAGAGAAATAAAGATTAACTTGCCACGACTCCCGCCTGGCTGGCACCCACAGGCTTTCTAGGGAGAGTTTCTGTGTGTTACTTGTATCATATGGCTGGGATACTCTTGTAAAGTATCTTGTTCATTAAAGCACGCTCTGTAGTCCAGACAGTGTCCCAAGTCACTGTGTTTTGGAAACTCTATTCATGACCCAAAATGTGTTAGGGGTGCTTAAAACAGGCTGTGAGAGAACTTCAGGTGAGTAGGTCAACGTAGCACTATTGACTTTAGGGAAGTACAGCATCATGGTGTGAGTTTGGGTTGCTTCCCGTGCCATCCTTCCTTACCCACGGGCAGATTACACCCAGAGACCAAGGTAAGCCACTGTCATTAGATAATATCACTGTATTGTTGCAACCATCTCTTTTATCACCTGTTTTAATTTTTTTTATAAAAGGTGCCTATATGGGCAGAAATTAATACATCATGATTTTTTTTTATCTATCTGAAGATAGCATGCCCCTGCTTGAGGAGTTACTTTTACACAGTAGAGCTTTCAGATGTTAATTATTGAGTTATACACCACCTAGCGTAGTGCTAGGAAGCAGAAAATACTAAACTTGGTGTGTGAAACTAAATATGGTGCTGTAAAGCATTGTCTGTAACAGCTGTATCATCATCCCAAAGCTGCCTGACTCTCCATCACACCACGCCAGGGTGTTGCTCCTGGACTCAGAAAGCTTTCTACCTCATTTAAGTGCTGAAAGCAAGAGCAGATATATGCCACTACAGGAAACGTTATTCCTGAAGGGTTACTGAGAGGGATATCTACAAGCCACTTCCTCTGGTGTTTTTACATGACAGGTGTTTCTGTTCTCCCTTCAGAAGGACAATCACCATGGTACAGGTGAACCTTAGTTAAATGCAGTTCGTAAACATGAAGCAAATAAATCCATTTTATCTCTGTGAGGTGTGGCATCCTGTAGTTAGTGAAGAGATTAAAGGCCAAAGTGCTGTGTAGGAAAGTAACTCCGTAATAGACTTAGGAATGGGATACGTAAGTGATGAGTTGGGCATGTTGTCCTTTTGGGAGAGAATAAGTAAGCATGCATCAGAGGTTATTCAGGTTTACTCTTTATTTTCTATGGTCTTAGTTTTGCTTCATTGGCTTGTCAAGGATGTGCTTGTAGTCTTTTATTTTTTATGTTAAAAGATTAGTGATTATTTCCCCAATTTCTTAGAGTTAAATAATGTTAAAACTGGATAAAACTGCGCCACAACTGGCAATGAAATGTCATGTTTAAATTTTCCTTTTAGAATCACGCTGCACTATAAATGAAGGATAAAGAATAACAATTCAATATTCTTTATTCTGTATCTTTTCTGTCATTGTTAAAATAGATATTGAGAAGAGTTTTTGTACTTTCATGATAAATATGCATGTTCATATGATCCCATAATAGATGCAGTGGCAGTCTTTCTCTGTGCAGTCTGAAGTGCATTGGAAATGACACTGCACAAAGCAGGGAGGATTTGTGGTGATATTTCTGTCATTGCAGTTGCATCTGTTTCTTGCTTTAACTGAATGTTTCTATTATTGAAACCTTTTAAACATTACTTTGAAGTTAAAGCAGCCATTTGTATTGTTATGCCTCAAACAATGTTCTGTTTCTGAAGTTTTGAGACCAAAGACATTATCTGAAATTATACCAAATCTGTGCTTATGGCTGGAAGCAGAAGGTTGAATCCAGTGCCCTTTGAAATCCAGATTATGCTATTTATTAAAAATCCAGTTTGGCTTTTCCACTAAGGAAACTTCTTGTGCTTTGAAGGGCTACTGCAGACTTAGTGGGCTCTACTTCAGATCTCTAATTAAATGCTGTGAACTTATTTACAAACCCCCTTTTTTCCTATTCTCTTTTCTTTTTAAGTCCCACAGAGCTGCTTATTTTTGCAGGCAGTTGTGCAACTGTGGCCCTTTCTCTTTCCTATTTCCAGTTCCAGAGTTTAATGGTTATCGGGGCTTTAAAAATGCTTAACAGGCTGTGTGGGTATTGTCTTTTAGTTCTGTGATGATGCACCTATAATTAGATTTACAAACTGCACTGTTGTAGTGCTTGTGTGCCTCTCTAACTTCTACATTTCTTGCTAGACTGCATGTTTTAATGCCATGTTCCCTGCTTGCTTTCCAAGGCCAAACTTGTTAATAATTTTGTGAAATCGCAATGTTAGTTGATTTCCTGCAGTTAAATTATTGTAAATTTAAAACCCACAAAACCGTTGAGTTTTTCTGTGACTATATTATCTTTTATCCCTGAATGTTAGTATTGTTTTCTAAAACTAATTTTTAATACAGGATGGGACTTCAGATATTAAAGCATTTGACTCTTTTTTAGAGCATTCTTGTTAGATTGAATATCTTTTCTAAGAAAAACATGGTTCATTTTAGGGCCTGATTCCTTTGTGAGAGGTTTTAAGGTTTCAGAAGGAGCTGTAGAAATTCTGCAGGTGGATCTGAAACAATTCAGTCTTGCTGTTGACTACTGCTGCTTGACAGTCACCACTTAAGCTTTCAAGCAGTGCCTTGCTTTGTGTGTCCTGCTGAAGACATCTTCGACAAGTGTGAAAGGTGCTGTGCCTACCTCAGTTCAGCCCCTCGTGTGTTGAGGGACTTAGATCCAAGCTGGATATTTTTTTCTGATGATGTACATTCATTGAAAGAGCCTCAGTGTCTTAATACAGACAGAGGTTCATCAAGTCAGGATGATTTACAGGGTTGGGATGGTCCTGTTGTTAATAGGTCAAGCTGCGTGCAGTTTGGGATGTTAGACTGGAAGCTTTGTGTGTGCCTTAGTCATGTAATTGTTCAACAGGAGCTCTCACAAATGGTTCCACTCCGTGACTAGAAGTTTGGTCAAGATTGTGTTTCCAGGTGACACGTCTAGGGGAATCTGGTTAGGAATATTTCTTACTCGTGCCAAACAAAAGCTGTATGACAGTGCTCCAGGTATGCCATAAATTTGTAAGAGATTCTGTGCTTGGTGGCACATTTGTTCAGAGGAACGTGACAGATAGTCACACTGGGTCACTCCAAAGGTTCATTCAGCACACGATACCTTTGAAAGCAAGTGTATGCACAGTGGGGCTGCTCTGATACACTTTCACCTCCCTGTAATGTATGGCTTTGGGATTTTCTAAGTCAGACGTGGTATCTTTGTGTTTAATAGCTTCATAACTTGATTTAATTTCCCTCCAAATCAGTCTGCTCACTTTTCTTCAAACTGTGTAGGTGAGACTGCAAGTTATTCACAAAAAAAACCGCCTTGGCAATAGGTTTCCCAGTTTAAGTGTTTAGAGAGAAGAAAAATCTGTCTTTTGGAAGTTATTTTGGTTTTGAGTTTGACTTTTGATAGTTATGTTTCAGTCTCCTGGATTTTTATTCGTGTTAAACAGTGGATGAAAATACTGCAACCACCTTTTCATGGCCATTCTGATTTTATTAGAATTACTGTGCCTAGCATCCCTGTAGCTGTGTAGGGGTGTGTGCACAATGAGGCCAATGGAATATTGCATGTGCCATGAAATTTGTGACCTAAACTTATGTACAGGTTGTACAGGTGTTTTGTGTCCTGCTGAGTCAATACATGTATAATGTCTGTATGATGTCCCGTTGGAAAGAATCTTCCTTAAAGCAAAGGACACTGGAACAAACAACCCCCCGAAAAATCTCTGTCCAGTTCTAAGATCACTCTTTACACTTTGACTAAGGTAGCAGTTTCCAGAATATTTAAATGCAGATGAGATTTGGGAGGGGGTGGTGGATAAAGCACAAATCAAAACAAATTTGGCTATACAGGCCCATATCTTTCAAAATAATGTGTGTTTTTTACATCCGGGAGTTGTGCATTGCTCCTCTTGAACCTGAAGAAACAGCTAAGACCTCCTTGTGTTGTAAGATCAATATAATATCACTGAGTTTCTGAGAGTTTTGAGGTCATTGAGAGTTACTCTGTGTGTTTATTAGGACCTGAACCAGTCCCTAATTTACCTAGGAGGTTTGAGAATGCAATTTGATCAAGTTCTCATTCCTTAAAAAAGAAAAAGTGCTACTCTATTTTCTTTTGCAGTATTTTTCTGCTTGTAGTGTAGCTTTTGGAGACAATATATAGAAATTAAGAGATCAAACTTTTATTAGAGGTGGTTTGTCTTTCTTTTACTTAGGCTTGAAATAAAAATTTGCAGGTTATGAATCGCTCGCTTTCTTCTCACAAATGCTTTAGCTGAAGCTCAGCTGCTTGACAGTGGAATATTCAAGGAAACAGTGCCCATATAACAAAAAAGATGCTGGTGGTATTTTAGTCTTGCATCCAATTTCAGTTTAATATTATGTTGCAGTATGAGATTTATTTCTCCTTTCCATTGGTTATGGCCCGAGGAAGGGAAAGGGTAGAATCTATATTGCATTAAACATTTGAGTTACTTTCAAGAGTTTTAAAAAATTTAATCTGGTGTTAATCTCTGAAAGAAGTCATTACTCTGGTCTGTCAGCCTGTGATGGAGAAAATAAAAGAAAGGTTTAAAAAAAATAGAAGCGCATTGAATTAACTTCATTTCCAATGCAAGGAACAAAAAAGGAGGTTTAAACACTGACAGCTTAATCTGGAGAAGGAAATTGAACAGTTATTTTGTGATTAAGCCTCTTCACACAAAAGAGATAACTTTGATATGGTACTAGTGGTTGAAGACTCAGATGATGGGTCCTTTTAGATGTAAGTGGGATTTATACATCCATCTTTTCTTTTTAGAGAATTTAAGAGAAGATTGTTCCCAGAGCCCTTGCCTACGGACTCCTGATTAGAACAGTGCGAGTGAAGCTGCAGAACCCACAACCTCGAGGCCCATCAAACGCTGCTGCACGCTCAGGTTCAGCCCAAATGGCATTTGTAAGCTTGACTCTTGTGCAGCACCTCAAGAGCTGCAGCCAAAGCACAACTCTGGCCAGCAGCTGATACCCAAACCTGAAAAAGGTCCCCCAAGTCCTGCTGCTACGATTTTAAAGCATTTTAAAAGCAGCTGCGCAAATGACTCCGTGGTGTGTCCTGTCCCAGAGCAGGCAGCTCTCGTTTCAGGTGCTCTGTGTGCTCCAGTCCTTGTGCCACCCTCAGTGAGCAACTGCCCTGGCTGTGGTTCGCAGCCCTGGGCACACCCAGCAGCTGCCACAGAGCCATTCCCACCATCCAGGAACAGCCTGGCCAGGAGAGACAGCCCTCCCCTCCAATTTTACCGTTTCTGTGCACTTTCACATGCCCCAAAAATAGCTGGTTGTGGCCAGACTCAGTTTCTCTCTGCTCTGCTCCCCTTTCGTAGGGGAGCACCCTTCTAGCTGTGAACCTTCTGGCTTGTGCCTCAGAACAACCTTCTTGCTTCACAGCAAAGTCTTTTTGGACACTTTTTCATCAGAAAGAACGGCTTTGTCCCAGCTGGCTGCATGTGTATTCCTTGGCACCAGCCTTCCAAAGGAAGTGTGGCAGGTCTGCAGGAGGCAGGGCAGGGCAGCAAGCAATTGATAAATTTGAAAACTTTTCAGCTTATTTAAGACTACGGCAAATGGTGAGGCTTTCAGGATTTTGACAGGGGATTACACAGTGCTTAGAGTGAAAGTCAGCGATTTTCCAGTGGTTGTGGCCTCCTGTACAGAATGCAGGACAGCCCTGTGTGATGTTTTTGTGTGTGATAATATGCCTGAGTGCCTCGCAGACCTGAAGTGTGAGTAGATGCGTAGCTACAGAAATAAAGTGATATGGGAAAGAGAGGAATAATAGTGTTTGCTATTTTTTTGACGAGTTCTTCTTGAACTTGGTTCTGTATAGTGTGAAAAATGTAACTATGGGTTGACAGCTTATAGTTGCTGTGGAATAGCTCAAAACTCCCTGTGGCAGGAGGAGAGTGTGATGGAGCAGGAGAGAGGCACCCAAGTACAATGAGTGGTTAGATTTGGGAAGGAAATAACACAAAAAGTTTAAGGTCCCTTAGGGAGCACTGCTTGTCACTTATGTGATGGACTTTTTGTGGCAAACCCAAGATGCTTTGAAGGGTTAGGGTAAATCTGATATGATTTAATAAATGCTGGGGAAATTTGTAAAGATGAACTTCCCCCCCAAATCATATTACTGCATTTACACTGTATCTGCTTTAGTTAATTCACTTTCAAAGCAGTTGCACAAAGGGTACTGTAAGGGCCAGTGCCTTCCAGTCCTGTTATCTGTTAATAGATCATTTATTTCTTCCCGCTGCAAGCCATCCCACTCTCCTATCTTTTTTTTTTCCCCCTCACTGCTTTCAATGCTTCCCCGATTTAAAATGACTGCTCCTGAGCCTTTCTTGCTGAGAGTTTTGTCTGAGGCGTGAGCAAAGTAAGAGCAGTATGGTTGGACCCAAAACTCTGAATTAAAACATGACGGGAGAGCCAGACTTTGAGATTGCATTCCTTAAATATATTTGTGTAATAATGAGTGGAACAGTACACAGACCTGCTTGCTAAATGGCCAGGATATTGATGGGGCTATGAAATCCCAGACATTTCAACCCCAGATTATGTGCAGGTGTGTGGGGAGCCTGTCTTTGCTCTTTGATGATTCAGTGGAAGGGTGTTTAGGGTGTAGTTAATTAGGGCCGCAAGCAGCAAGTGTGATGAGACAGGAGGGCTCTTCCAGTTGCTGTGCTGGCAGATAAGACAGTTTTTGAAGTCTGCTTGTCAGACACTTCTGTGAGTATCTGATTTAGAAACATATAGTGTCCTCTACCTGCCTTTCAGCAGTTAATAAATATTTAGCAGCTCCCTTTTGTGTTACTATCACAAATTTAAAACAAACAAACCTGATTTGAAAGATAACACCACAGGATATATATTTCACTAAATTCATACATTTCTTTTTAAAAATAGGCCTAATTAAAGGGAATAATGCGGCATTATTTTAATAAGTTTGGTTTAAAATCATACAAAGTAAATAAAGAAGCTTTTTAAAATATGAACTTGCTGAAAGCTAAAGGGAACAGACAGGACTGGCTACCCTACTAGTTCAGGATTTGAAACTAGAGTAAGCTAAAGAAGCTTTTGATAGGGGATTGCCATAGAGTCAGAGTTTTTTTTTATTATATTTTATTGTAGTAATTTGACTTCAGTTCAATGCTTAGGTTCGAAAAAAAGTAGAATGGTTTATTTTCTCTTTCAGTGTATGAATAAAAATGAGGTATGAGATGATGAGAAGTACTCTTGCTACAGTGGGGAAGGGCTTGGTGATGAGAAACCATCAGTGTTATCCTACTGAGTTCAGCCATGTGTCCAGTAAATCAGTTAGGTTTTAAATGCAAAATGTGGTTAGATAAGCGTATTTGTGTTTCTGTATCATGTTTATGTCTCTGTACCAGGTAAAATTGCTTTGTGTAGTAGAGGATAAAACCACAAATTGGGGGTTGGAGCACGGAACAGAGGGAAGTGTGATACACTGAGCAGTGGTTTGTCAGCTTACATAACCCAGCTAAAAAGGGGGTAAGGTCAGCCAGGAGTAAGTGAAATTCTTTGTTGCCTCTTGTACAAGAAAACTGGCAGCAAAACAGAAGTACTGAGCCAATTGTTATTGGTATGCAGGTAGATTTTTATTGGAAATAAAAATTCACTGGAAATACGGTGAAGTATCAGGCAAGGATTAAATAGAAATATTACATTATAAAAAAAAAGGTTAATGTGAAATTACTTAGTATGTTTATGATCAACTGCAAATAAAATCAGCAGGTTTGTGCTCATGTTTTTGGGCATGAGGGGAAAAAATGCTATTTAAGTGGTAAAACCCAGGTATACCTGGTGGTATAAGGTAGATCATATTTCAGCATAGAGAAATGAGAAGTTGTGGTATTTTCAGTGTTGTTCTTGTAGGCAGGAAAGCATTTCTGGGACATTTGGGGGCCAAAAATGGCTTTGGATAGAATGAGCAGAAGTTGACTTGTGAACTGTGGAGATGAACAGAAAGTCTGTGAGGTCTGTACTCCAGTTTTGGGGGTTTGTTTATAAATCGTGTGTGGTTGTATTTCAAATAGGAATTGCCTTGAGAAATTAAGAAGAGAAAGCCATCTGTTTTGGAGTCTATGCACTAAACAAAGAGAAGGCAAATTCCCACCCCTTTTGTCTTAAAAGCTTCTGCCTGGAACTGGTTTGTAAACAAAAGGTGAAAGATAGACAAGGACTTCAGATGTAACCATGTGAACTCGGAAAGATTAAGAATAAATGTGAAGCATGGAAAAGGAGGAGGGCTGGTCAGCAAAAATACTGTATTGAAACTCAAAATGTGCAGGTGAGTTCGAGCTCTCTGCTATCAGCAACGTGGTGCTTTAGTTACCTGGAGAATGCAGAAAAATGGAGTGGCCAAACCACCCCAGCATGGTTGTTGAAGGTAACACTCCATGGCAAAACAAAACATGTCTTTAAGGTTTTAAGTTTGGGAGAGGGGACAGAGTGGAAGCTGGGCAAAAGCACACTGGGAAGGAGCACAGGGAAGTGAGAATTGCTGTTGTTATCAGAGGGTGACAGCTACATACCGGATGATAAACCTGCTAAACCTCCTATGAGCATCCTAGTTTGGACATAAAAGCTGGGTCAGGAGGCTCAATTTCCACATGTTGCACAGAACTCAGGCTCACAGCCACATGTGCAGGAGAAGATACAGTCCTGATGTCACTGGATGGGGCATTTTGCAGTGTGGCAGCAGCGGGGGCAGAGGTGATGCCCTGATGGAGGAAGGATTCACAGCCAGCAGCGGGATCTCTCTCAGTGCCCTGTGGAAGGTTTTGATGCCACCCCTGGGGCACCACCTGCACCTCTGATAATCCATCTCCAGAAAACATGAACCTGAGGCTGAAGCAGGCTCAAAAAATCCCTGCTAAAATGAGCAGGGGGCTCAACAGCCTCTTTCATGAGAAAAGGCTAAAAGAGCTTACAGTGTTTAGCCTAATTAAATTAAAGCCTAATGAAAGTAAAGTTTTCTTGTACAAGAAGCAACAAAGCATTTCACTTACTCCTGGCTGACCTTACCCCCTTTTTAGCTGGGTTATGTGAGCTGACCAAGCACTGTTCAGTGTATCACACTTCCCTCTGTTCCGTGTTCCAAACCCCAGTTTGTGGTTTTATCCTCTACTACACAAATACATAAAGGGCTAAACATGAGGGCTGGAGGAGATAAAAGATAGTCTTGGTTTAAGATCCATTCAAATAAAATCAAGCTGCAAATTATAAGTGTGCTGTTATCCACTGGAGGACTAAGCCTTCCAGGAGATTGTAGTTGGGGCAGAAAAGGTAGTTTTAAATGGATGCCAGAAAGTTTGTGGGAATTATTTCATTACATACTTCCAGTGATGACACTGGATTAAACTTGATGAGACAGGAGAATCTTACCTGTCCTAGATTTTAACTAAAATCTTTTAACTGCTTTTAAAAATGGGAAATAATGGTTGTGTGCATTTTGTTTTGATTCTAGTTTCCATCTGAAAGCAGCTTGATTTTTTTTTTTTTTTTAAAAAGGAAAAAACACCAAAAACTTAGTCTCATCATTCACCATTTTCTAGAAGAATAAAAGGATATATAAAATTAATAAACTCTCTAGAAGCATTTAGACAGAGTTGTCTGGGAAGGTAAATGTGTCATTTAAGAACAACAACAAAACTCTTTTCTGGGTTGAGTTTGTCATGACAACCTACTGAAAAAACAGCCTTTCTTTTAGAAGATAATTTTTTGTTTTCCTTTTTGGATGATCAGTTTGGATGCTTCTGTGTCCTTCACAGACTCACAGGATATGCTGAGCTGGAAAGGGACCCACAAGGATCCCGAGTCCAACCCCCAGCCCTGCACAGGACCAGCCCCAGGACCAGCACCCCCAGGGCCCTTTCCCAGCACTGCTTTCCAACCTCTCATTCCCAGTCTGTCCATCCATCCAGGGTTGCCCCATCCCAGGGGCAGAATCCAGTCTTTGTGAAACTTCCCATGGTTGGTGATTCCCAGCCCTCTGACCTGTCCAGGTCTCCCTGCAGGGCCTCCCTGCCTTAGAGGGACTCAATAGCTCCTCCCAGTTTTGGGTTATCGGTAAACTTTCAGTGTCCCTTCCAGTGCTGTGTCCAAGTCATTGCTGAAGCTGTTGAAGAGCAGAGAGGCTGAGATGGAGCCCTGTGGAACCCACTGGTGACAGGCCACCAGTCTGATGTCACCCCAGCCACTGTCACCCTCTGTGCCCGACCCATGAGCCAATCGCTCACCCACCACATGATGTGTTTATCCAGCTGTGGGCTGGACAGCTTGTCCAGAAGGATCCTGGGAGAGGCACTATGGAAAGCTTTACTGAAATCCAAACAGATCACGTCAACTGGCTTCTCTTGAGCAGCCAGGTGGGTCACCTTGTCAGGGAAATCAAGTTTCATAAGCAGGACTCTCCTCTCATGAAGTCATGGTGAAACCAGCTTGACTCTTAAAGAACAGGATCCAGGCATATGGTTTTCAAGTTGTAACTCTGATCGTTAAACATAAACAGTGCAGGTGATTGTTTTGTTTGCTGCCTTTTTAAACCTGTTTAATCTGCAATAATTAATAGTCCAGGAGCAAAACTGGATTTTACAATCATTGGGTTATTTTTCTCATGCATGTTTTTACTAGCCAGTTTAATGTGACCTGATGTGATTTGCATCTGTTGTGGAGAGAGCTTGTATTTCTTTTTAATGACTTTATTGGTAAATTTGACAATAGATAGATTAAATCTTGTTTAAAAATACAGGATGAGAATAGGCTTAATTTGAATCTTGATACCAACATTCCTTCTTCAGTATTAGCAAATTAAGTTGATTGTTGCCACTATTGCTCTTCCAGGACTTTCCCCCCCAAATCAGATAGACCATTGGAGTCAAATATAAAAAGATCCTCTCCAGAGCCAGAGTTTACAAGGGCATGTATTGATAGGACAAGAGGTAACGGCTTTAAACTAAATGAGGGAAGGTTTAGATTAGATCTTAGGAAGAAATCCTCCACTGTGAATGTGGTGAGGCACCAGAACAGGAACTTCCAGAGAAGTTGTGGATGCCTCATCCCTGGAAGTGTTTAAGGCTGCGTTGGATGTGAGGGTTTGAGCATCCTGCTCTAGCAGAAGGTGTCCCCACCCATGGCACAGGGGTTGGAACAAGGTGATCACTGAGGTCCCTTCCAGCCCAAACTGTTCTGTGATTCTCTTGGTGATTGCTAAAGAGTACAGCAAAAGCTAAAAATAATAGAGAAAAAGTATATGTCCTGAATTTTAACATCAACATTTATCTGATTCATGGATTCAGATTTTAGGCATTGGTTTCTAAATATTCAATAAACTGATAATTTTAGTGTAGGCTTTTTTTACTTTTTTTAACTTGCCCTGCATTTCCCTAACTGCTGGTATGTGTGTCATAAGGCACAACACTGGATTTTTCAAGGAAAATAAGCACCTTCCTACCTGCAGAGCTGATGTTTGCTTTTCACTTAACTATACGTACTAATCCGAGTGGGCGACGACGACAGCGAAGGTGTGCTTTGCAGTGGAACTTCAAATATTTGTGCCTTTGAACTACACAAAGTGCAAACAAAATTTGCAGATCAAATCTTCTGTTTGACCTCTAGACAAACCAGCCACCACGTTTCATGCAAATTTTAGGCAAGAAATTCAGACGATCCATCATAGAGGACAGCCCACAGCTACGTTAATCTGATTAGTGTGGATAAGTATCCTGAGAGGACTGTACTCAACGTTAAGTAGAGATGCTTCTTTGCTGATTTTTATCTGCTCTCTTGTGTCCTTCTATATCAAGCAGCTTCCACATGAAATGTCTTGTTTGTGGTTATGGAGTGGATAACAAGCCTGTACTTGGGATTGATATTTTATTGCTGTTTATAATTTGCATTAACCTTTTTCCAGGTACTGTAGAAATACAGTGCAAAAGGAGGGAATGGGTTTTCCTTAACTAAGAGAGGACTTGCTTATAGAGTCGTAAGGAGGCCAAGAGTGGCAACGAAAGAAATCTTGATTTTTACCTTGTTTTCTTTTTTATTTCTGCCCAATCAAATGTAGTGTTTCCTTTCCATGCCGGTTCCAGAACCAAAAGTCTGTCTGATGTCTCTGGATTCTGGCTGAACTGCCAGGTTGTCAAGCTTAGTGCTCCTGGAAAACTTCTCTTAAAGATGCCAGTACCATGCCTTGTCTTTTCTCCTGTCTTCTCTTCTCCCCAGCCTCCCCTGCCAGCTCAGGCTTCATTTCCAGCTTTGAGACCAACTTGATTGGGTGTTCACTGCAATGTCTTTATCCTGATTGACCTGAGTGCCTCTGCAGCATGACTTGGGGTGCTCCTGACCTTGAGAATGATGCAAAGGTGTCTGGAACAATTCTCCGTGGAGAGAGTACTGCTTGTGCACCTGGGTTACTCTTCTTGTGTGCTGATTAGTCATAGATTTGGAATTATCAATAAAGAAAAGTCCTTAATTTCGAGAAGTACAGAGTGTTTAGAATTTCAAGTACTTCCAGGGCATTGCCATGCCCTTGACAATTGGTTACTATTTGTAATTGTAGCATAATGTAATTATTCCACTAGTCATCTTTATCACTGTAGTATAGAAAGTAATAAAATCTGGTGTGATTAATTTTTCAGCCAGAAAAGCCGTCTCTGTAATCGTACTACTGAGCAAGGAAACTACTGTTGTGGTGGGATCAAAGGGACAGTGTTTATTCTCCCCACCCCTTGCCTCCCTAGAGAGTTACTAATAGCTTACCTAAAAGCAGGTGTTTGATTTAATCTTGCCAGTGCTATTTTGCATCTATGTACAGAAGAAGGATGGCCTAAGATGTATCAGGAACAGAGGAAGGGGTGATGTTCAGGGATAAGGAGATGGGGTAATACAGATTGTCACTAGTGTTTCAGTTTGTCAGTGATGCCTTGCCAAATACCTCTATCCAACATTGCAAGGCCAATTTAGTAACTAATTTATCTGTGCCCGTGTGTTTCTGAATAGTTTCCCTCATCCCTTTTGCTTTATTGATTTCGTTGTACATCCTGCACTTTAGGAGTCAAATGTATGATGACCTTGTTGTTATTTGTGGAGTCACAGCACCTGTGAGCCACACACATTTAGGTTTTCTTCCCTGCCCTCCACCCTGATTTTAAAGGAGCACTCCCAGACAGAGACTATACTCCCTTCCCTCATGCAGGTGAGGGCTCTGGCTTCCCTCCAACACAAGATGGCTTGTGAAGAGCTTTACAAAGACTGGTCAAGCACTCTTGCCTTCCCTGTGTTGTTACCACTCGTTTGCCTCATTCAGTGCTTCTTCAGATTCAGTTCATGCATTGATGTTCTTTCACAGTCACTAGGGAAAACTGAGTAAGGGAGATCCTCAGGGCTTAGGTAGAGTGGATGGGTCTGTGTTCTTCCCTTTTCCCCTCCTTGTACTATGATGTACAGGTTCAATAATGTACTGTTCAACATCTGGCTCAGTCTGCTCCATCCAGCTGTTTCCCCTAATGCCAAGCCAGAGGCTGGATGCCTCCTCCAAGTGTTAAAAACATCGTCACATTTCAGAGCTAACTGTGGTGATGGGGTGACTCTCCTGCTGTTGGTGACAGAGCAAGCTGGTGATGGGAACCCCAGCTGCCCCAACTGCATGTTGAGCCAGGAGGGAACAACATGGGAAACAGTGGCTGGAGGGATACCTTTCAGCTGGAAGCCAGGGCAGAGTATGGACTGAATTGCAATGATGTTTTGTTTTGCTTTGAAATGTAGTTGTCCAGCAAAGGAGCTGCCCTTTGCCACAGCCTGGCTGGAGGGCTGAGGCGCTGACGCAGTGTGGATCCTGTCTGCAGCACCTTGTGACCAAAAGGTTTAAGCAGAGAAACTAAGTGATGAAAACAGAATAGGGAAAGGCCACAGTTGGGAAGAATTACATGAGTTGCTACTTTCCTAGCAATTTGTGGTTTATGCTGTCTTTATTTCTTCTTCTGAGCTAGAAATCTGGGAAAGTGGTTACTGAGTTGAAACATGGGGAATCGAATAATTGAATATTTGGAACAGAAGAGGAAGAAGTGCGAGCTGGGTGGCGTGGCAGGAATATCCACTCAGGCCATTTGGTTCTGTCTGTCAGTGGAGATTTTCAGGGTGATAGAGGAGTTCAATATTAAATAGCTGTTTGGTTCACTGCTTTCAAAGAAAAGGAAATTGGGTAAGAGAAGCAGGCAGTGCATCAGCCTTCTCAGAGCTGGGCTGTTCACAGCAGTGCTTGGCAGGGCTTCCACTGAGATGATTGTGGTATGTAAAAATAAGTGTCTGAGGCAATAGTTCATTATTTATTCAAAGCAGACGAGATACCATGAAAAGTGAAGTGGAAGATAAATATGGAGTGTTGCAAATCTTGGTTAGCAAATCCAGCTGTAGTGTTCTGG
>JAWWEU010000081.1:53126513-53179949 GCA_035583155.1 Acropternis orthonyx | reverse complement strand
CAGGCCATTCCCTGGGTCTGTCCCTGCTCCCCACAGAGCAGAGATCAGTGCCTGCCCCTCCTCTGCCCCTCCCGAGGGAGTTGGACCTGCAGTGGGGTCTCCCCTCAGTCTCCTCTGCTCCATCTGAACACACCAAGTGCCCTCAGCTGCTCCTCATTTATGTGTTAAGTTTCCTGGCTGTAGTTAACATGGAGTATGTATAGATAACAACAAATATTTGCTTCATTCTGCATTATTGGTTCTGGCATCCTATAAATATATAAGCAGGATGTAGACCTGCTACAGCAATGCAGGGAGATAACCTGTTTTCAGCAATATAACCCACCTGCCTTTCTCAGGCACCAGCACACATTAGAAATGTTATATAATCTGCCTGTCCCAGATGATCTGCCTAGAGAAAGCAAAAGAGACATCCATAAGTTTAAATTAGCCATTCCTTTCATTGAGAAGGAGGAATATGACTGGAAAGGAAAACTGAAGGAAGGAAGAAGAGAGGACAGGCATATAGTTTAAAATGTTGAACACAGAAGCTGATCTGCATTGTGCTAAGGATGAATATGGTCTGGCATTCTCCTTTGGATCTGTATGAGATGGTCCTGAAATGATGGGGTGTTACAGACAATGAATAAACTCTTCCCATGCAAAGTTTCTTCCATTCCTTGTGACATACAGCTCTTACGCTGAGGCTGAGAGGTTTTAGAAACTGTCAGACAGAACAATAAGAAGGAGGAAAAAAAAGAGTATTATCTAATTACATACCTCCCCAAATTAGAACTTGATACACAAATTAAAGGCAGCCAGCAGCTCATAAGAAAACTAACAAGCAGTGGGAAGTAATCAGTGACTTTCCTAAAGGATCAGTCTTGGGACTTATCTTGCTGTTTTCATTATTATACCAAAACCAAAAAGAAAAAAGGAGCTACTGAACTGTATTGATAGTGGATATTTTGGAGTTTTATCCACAATAGGAGGGTATCTCTCTTTTCAATTTGCTGCCTTTAGGTAACCAAAACCTTCACATCCCTTTGTACTCATCTTGTACGTGTAGGCATTTGTGTAAGAAAGTACCTTTTTTTTTTTTGCACTTAGCACATATTTGGGGCCTGGTCTCAATTAATTCTGCCCAGTAATCAATATTTGAAATGCAGCTCACTCTCACAATCCAAATTCCTTTCAGAGCAATTACGTATCTCTGAAACTAAGGGCATGCTGGGGATACTAGCTAAGGAGCAAGAATCCTGTTGCATAAAGCCTATCTGAATGCAAGAGAGAAGGACTTGTTGTACTGGTGATATGTATTTAAATAAAATTTATGATTAGAAATGCCTTTCAGGGAATTTTGTGCCATCCAGGTTAACATCTCTTTTGCTATTTTCCATGCATTTTTCAGTCGTGGTGCTCTTGGGTCTCTAGGCTGCTGGCAAAGGATCACGTTAAGATAGTGCTTAGGATGTCTGAAATTTGTCAGCCAGGTCCTTGAAAACACTTCAGTACAAGCCTTGCTGTTTCCTCCTTGTTTTTCTTACCTTGAGATGATCTTGAGAATTGGCAATTAGTCTGGAAGCTGAAGTCTGTTCAAATACAGTGTCTGCTTATTAAGTTTAGTTCCTTGGAGTGTCTGTCTTCCTACCTGGTAAAAAGCAAAAGCTGTTAACCTGAAGCCCTTTTAATATTAAAACAAACAAACAAAAAAAACCCCTAACAACAACAACAAAAAAAAAATCCCAAACCAAAACAAACAAAAAAGAAGCACAAAAGCCAAAACAGAAACCTGTTTGGTTACTGTCCATGAAGTGGTGTGGGATATTTGAAGTGCAGGTGGGCTCTCTCGCTGCCTCCCACCTTGGCTGAATTACAAGGAATACTGCATGCCCTGTTTCTTCAGCTTTGTGGGCACAGGATTTGTGGCTGGGCAGCTTTTCTATTCCCTGTGTTATTTCAGGAGAGTGCTTGACTCTCATTCATGTTGTTGGTGGTGCCAAAGATAGTATTAATTTTAATACGTGGCTAAGTATAGTTACTGTATTTTTGGAAATGACACAGTTCTTAGTCTTGGTTCAGAGTGTGTCCAAGTCAACAAAAAAGACTCTCAGTTGACACAACTGGGTGGTGTCTCCTGCTGTCTGCAACCAGTGGCACAGCTTCCCTCCTGCCAGAGACTGGTGCAATTCCAGCACTCTGATTTCCCTGACACAATCTTCTCTTCATACATAAATGCACACAGATGGAGTGGCAGTTCCTGTCTCCAGGTTATTCTCCAAGAAAAGCAAGGTGCTGTAATCAGTCCCATCAATAGGTGAGGAGCCAAAGGGCCTAAGCAGTTTGGTAGACAAAAGCTTTTCACAGTGCTGATTACAGAGGGAGCCTGACCATCAATTGAAGCTTCTCTCTCTGAACCTTTGTTTTTCAGACAAGGAAGGGAACATAAGGGAAATTTCAGAGGAGATCCAAAAATAGCAGGTGGCTGTCACTGCAGTGCTGCGCTCAGTTTTAATCATCAGATTGGAAAAATAACATGTTTGGGTTGCACAGGGATGTAGAAAAGTAGGTCTGCTGTTTAAATGCCAGCAATGGGTATGGAGAGACATGGGCTGTACATATGAGACTGCAGCTCCTGACAGACCTTTCTCACGCAACACTCTTACCATTCTGCTTGGTTATTTAAGTTTTAGAGGATGTTAGTGGCCTTCTGATAAAGCAGTTTCACTGATGTGTGTATTACTGCACTTTCTGACCTGTGGGTGAGTATTGAAGATATTTGCTTTCATTCACCAAACTTAATACATCAGAAGAAATTGCTCCAGTACAGATAAATACTGGTGATTTTTCCAGCAAATAGAACATTAACGGTACTGTTTGGATTTTTTTTGGCTGTGGGTTTTGTTGTTCTGGGTTTTTGTTATTTTTGGGGTGGGTTTTTTTGCTTAGGTTTGATTTTTTTAGATTCAGAAGCCTTTGGTTTTCTGCTTTTCAGTTTCTCATAGGTAGCAAGGAAGGCATTATTTCTTTAGTATTGGTCAGATACCTACTCAACAGACTCATATTGTGTCCATTTTAAGTAATTGCTATGATTTCATGAGCAATAGACTTTTCTTTTGAAAGGGGGAGACCTAATTAATGCAGAAGAACTCTTTCATCACTATTATCTCACCATAAAATGTATAGTATCAAAAAAACTACCCTCCCCCAGAAGCCACACGCTGCCTCATTAAAAACAAACACAGGAAACATTTTATTTACTTTGAAAAAGATCTTATCAAAATAGAAATAGGGGAAGGGAGGAGAGGTTGCAGCTGTTGCAGTCAAAATTTCAACTACAGAGCTCTCTTTGGGTTTGTTTTTTTTTTTTAATGCTTGTCAAATTTGACAAGTTCATGTGGCTTCTGGGCTGTGGAGCTGTGCATGTGTTTACATCTATTTACTGGTTTCGTGTCCTGCCACCAGGTAGTACGTGCTTGATAAATCAAGTGATGTTACCTAAGGTTAGAAGTGATGGTCAAACCTGAACATTCCTGGTTTATTTCTCAGTGATGGGGCTTTTCACTTGAGTGTTTCAGTTATTTGGCTTCCTGTGCATATGCTGCAACATGATTAATAAGTTATTTTAGTCCATCTGAATGGCAGTGTCACTTGATGTGCAAATGGAAGAGTCAAATCATGGACCCCAGAATTAGGGGCCAAGCAATCTATACAGGATTAGCTTGGTGCTGATGCCAAGCAGTCAACCAAATTTGAGTCCAGCAATTGAAAGAAAACACATTTCACTTAATTAAATATTTTTGTCTATTTAAAATCCAAAATAATTTTCACCAGTTGCACATACTTGATTTGTTCTCCACTACAAAACTGAAAAGGCAATTCATACAATTAAGCTGATCTAAAGAGAAGCTGTTCAATACTTGTTATTCAACAGTATTGGAAATTCCCAAAAGAAATCAGGGAACTTAACTGCTCTGCTTTCCTTACTTACATCCTACTCCCAAAATGCAAAAGGCTTCAATTCACTAATTTCCTGCTGGTTGTAATTCATAGACGTAAACCAGCTCCATTAGTTTGGGTCCATCATCCTAAAGCAGTCCCCAGGAACTTACTGCCTATAGGAAATCTATGCAGCTTTTATGGTTATCAGTAGCTCAGGTTAGAGGTTCTTATTCTGACATCCCTTCAAAAAATATTTCCCAAACCAGTTTTTCTTTCTCTCTGGTACTGATGGAATGCTCTGGTCTCACACCACCACCGTCCTATTACAGACAACTGGATGTTAAACTTGTTTGGTTATGCATGCACATGTTTTATTTTCTTTGCTAGGCTTTGTCCAAGACCCACAGTCAGATCCTGCAGTCCATTTCTGTTCATCACTCTTTGATGAACGTGATCCATGCTTGGATCCATGTGTGCTTTTCCCTAGAGCTGTTTTTTTGGTATCAATTGCATTGAGTCCTACTCAGAATGTAAATACTTGTCTGCACATTTGGGTATGAAAATGTTTGGGGCTTCAAAATGTTCAGGTGACTGAAGATGTATATGGAGAATGTGGAGGTCTGGAGTTATTCTCTGAGAGGGCAAAAGGGGAAAAATGAAATTCCAGAAATTTGCATTAAAAGGAAGAGAGAACTAGGAACCCTCTCCCTCCTTGCTGCTAATCGACCTCTCCAGGCTCTCTGAGGTGGGAATACTGCAGGATGATGTAGTACCAGTGAGGGAAATGTTTGTTAAGGGAAGTCTGGAGCACTTTGATGTGTGAGAAAAGGCTGAAGTAAACTACTCTGTTCAACCTCCAAGAAGAAAAGGTGAACAGCAGATTGTATTGCTGCCAAATTTCCTAGTGGGAGGGCGGAGAGAAAGCAGAAAGATTCTCTTCTTTAAGTTAAGCAGGGACAGGAAAAGAAGCAACGACCCTTTTTGCAATACAGGAGATCCCAACAAAAGACACTGGGAAAGAAAATGCCACCACAAGAGTGGTCAAGCACTGGAAGAGATTTCCCAGAGAAGTGGAGTCTCCCTCTTGGAAGATGCTGAACCTAAATTGGAAAGGGTTTCGAGCAACCTGAGCAAATACAACCTGCTCTGAGCAAGAGGTTGGACAAGATGACTTTGAAAAGTCCTTCCAAGTGAAAGAGTTCTGAGAATCTGTAGCTCTTACTCAGTTGGTCAGTGACATACTAGGACTGAATGGGTGCATTACTGTTTGGGTAGGTGAAGTCTAGGGGAAGAAGAGTGTTTAGAGATAGAATTTAATTCATATAGGTTTCTTAAACTTTATTTGTATGTGGTGTGATTTTGAGAGCTCTACAGGTTGTCTCCTTTCTTCTAACTGGGGAATATATGGCTTTTCTGTGTCTGCCATGAACATTATACGTAAGTGCATCTATTTGAGATTGATACCTCCAAACTGAGCCTCAGTACTCAGGAATTGTTAAAGGACTGAGCTGAATGTCTCTGGTACGCTCAGTGAGCACAGTCAGATACAGGCATCAAAAAATATTCTTGAATGGCTTGGTGTATGAAGATCTGGGAGATAGAGTACACATTAGGCTATTTTATGTATTCTGTTCTAATTATGTTCTTTTGCTCAGAAGGATTAGAGAAAGAACACGCATGACTTTCTCTTAGTAAGAGGTTATGAAGGGCGTGGGAGAGTGGACAGTGACACTCTGCTTTCTCCAGACACACAACGTGCTGCCATGTGTAACATCTCTAAAAATGGGAGAAATGCTGGGATGTTCAGATTGGCATTTCAGTGCCTGTCTGAATTCGGTGTCTGTCTGAAATATAGGGTTCAATAATCCTATTATGTGTGTCTGACACACTCCTCCTCCTTTAGCAGTGTGCCTCCCATAGCTGCTATAATAAGACAGAACAACCAAAGCCTCATCCTATCATTCAGCAAAGCTATATCATCATCAGATACAATCTAGTGTTTTCTTTCCTGCTGTGTGGTATTGATTTTCCTAACCTTTCCTAATGTTAAATTAGTTTGGCTTTTTAACTTTCTTACCAAAGGTTAATGTTACTAAGTTGAGCAGGTATCTATAAAACTACAAGCATTACTGCCTATCTAGCCATTGTTACACTGACCTTTCATTAAACTGTCTGCACTGGATAGGATAGCTCTGTCTTGAAGATTTTTTGTCATTCCAGAATAGTACAGTGGAAGTTAAAAAGAACTGCATTACAATTGTCATCCAATTTTGTGGCATAAAATACTGGATTTGATATATCAGGAGCAACAGATTTAGCTGAAACTCTTATACCGTGACTGAAGATGAACTGCACAGACATTCATTCCAGCAAGGCTGTAAAGAGGACACAGGAAGATGGGAGTGCTGCTGCCTGTCCTCTCCCCCAGGTCAGTCTGACCGTGCCAGTCTCTCTGACATTGCGGCAAAAGGAGCAGTTCTAAAATCCCTGCCAGTTCTAGAACTGCTTATCTGCTTGATGTGGAAAGAGAATGGGAAATCAAAGTTTAATTTGGAGAAAGTTGTGGCTATAATGGGACCACTCTTAAGCCACAGAACCTTCCTGGTATCAACATGAGTACAGTAACCTACCTTTAATGAACTGTGCATTTGGCATCCCACTCACGCATTTGTATTGTCTTTCTGTGATGTGTCTTTGAGGCCTTTTATTGTGAGTACGTGCAAAAGACAGTAACAGGGCTGAACATACGTTTTCTGTGTCTGGTGCATCGTGGCTTTCTTCTGGAGCTCTGGTAAATGACCTTCAGTGCTCTCCAAGCATGTTATCATGCATTGGCAGTACCTTGTAGCTGCTTTAGAATACTTTTCTTATCAAAGAGCATCCTGAGAAGCTGGGCAAGAACTGAACTCAAGTGAAATGTTCCCAATAGTAGCATAAGACAATAAATAATAATTTAAGCTGTTGTAGGTCATCACTGCAAAAAAAAGAAGAGACTTGACCCTTTGGTCTTCCCTATGTGGAAAGCAGAATTGCAGCATACCTGCAGCTGCCAAAACCTGCCTGTTCAAGCGGATCAGGCTTCTTAATGACTGCAGGAGTATTTCAAAGTGCTGGGGGGCAGTGGGGGTTAAATCTTTTGTTTATAAACTGGTACTTACAAACTGCTTACTTCTGCCAGTGCTGTGAAGCCAAGGAATGGCCCTGGCGGAAGACAAAAGGCCTTTCTGCTCTGTGGCTAATTTAAGAGCTGCTAACTGAGGTTGTGTTTCTTCTCCCATGCTCAGTAGTAGCTGTCCCTGCATTGATTTAGTCTTTATCTGTCTTGTTCTCATGCTGCTCAGAGGCTGTCTGAGAAAGGCTGAGCGGGTTCAGTCTGTTCGCAGTTTCTCACAGCTTAGTCTCCCTTCCCACTATCAGTGCTGGTATTGAGACTGTCTGAGAGCACCCCATCCTTAGTGAATGAAGCATCTTTTCATTTAGAGTGACTTTGATGAGTGAATTCCCTTCAGTAGTTTTCAGATCCCACTGTGAGCTTTCTGGGTGAGCCTGAACACCCTGTACCTTTCCTGGGCTCCCTGTTTGTCTCTGGCTGGTGTTGCCAAACTCCCATGTCCATTATAGGCTCCAGATGGCTTGTGCCCCTTCTCCTCCTGCCACATTTACCTTTCAGCATTCCCTAATGACCAGTGGAGAGCCACGGCAGCTCTTCACATTGTGATGTATTTAGCACTGAGTGCCAGATCCAGCTCCATTTCCCCTGACCCCTTTGTGGGGGCAGCAATATCACTTCTGCAATGCAGGTCTCTGGTTACATGGGCGAGGTTTCCATTCAAAAGTTTTTGAGGAGGGAGGAGAAGAGGTGCAATAAAAAATGTTATTATCTTCTTCCTCCTTATCTCTTCTACTTCATGCAAATTCCCTTCTGCATGAGGGCTGTATCTGGGTTTATATGCCTCTGGCTGTGTGGGGAAGCATTGCAGTGATAATGGATGTGTTCCTGTTGGAGGCTTGTTACCTTGTTATGTGCAAGTCACTAAACTTCATGAATTCACTAATCTGGGAAATTTTGTCTTTTGAACCTTTATTTTCACCACTAAGATAGAAGCAACTTCAACAATTTGGTGTTGGGGTGTCTTTTGGTGTTGTTTGGTTTTGGTTTTTGGTTTTTGTTTGGGTTGGGGTTTTTTGACATAACAAAATAGTGTACTTTATAAACACAGGCACATGTACAGAGATGATGTAGTCTGCGTGCTTTTCACTTATCAGTTGTTATTGTGTTAGCAGAAACTTAAAATCTGTCAGGTAAGACAAAACTAGAAGGCTTTTAAGGGGACCTTGAAGTGGTGGAAATCCAGCGTGTATGGTTCTTATTTTAATTTACAGTGCTTTACTTGGTATTTTGTATCCTTGAAACCTCTTGGAATAGTGACTTTATGTGGTAGGCACACTCCAGTTTTCCTTACTCAGCTTTTTATCAGAGGCTTAGGAATTGCTTTAGTTCTCAATTAAGAAATCTGAACTCCTGCTCTTCTCTACTGTAACATGCTCTCAAGTATAATTGTTGGGTCACTGCAAGGAACTGGTCCAACTGCACTGGTTGTGGGAGGCTTGAACACTTCTGTGTGCTTACATTTGTAGGTGTTTGATGTACACAGCAGCACCAGAGAGAACAGTGCTTTTGCTGGACATCACTGCTCACCCGGGGCTCCCTGCACCCAGCAGAGTGTCCTAAAACACACTTACCCAAACAGCAAATGTGCTCAGTGGGATCTGAGTATCAAACCGCTGTTTCACAGCAGCTCGTTCAGCTGGGACCTGCAGCCTCTGGGCTCTGTAAGCGGGACAGTCTTTTCCTTAATTCTGCATCTCCCTGCAGAGACTCTGAGGTGCTGACTGCAGTTAATTTCACCAAAGACATCATTAGTTCTCAAAATTGAAACAATGCTTGACTTTTTTTCTCTCTCTCTGTTCTACTGCTTCTTCACTAGGGGTGTGAGTTAATTGAGACCATGGATCAGGACCTCACAGATTTCACCAAGTGCCTTCAGATACTACAGAAAAAGATAGAGAAGAAGGGCCTCCAGGTAAAGACAACACATCTTTTGTCTCTGGTTTTTAGTAATTACTCTTTCTCTCAATGTATTCAGGTTTCTCTTTTAAGTTTGCACTGAAATGTAAGCAGTTTCTGTAGCCTTGCCATTCTGCAGTTTTGCCATAATTTACTGCACACCTTGTAAGCATTGATGCTTCTGCTGAAAGGAATTACAAAGTGTGTCGATGAACAAGTGTTGGCTTTCTTAAAAGGCAGCTGGTATTGATTTCTGTTAATGAACTACCCAAAGTACAGAAGAGCTGTTGTGGCTGATGTTCAAAGAAAGGGTTCCACTTCAGCATGGAAATATATTTTCAAGACTTGGCACACTAAGCCTTGATGTTCATCTCCTTTCTCTCCCCATGCAAAGGTGAGATGGAGAGGGGAATTTTATCCTGCTGATATTACATATGGTAAGCAATACCTCCTTCTGCAAAAGGTTCCCCTGGATTCAAAGGGAGCCTTTGCAGAGCAAGCAGTGCACTAAACTTAAAAGGAGCCATATGGAGTTGTCAGCAGCTCATTTCACTGGAAAGGCACGGAAGGCAATGTTCCCACTCCCCTTTCACAGCTTAGTTTTGAAGGCTGGCTTATTTTGTCTGTCTGAGAGGAAAAGTTAAAATTCCGTGGGAATTTCAAGTGTGATGGGTCAGTGGCAGGTGTGCTCTTGGAAATGCTGCCCTTTCCTCCTCACAGAACAGTCATTCATAGGGGCTGACCTCTCTCTTCTGCTCTTCAGCTGTGGGTGAGGAGAGGAAACAGCTGCTGCATCCTTACCCAAAGCAAGGACAAGAGATGTAAGAAAATTAAAACAGCACAACATGGAAGGAGGTGTGTAAACCTCCCTCTTCCCCATTTTCATTGTAGCAGAATAAGCAAGTTGCCTGGTTTTCTGAGATCACCGTACTCCAGCAGAGCAACAAGGGACGGAAATGCCAATACTCCTCCCTCTTTCTTCTATCCTCACTTCAGGCTGATAAAAGTTAACCAGTTTTTGCTTAAGGTGTTTTGAAAGGTCTTGTTCTTCTAAATAAATGTCCATGGGACGTTTTGGAGTGCTATTGCACAATGCCCATCTGCAGTTGCATCTCAATATGCACTGTTGCTCTTCAGGGTGTTTTTCCTCGTCAGTATGGACAGAGATGGGAGTGTTTCACCACACACTTCCCTTATCTATCTGGCTGTGAGCCAGAAAACTCCCTATATGATAGTTTATTTTCTTTTCCCCTGTAATTTACCATCACAGTAGTGCAGAGGGATGTCTTCCCATCTAGAACAGGAATGATAATGAGTGCCATTGGCACAGATAAGCACCTATGCCTAGGATTTGTTTTGAATTTAGCAAGTAAGGTGCTTCCCTCTTAACAGAAATACCCTTAAAACGAAGGAGAACTTGAATGTTTCCTGGATTTGGTTCATTATTGCTATAGAGGAAAGTTTTTAAAGCTATCACAAGAGGTTTTGTGATGAGTAATCAACATGTGGTTAAAATAAGAGCAACGGGAACACAAGAGCCTCAGATGTGCTTCAACAACAAGTAGGCCATAAAACTTGTGAGTTCTTTGATTGTTCTCATAGTAAAGCCATGTTAAGTTGGCTAAAGAACACTGCACTGTAATCCTGGATGATATTTCCTAGAGTACAAGCCACAGTGTAATTGCAGTAATTTTAGAGTTCATGCCAATGCACTGAACATAAGATTTCAGTTCAGTTACATTTTCATGTAAGAGATGTGCTTTAAATACAATCTGAGTTTTTCAGAGGTATAGGAAGTAACATAGATAAATTTTCTAAAACGTAGTGCCACGTTAGTTAAATCCTGGCTGCTTCTTGTTTGCAGTGTCTGTTCCATCAAACATAATAAGATGCTATCACCTGATTAATGCACGCTAGCTAAAGCATCAATGCATTTCTATTTTTGGTCTTCTGCATTCTCAATATAAAGTCATTGACTCAGCTTAGGCAGATAATGTGTGAACCTAAACAAATGGAAGACAAAACTGCATCACAACTGTATAAATCACAAGTTTAGTTTCCAATTTGCCCTTTGTTCAGAAGTGTAATTCATGAGTGGGAGGTTTGGTGATTCTTCAGAGTGTCCTGACAGTGCAGTGCACAGCTTGATGTCTGGTCTCCCAGTAACACAGAGATTCTGAGCACTTGGAAAATACAGTGTCCTCAGTTTATGGATGCAGCTTCTTGGCTCCTCTGAAACTCTAGCCATTTTAAATACTTAAATTTGCACTTAATTTGGGTTTCCTTATGGGTAACATTCTGCCATAAAAAAATTCAAGTGGTAAGAAAATCTTTGAGGAGAATGCAGATTTCTTCAGAGAAGAAAGTTGCCACTGGGTTCTGTGTTCACCTGGGAGTTACATACAGAATATCCAGGGTCTGAAAACTAGAATTGGATAAAGAAGCGATTCTTCCTGTGTTTTTGTGTTTTTTGACCTCAAGTACCTGCATAGTGCAAAGTGGAGGGTTTTTCCTTCTGGAAAAATTATCATAAAAGCTTTCATTTTAACTGAGAGTATTAACTAGGTATAATATGTCTTCCTGGTTCCAGGAAAAATATGTATGTCTCCAGGTTTGATTTTTTTCCCCACTCCATCTGACTTAGAGTACTTTTCAAAAAGGAATAGGACAAAGAGATAACATAAATATTTTTTCTCATAATTTATAGTTGAAATTTTCTAAACAAGGGAAGTATCTCTTCAGTATCTTAAAAAAACTGATACCACAGTCATGCTGTGTGTGCTCTTCTTTCTGCGTTGCAATATGTGAAGCAGGGAAATAAATTCCATTCAGTGTATACCATGGACCCACAGTCCTGTGACACTGTTTGCTTGGATGAAATGCAGCTGTGGTTGCTGAGTTGTTTGAAACAGATGCTTCTTCATCTGTCAGAGAGTAAGTTATCATTTATCTGCTACACTGAAGGAAAAAGTTTCTACTCTTATTTATCAGTCACCTCTGCAGATGTTCTGTGTAAGGGAGGTGTTTGAGCTCACGTGAACAGATGGGAGCTGTATTTTGGTTCCGAAGGAATTGAGTTTGTGTAATTTAGTTTCTGTGTCTCTGCACCTTCATCATCCTCCTCCTCTTCCTTCCTGATTATCCAAATAGCTTTTGCACAGAGGAAAGGTAATCATGTCAAACAGGTTCCTTGGAGGTCACCGCAGGGGGAGTGGGGGTGAGATGGATACTCAGGGTCTCTGTGGAGAGAAGGCTGCAGAAAAGTTGGGTTGGATTATACCACTGGTTAGAGGGTTCCACTTCAGCAGTGGGCTTAGAAATGCCTTTACAACAAGGAAATAAGCATCTAGAGTTGATGGCCAACTGAGACACAAATCTGGGAGAAAGGCCACCTTGTTAGTTCTTGAACTCCTTCTTTGGATGAACAGCAGTAATTGTGTCTTTTAGCACAGTTAGCCAAATTCATGGCTGCCTTTTCCTTGTTTCTCAAATAAACACTCTTAGCGTAGTTTGTGAATCTTTGGTGCCATCACTTCTGGTTCACATTGCAGATTTTTGGTCTCATGGCCAAGTAACGCAGAAAGCAGCATTGGGGTTATTTTGTGAGATCTAAATCACCCTATTATATATACTTACAGTTACATAAATACTGCAGTGAATTTCAGAACAAGCAGTGCCCTTTATATGTGCAAGCTAGAATCAGTCTGAATCTTCCCCCTCCACAGCCCTAATTCATTTGGGAATTGCATTCTATTGGATGGGTGAGGCAACGAAGTACCACCAGGAGAATCTGACTCCTGAAGTTTCTTTGCAGCCTAAAGGCTGTCAGATATTTCTCTTTCTGCATGACTGTGGGTATTCATCCACACACATGCACGTGCAAGTGTGCACACATTTTCTGGCAGTGCACCATCCTGCCCAAAGTGGTGCTTTTTTAATGTCTCAATAACTGTCTTTATTGCTGCTGTATGTTTCTTTCATGTTGTTTGTGGACTATTAGGTGTGCATATTTTGCTTTACTGTTTTAATCACTATTTTATTCATTCTGTAGTTATGTGAGTACCTTCTTTTCTTCATTATAAAGCCTTCCAATAAACTTATTTCTGTCTGCTACAACTTTCTGTTCTTAATCTTCTCTCATCTTAACACAAGCTGTTTCAAGAAACCAACTGAACTGTCAGAATTACAGGCAAGCTTATAATGTCTCTTATTTCGGGATCAACAGATCTCACAGTAGAAGTGTGCACTGTCACCTTTGATCTGCAGATTGGAAGGCAGAAGTACAGAAGCACCTTGTCCCCAGTGTCCCAGCATGCCAGGGGTGCAGCTGGGGAGGATACTCCAGTTCCCAGGGTACACCCAGTGCTCTTTCCATAACAGCACCTCTGGTCTGACTCCCAGGCAGCTCACACCAGTGAGAACTGCAAGTGTGTTTATCAACTGTGCAGCTCCAAGAAGAATCCTCATAATATAAAGAGAGATTTAAGCCATTACCTTTATCTCAGAGTTACAAACTCTGCTTTCTTTAACTGTTTCATCTAAAGTGCCATTTAGTCTTAAAACTAAGCTCTGGGACTTTTCATTTAACTTTATTATCTTTTCTGCTTAAAAAAAAAAGTTAAAGCAGCTCATTTAGTTATATGGGCTGAAGATATAAAAAATTAATTTTATTGAAACCTACATGCCTTTTAGTCGTTTAATGTTAGTGTGTTTAAGTTGATAAAAGCACCAGTGTCAATATGAAAAAGGGAAAATATCCAAACCAAATCGTCTTAAAACCCCTTGGCAATAGATGCATACTCTACTAACATTTCCATTTTAAAATTACACTTTAAAGGTTCAGTCAGTCAGCAGGCTAGGGTATTAATTCTTTTAAGTGAATGCAAGCATTCTTCTCTTTGCACTTTTAAAGCAAGTGTGAAATCAGTCCCTTCCTCTCCCTTGAGGGAGGCTGAGCATAATGTTAGTGGAGTCCTGTGTTTGTCAAGTGCCAGAGAGAAGACAATGAAGTGATGTTCATGTACCACCCTCAGCTATGCAGTGTCCAAACAGCTTATTAAGCCCTCTCTGGTTAGTCTTACATGAAGAAAAGGACTCTGAAGGAAAACAAAAAATACTCTAAAATAAAAATTAGAAAATACTTTAAAAGAGAATATTTTTAACATAAAGAACAGTCCTACCAAGAAGGGGTATAATTGTTGCAAATACTGTGCTCTATTTGGCTTAGGTTTGGGTTTTCCTATCAGTTGAGGTTATTCCTGATGATGTGGCATTTTTTAGCAGTAAATACGTTGGCTTCAGTTCCTGACTGAACTGTAATTTTGCTGCTTTTGTTAGGAGTTGGAACACTCCTTGGTTTCATTTCTGAAGACTTTTGGGGATCCAGAACAGTAAAACCGAGGAATGAGGGCAGTCATACCAGGATTTGGGAACAGGGAGGTAACTAAATACCAGAATAGGAGAGACAGCTTGGAAGATACCAGAGCTGAAGAGGAGCTGGAGCATGAAGCTTGTTCAGGAGTCACAGAACCATGGAATTGTTTGGGTTAGAAGGGACCTTAAGGACCATGCAGTTCTGCCCCCCAGCCACAGGCAGGGACACCTTCCCCAAGGCCAGGCTGCTCAGGGCCATGTCTAACCTGGCCTGGAACCCTTCCAGGGGTGGGACATCCAGAGCTTCACCAGTGGACCTGAAGGACCATAAGGACCCTGAACTTTGTGGCTTTATCTCCAGGTTCTGTATAGGAGGCAGGACTGGGAACAAACCTGCTCAGTTCTGGTGGTACCATTTGGTTTTTCTTCTTAATGGTTCGCAGAGGGAGAATAAAAAAGTGCAAATGAGATATATTTTAGGGGAAGTTAAATGCATGTAACGAAAAGGTTCTTGTACTGTCAAGTGCTGCTGCATCAAACAATTGTCATGAGTTATTAATAGTATTCCTCCTCACAAAGCTTTCTTGTCCAAAAGAAACAAATGGATCTAAAGTGTTTCCTGTTAATTCCCACTGCTAAAATGTAGAGTTTCATGATACCTTCCAGCAGGAGTAAATTCCTCCTATAGGGTGTTCAGACATATCCTTGAGAGCTATTTTAACTCCAATGTCGAAGTCCACCTTTGAGGAATGCAGTGTCTAACCCATCTTTCCTACTTTTGAATTATGTTAATGCTTCCCACTGTACATGTATGACAAAGTGCACTTTTAATACAGGGTATCAGAACTTGCCAGTTCCCAAAAAGAAGCACCCTAATTTCATGCCAAGGAAACAACCTGTCTGCCTGTTCAAATACGTCTGTGAGCATCAGGACACACTGAGTAATTTCATGCAAAATGAGTGTCTGCAAGAACACAGGGCATCACACACCAGGAAATTTTCTTACGTAATCCTTCTGTACTCTACTGGGGCTTGTATTTGATCTAGGATGGTAATTTTAAAAAGGCACAAGCAGAGCAGAGATTCTGGAGAATACATTGATTTCAGTTTGTTTGTTTCAAAGAATTAAACCCCGTGTGGAGCTTTGGAGAGAGGAAGAACAAGGGGAAAAGGACTGTTTATTTACGCAGTTCAGGGGATTGGAGGGATCAAGGATATGCTCATTACCAGGACTGTGGAAGCTAAGAAGGAGAAGGCAGCTACTGTTCTCTCAACTTAGTCAAAAGCTAAATGTATTTGAAAGTGTAAGGTTGCTACAGGTGATGGACTGTTCCCTTTGCAACCACCATTTTTGTCTTGTTTACCACTCTTTTACCTTGGAGATGTGATTCTCCTGCCCCTTCCAGCCCCCTGTGCTTCACAGGGGCACAGCCTCCCTGATGGCAGGAGTTGCTGATGGGAGTGCCCCCGGGCTGGGGAGATGCTCAGGCTACACCCACATTCCCAAAGCGCTGTCACACTTGCACTGGCAGAGTCTTGGAGGTGGATATTGTTGTGGGAAATCTTGGACAACCATGGCTTTTGACACCAGGAATTCTTTGGCAGTTCAAGGACTGAGAGCTCAGATGGTTGCCTGAGGTTTTCGTAAATAACTTGCGTTTGTGTTTTTGTTCTGCTTGTCACATGAATAATGTGTGGTGTTAGGAAATCTTCCATAAGTTACGAGTATTTTTATGAAATTCTGTTTAGTTAATGAAATGTGAGTTTATCGTTAAGAATATTAAGGACTTTGTGCTAATATGTTAAATTTTAACTGCAGATTATGATAGGGCATTTTTACATCTCAAATGTGGTTTCTTCATACTAAATTGAGATGCTTGTCAAGAATAAATGACAGCGTTTTGGCTATTGAGATAGTTTCATAAAAGCTTTACCTGTTTGCTCCATTTTGAGTGTAAGAAATACTGGCTTTAGAGAGCACACTTTGATACTTCAGGAACTGCAGAGATCTGGTCCTTGGAGCAGTGGGTGAATCCATCAACAAATTACCTTCTCCTGTGGCTTCTTTTTTTTTAACGTCTTCAAGGAAATTTATTTAACCTGTGTAGTGCATATAGGAATACTTTCTTATCAGTTTTAGATTGTTTTGGGGTTTTTTTTCTCCATGATATTTTCACTCTTTTTGTACGGTCTTTGAATAGCCAAAAGAAACAGTGAAATTGTAATATTGGGCAAAGCTTTTGAAGCTGTGGTTGCTCTTCTTCTTTTTCTGTCTTTACCTGGAAAGGAGTACTGGGGGCAGATGGGAGAGGAAGGTATTAAGGCTGTTGAAAAGTAAAAGTGTGTGGCTGGTGCAGAAATAGTTCAGCCTGTGGTCCTGAGGCCCCCTTGTCTTCTGCAATCCTTTGACTTACCCCAACATCTGGCTCTGCACCTCTTTGCTGACACCAACAGTGTTCAAGAAAGGCTTACAGGAATTTAATTCTTCACGAATATTGTGAAAATGAGGCAGCCTGGTAATACTTGAAAGGTATTTTTACAGTATTCCCACTGTAAAAAAAGGCACAGCACAAGCTCAGCAGAAGTAGGAATAGAAGGGTGTTCATAGCAGAGCCACACTGGCAGCCAGGCTTTGCAGGTTATGATGTTTGCTGTTAAATCACCTGCTTTTTACTTTGACTTTGTCACTGACAGGGGTTGGTCTCTTCAACCTCCCTAAAGAACCCACTGAGTTTCCCTTTTAAACTACTGAACAACTAAGCACTGAACAATTAAAGCTCAATATTTTGTGCAAATTAAATGTGAACATAAAATGTTTACAGCTTTACAAGGGCCTCCAGTTTAGGAAATCATGCTTCATTTCTTTTTAAGTGTGTGGCTAAATTTTTATGGTCTAGAGGGCAGTGTAGAAAAATAAAATAGATTCTGTAATTATTCAGGCTATGTGTAAATTATCTGCTATAAATACTGAACCTATGCTGAAAAGGAAAATTGGCATCCCAATTGTACCCTACGTTCTTCAATATAAAATTATCTGCAGCCTCTTATAAACAAATATATAAATTCAAGGCTTCTTTCTGCAAATCTGTCCTCCCTTAGAAAAAAAAAGTAATTCTGTGCAGCCCAGGTATTCAGTGAAATCACTCAAAAGAGGAACCATTCACAGAATAGGGCCTGAGAGACGGGGAAATTTTCTGTCTGTGGTTTCAGGTCTTATATCTGTCCCTGGAGTATCATAGGATAGGCTGTTATCCTCTTGTTCGTCATGAAGATTAATGTTCAGACCAGCTGAAAATATTACTGTTCTGTTGGGACCTATTGGGAGATCTGCAGACCTGTGTGAACCCGAGTTTAAACATCTTAAATAGCAGAGCCAACGTCTTGCCCTGCCCTGAAACAGGTGCCTCTTGCAATTGTGTCCTCTGCTGGGGGAGAGTGACGGTCCCCCAGAGCTCTGCCTTATTTGTGGCATCTTTTATACAGACTTCACTGTTAGGATATGCAGGGAAAGTACCTGAGCTGTTACCTCTTACTTGGGTGACATAATTAAAAAAATATATTCATATATATATAATCAAAATTGAGGTTTTCAAATATTCTCTATTTTGTGTGGAATATATTTTTCCCCTTAAAAATCTGTGATTCTTGCCTTAAAATTTTACACCTGAACTTAACGTAATGAACTGAAATAAAAGTAGGCAGAAAGTTGGTTTCCAAGAAAAGATGCCCCTGGCTTGGGAAGCCACAGGGGAAGGTCTCACCTCTCAGCAGTGTTCAAGTTGACTTTCCCTGTCCGTGGGGGTGTGAGCGCCTTGAGAGCTGCTGGGAGAGCATTTTGTGTAGACACACCACTACCTATAGAACATCTGCCCCCTTGCCTTGCAGTAACACAGGCCTGTTTGTCTTCCTTTGTGGCTTTCCAAGGGTCCCGGAGGCAGGAGCTGAAACAAAACCAGACCAAGGTGTGGTGGGGAAGGACGGGGAGCTCTGTGGCCGAGGCGCGCATCTTCTGTTCATGCCAGCCTTCTAGAGAGACAGGAATGGTGAGGAGCTGGGTGATGAGGGTGGTTAGTGAGGCTGGAGTTGGGATTTGTGTCGGGTTTTGTGTACCCAGGTGCTGGGTGTGGATGAGGCAAGACCAGGCTGCCCCATCCCTGGCACAGCCGAGCCCCTCCACCCCAGGCAGGGAGGCACGAGAGTAAATGGGGGAGAAACCTCCCTGCCAGTGCTGAGGGGAGGGCAGGAGGGGCCCTGGCCTGTGATGGTGAGTGGTAATTAACAATTTCTCTATCCTTGTCCTGACCCACGGGTTTTCTCATCTCATTTTCTCACGCTGTCCCGTTGAGGATGGAGCAGCAAAGAGCAGTGGGGTGTGTGCCCGACAGCCAGCTGAGCTTAACCCACCCCAGGACTGGAAGGGAAGCCAAAGGGAAATTGTCAGGGCTCATGGAGGTGTGCAAAGGCACACACACCCTCATTGATACAGGATATACATCCGGTTTGTGGGCTGGCAGGCAGAACTCGTACTGTCTGTCCCATCAAGTCCTGAGTAGCCAGGGACTGGCTTCCTGTACAAGCCAGCAGGCTGCAGCAGGAGCCACAGTCCAGGCAAGTCTCCCTGGTCTGGATCCTGATCTGTCTCCCTTGGGGGAATAATCTGGGGAGGCTTTTAGGGAGGCTCTTTGCAGCAAAGAGCCTCTTCCCTCCTGCTGACCCTGCAGGACCAGGGTAACCTTCAGCACAGCCCTGGCTGGGATGGGAGGCATCAGCACAGTGACCTGCGGGCTGGGATTGTACCTGGGATGTGCTTGTGTTGACCTGCTGATCCTGTGACAATGTGGAGATGTGTTGGAGGGAGGGGAAGGAAGGCTACTACAGTGGAGACCGACAGCCAGAGTTTAGTGAAATTTGAAATACAAAGCTCACAATGAACAGATCCTCTCAAAGGAGATTAGGATCAGGGTTTTTCCTTCCTTGAGTTGTTCATTGATGAGAGGCTTTAGTTAGTTTGTATTTCCTTTTCTTAACTCCTGGAGGCAGTATACAAAATTAGTAAATCCACAGCATGTGCCAAACAGTGTTCACAGATCATTAAAGAGATTTGCCAGACCATTTCAGCATAATCTTTTGAGGGTGCCTTGCATTGCTGCTAATACAAATCCAGGACTTGCTTTATCAGGGATGTGATAGCTTAGTAACTGGTTTGGCACTTCCCTGGGGTTGATGTCACAGTGGGCACTGTGGATAACAGCAGGTCAGATACGGGAACAGGAGGGTTAGCCCGATCCCTGTGAATGTCTTTTCCTATTGCTTTAAAAGATGAGGAGATTTTATGATTTTTCAGAAGACACGTGATTTGTAGTCCTGGAATCCTTGTTTGTGCACAGAATAAATGTGTCTGGGCCAAAACCAGCACACACTTTGCTCCAAAGCCTCAGTGAACAAATCACTTGAAGAGTTTTAATGCACTTTTACCTACTGACAACAGCGTGGTAACAGTCTGGAGTGGGGACAAGCCTTTCACCTGGAAAATCTGAGGCAATAAGGAATTCCAGTGACCCTGATCTCACACACAAAAGGAATTGTAGTCAAATTCAGATTGCTTGGGGTTCAGCAGTTCATGGGGATTTTGTAGATTAGGTTTCTCTAAGAAAGGAACAATGAAGTCAGTGGTTATGAAGTTTATGTTCCACAAAATTAATGCCAGATGATGTTATATACACTCTCAAACATTCCATTTACCTGCAAGAGAGAGCAAAGCCAAAGCACTGAAATGTAATAAAGTCATTTGACCAGAGATGTAAACACAAGTCAATAGTAAAACCAAGCTTAAAATGTTTCCAGCTACTCAGATCTCTTCCTGAATTTTCAGATTCTTTCCCGTTTCCATTCTACCATCATACGTGTTTCTTGCTTTAAGCAGACAAATGCAATCTGTTTGCATGCTTATTGACATTAGCAGAAAGAATCAGCCTCTTATTTGAAATAAAAAGGGTTACAAATAGAGAAAGCATTTGGGTACAAATGTAAGAAAATGAAGGTAAGTAGCAAGAAATGCTTTGTGAAGGAGCTGAAACAACATAATATAGAGATTAGTGGGGTCAGTGAGGTGACAGTGACACTGATTGAAGGTACACAGACAGGATAATCAACTAAAATGGACAATATCTTGTTATTCAACATTGGATTGTGGGATTTTAATAGTTCCTTGAATTTACACTGCAATTCTGAGGATTATATGAAAAAAAAAAAATGACCAGCAGGAGAGCTCTGATACACCTGTGGGTGAATGAGCTAAAATCTACTCTGGCTCATTTGTTATCAAGGGAAGTGCTTGCTGTAATTTAAAGTCTTCAGTACTGAGGCTGATACAAAGATTAGAAAAGATGTATCTGAATTTTTTAACCACAACCCGAGTTGACAAATTGCCTTATGAAGGCAAAAATGCTTTTCTTGTAAACTGGTCAAAATTGATGAAGTGATGAAGCAGTAAAGCAATAATAAACGCAGTGTTAACGCTGCTACTTGATTGTTTGCTTTTCATCATATTATATATGTCAATATATATGTATCTCAGCATTTAATATACTTCCAATGTACTATGCATGTTACTGCAATAATGTTATTGTCTTATGTCATATTCCTTCAAAAATTAAATTAAAGAAGTAGGGTTTTGAATGATAGAATATAAAGGCTGTGGAAGATGACTGTATTTCAGTGGAGTAAGTTGGCAAAAGGAATCTGTGTTCCAAGCAGACACCCGACCTGTAACTGGCATAGTAATATCTTGGATATAGCAGTGGGTGGTTTCCATGGGTTCATAGGGAGGGAGGTTTGGTCATGACTCCAGAGCTTTTACATCTTGATTACTGTTACCTTCCTTTTTTCCTTTGTGGGAGGGTTTTTTTGCAGTTCTTTCAGTGCTGTTGTCAGTAAACGTGTTTCCTTTCACCTACTCACCTCTCTGAGACATACCCCTGTTTATTTGCAAGTTGTCTGGCTGAAAGTGAGCTCCTGTGGAAGACAGTGCTTTGAGCTGTTTGTTCTCTCCATGGGGAGAGTATTTCTTATCAGAGAAAATGAACATAGTTTTGAAGAGTGGGCATCCTTAGTGGTCAGTTTGAGCCTTGGCCCTCACTCTTGGTATGTCGTGGCGATGCTGGTGTTACAGTGAATGATACTGCACTTTTTTCACCCAGTCCAGGCAATTCCCAGCTTCCTGTGTCTTTAAATATATGTTCCTCAGTCACACAGTGAAAATCTTTTTGTATTTAACCCATTCATACCAGAAAGAGGAATGTCAGCTGGACCAGGTTTAACAGACAGCGAAACTTACAGCAGGTTGTCTATTCAAATAATGTCTGTGACGGTGAAAGCAGGAACCTGAGCAACTTCATTCTGGTGTGGTGGAGCCTCAGCTCCCCTTGGTTACTGCACCCTCTGGAATACAGCTTGGAGATGAAGGAAATAAACCCATCCCTGAATTGCCAGCACAAAGTCTTCCTTTAATCTTCCCTTCTCGTTTTAACTGCCCTGTGACTTCTAAAACTTTTTCAAGAGATACTAACATATAATTGTATCATTTAAAGATGACTGGAGCATACCCTTAGATCTTGAACTCTTTCTGTATTAAAGCTTCGTAGTCTGTGCATTACGTTTAAGTCATGTAGTCCAAGAGAATGTGCCTGCAATGGTCTAGGCTGTTCTTTGTAGTTATTTACGATGTTACATCCTTTTTTTCAGGAAATTAATGACACCGTGTGAAAACAAATTGTGTAAGGGGATTGGGGATGGAACATTTAAGTGAAGCATGGACATATCAATTGAAGTACAGTGTGTTAGTCGAATGCCTGCTGGGCTCATTAGCAGTAACAGGATTAATTCTGTAGCCTGTGTTGTACAGGAAATCATGGTATAAAAATGAATGGCCTTTCGTCTCGGGAGTGTGGGAATGTATAAATGTCTTGTGCTTTGGTATTCACTTTGTCTTGGGTTCTGGAATGGCCAAGAGTCGTGTATGTGCTTTCATGGCACATCCATTTTCTTAAGTGATTGGCAGTGTGAGAGGAGTAGTGATTGCAGGGAAGGAGGTGATTGTTTTGTTAGTTTGTGATTTTTGTGTTGTGGGTTTTCCTAACAGAAGTGATAGCTTTAGGATGAAAAGGCTCTTGAGGTTTTTGTTGACTTAGCCTCTCCGTGTTTTTGTTAAATAAACCAAGTGTATGCGCATAAACCTTCAAATAAAGACTCTAGAAGTCCTACAGTGTCTGCCTGCTTGTCACTTCTGCAAGATCATCCGCTGAAAGGCAGGACTGTCAGCTGTCACAGAAGTGCAGAGTTTCAGCTTTCCTCTCTGCCTGCTCCTCTCGTACTCCAGCTGGGTTTGTTTGCATACCTGTCACATACTCGTGTTTTTCATTTCACAATCCATACAAGCCCTAAACATCAGCTACATTCCCTTTTCAGGTATCTTCCTTAGCCTTCTCCTGACACACCTCAAACTCAAACCTCTGGTTTATGAATGCCTTTCCAACATATCTACTCTGTGCTGAATTGGTTTTATTTTCTTACTTTTTGGGAACCAATTCACAAGAATTCACTGTTGCTGTTGGATAAGGAGCAGGACTTTGGGATGGCTTCTGTCATACTGGAAAATACAGAAGTATTTTTTTCCTATGTTTTTCTCCGACTTTCAGTGCTGTGACAATCTCTACCACAGAAAGCTGGAGTCGCTTCCTTGCTTGAGACAGGTCCTGTACACGTGTGTGAATAACAGAGCAGGACTTTTTTGACATTCTGGCTCTTTTACAAGGGCAAGAAGACACATTCAGAATGTTATTGCATCGTTTTAATTCCAAGTCAAAGGAAGCGTGTGTTTCCTTCAGTCTTACCTTTCAAACTGCACAAAACACCAAAGCCAAACCAAACAAGTTCACGTGTGGTGAGACATACATACCAAGAAGCTACACAGTGGTTGCTCAATTTCCTCAAGACAAGGCTAGGCTAATATTTAAGCTTCAGTCCCACTGCACAGAAGAAAAACAACGTACATGTGGATCCTGATGCTTTGCCAATCCACCTTAACTTCACTGTGGTTCCAGGTTGGTGTAGCAGATTTTCCTCGTGGCCTCTACAGGGGCAGGAGGGGAGCATTTTGCTGCTGATTGTGTTGGTGGGTCTCATTAGCAGTATTCTTTTCAGAGGACTGATCTGCCCTTTTAACTCACAGTCATCACCAGTCAGACAAAAGCAGTTTGCTTCTACAGTGGAATCAATACAAGGGAAAATGTATTATGGTATTATGGCTTAGCTGGGAACACATGCTTTTTACCTTTTTCTATCTTGTCTTCTGTTTAAAGATAGGTTTTTCTACCATTCATATTCTACTGGTGGTACTTTAGGTCTATGTGATCTGTAATCTGCACAGAAAATACATGCTGTCAGCAATACAAGGATAGCTTTTTTGTTTCAGTGTTTGCTGCTAATATAACGTGTTATATTGATCCTTTCTGGCCGCTCAAGTATTTTCCTGGTGGTGTTGAGAAAAACGGTGTATTTCTTCAAGAAAGGAAATTACCTTAATTTTCATGCAAAACAATATTCAACAGAATCATAAAGGCCTGGACCTGGTAATAAAAATAGAAGTTGATGCTATTAATGCATCACTCCAGATACACAGAGCACCATTATGTGGCTCCTGGGTTGAGTAAAACTTCTTGCAATCACAGCAGCCGTAGACTTAAGCTCTATAAAGCTGGAAACCTCACCAGATGGCCATTGTCAAGGCAGCTTCTAAAGGCTTTAGAGCTGCAATGTCTTAGGGCCCTAGATATGACTTTTTAAAATACAATTACTGAACATAACTGAACCACATTATGGCAGTAATAATAATAATAATGATAATAATACTTTGCAGTGACCTTTAATCTGAGGACCCAAAAGCTCTTAAGCAATGCTCCCTTTCTGCTTATAGGAAATGGTGTTCAAAGTCCAGAAGGCTTTTGTGAGAGAGTTGAGCAGGAGCAGTGCAGCTCCATGGGCTATTGCAAGCAGACAGGAGGTGCTTTCTGTGTATCTGGGACTGGGACAGGAGAGCACTGGGAGTCACCTGGGGGGGAATCTCCTATTCAGAATCTCCTATTCTGGTCTTGAGCAGAGCCAGCCTTTCAGTGGTATTGCTTGTACATCGAAATTCTGCATGGCAGGAATGAGACAGACATATGATAGCCCTAACTTGAAATTTCCTTTGTTTGCTCTGTGAACTGGGAGGATAATACTGAAATGCTGTGAGTAAACTGGGGATACTATGGCTCACATATACCACACTCACCTGAGGAGCTTAAGTATGGAGTGATATGTCTTAGGCTCTATATATTCAAGGCAGCCCTTCAAAGACTGGCCTGTGTTTTAGGGAGAATGCTTATGTCCTTGTAAAAAGTACCACATGTTGGCCATGAACTTACTGTGCTTTAATACTCAGCCTCAAAATCGCATAATGGTGTTTGTCAGTAGTGGGAGTAAATAACTGTATTTGACATTTCCTTTTCTATAGTCAGTAGTTATTTTTTCCTTTTTTTTTTTCCCCCAAAGTGATTTTACTGTGGATTTTCAGGGTCTAGAGATCATTCCTGAGAGTTTCCTTGGTGATTGTGTTTGTTTTATCTTTTAGATCGATGTGATTGTGACTTTGGGCGGACTTGGAGGACGCTTTGACCAAACAATGGCATCAGTGGAAACGCTTTTTCATGCAACAAACATCACTCCCTTTCCAGTGATAGTTATCCAGGAGTGCTCGCTGATTTACCTGCTTCAACCTGTAAGTGTTGGGAGAAGTTACTTCAGAATAAAAATTACCTTGCTCCCACCCTGACCCCGCAGGTGTTGCACCATTAAGTGCTTATTTTCTAAGTTGTGGTCTGTAGGGTCAGGGCCCAATAATATACATTGCAGGCAAATGGACAGCAAATGATGGGCTTTGCATTGCTGCCTTGGAAAAGATTGTGTTTAATTTGTTCAGGATAGATTTTTTTTTTTACAGGGAAGAAAGAAGAAAACCAGAAATGATGAAAAGTGAGTTTAGGTAAATAGAGGATTTTGATTATAAATGGGGGGGAAAAAAATATTCACCTTTTTAAGTTACATTCCAGTAAGTTGAAATTTAGCACACAGCCCTTTCACATGTTGAGTGGTATCTGCAATAAGAAGAACAACAAGAGAGGATGATATGAGGGAGTTCCTGACATGCACATCAGGCAGAGCTCTTACACAGTCCGAGTGGTGCAGTTCATTATGGTGGGAATCCATCTAGCATCAACGAGGGAATTTATTTGTGTTATTTTTGTGGGTTTTCAGGTCTGTTATTGCATTTATTGATTCCTAAAACAACACACAAAAAAGATCCTGCTGATCTTCTGCTTCTAAGATTTAAATTAAAGGCAAATCTAAATATCAAACGCTATTCTCTAACAGTGATTCATTTATTTGTTTGGAAATATCTTCTCCTGTTGTCAAGGTTTCTGGAAGCTTACCTAACTTCCCCAGTTTCTCTTGGAAAGCTTGTTTCATTAAAATAAATAACATTCACAGGTAAAAATTAGAGAAAACCTTGCACTGGGTGTGCTTCGTGGTGGTTTGAGAAAAGCATTAATGAGGTTCAGTGAGATTATAGATTTAAAGGCACAGGGGCAGATGCTCTATGAGCAATTTGAAGCACTGTGTCTGCAGGGAGGGTGGTGGGCACACTACAGTGAGGAATTACTCTGATCATTAGCTGCACTGACAATGGGACAGAGGCAGCAGAGTGAGGGGCAAAGAGAACTGTGGTTAAAACCTGAAAGTGAGGAGTGACTTGCTTGTGATTGATCTGTGTGGGCAGTACTGCACTGGCCACTGTAAATTTATCTTAGATTATTTTAAAGAACATGTTGAAGAGCCGAAATAAGACAGAGAATTCCCAGTTCAGCTTATAAAGCTCATGCTTGGACTGGAAAGACTTTTAATTATTTTCATTCATCTTTTCCATAAGTGCCTTTAAAATGCCATGCCTAAGGTTGCTTTCACAAGAGTCTTCCATGAATAATTAAACCCTTTATAACTTGAAAAAAATCACAATCTGTGCATTTTAAATAGAAACAGGAGGCTGCTAATTGTGTTTGCCGAGAACTTCTTTGTTCTGTTTTTAATAATGCCATACGAGAAGCATTTAATATTTTTTTGTAGATGGGGAGAGTTCCACAGGATTTTTTTCCCCTGCCATACCTGGTTTTCAGTTTGTATTGCCAGTGACTGGCTTGTGTAACTTCAGGCTGTTTCTGGTGTACAGAAGGAAAGGGCAGATATAGGGGCAGGCCATTTAAACAATCTCAGTGCTAACTTAGACACAAAATTGCTTTTGATTGTTGGTTTAAACCTGTCACTGTCGGCACCTTCACTCAGCTGTCATGGTACCTCCACATAATAACGTGAATCCTGCATAGTTTGGATAAAAATCAAGTGAGTGGTTTACACACAGAAAGAAACAAGGATCCTAAGCTTGGAAGTACTCTTTTTATGGAATTCAGCCTGATATTTTTTTCTTGCAAACAGCCACAATCATGACACTCTCTCTTTTTCCCTCTTTCCCCTCTGTAATTTAAAATCAAGGTAGGAGGGAGTTCAACACAGTGGGAGACCCACTGACTTTTCAAAATGCAAGTCTGGAAACTGTGCAACAAATGAAGCAGGGTTTTGAGATTCAAATGCTAATGGAAATGAGAAAGTTAAGAGCATGATGCTTTTTCTGTAAAATGTAGATCTGAAACCTTTCTCTCTTGAGGAAGAAGAAACTGATCTTTATTGGATTCTTTGGATAAAATATATGAGTAAAATATAATCATGGGTTTGCTTCAAAATAACCTTAGCCCTCTGTTCACTCTACCAGGAGTGTGGTTCTCTGTGATGTGTACCTAGGCAGAGGTAAAGTGGTGATCCCATAACACCCCTAGGAAGGATACTAAGGGGAGTAACGAGTCAACCTGCTGAATTTTTAGTTACAAATGCAGAAACTAGGATTCGGATGGTGTGAGTATGTATGTAAGTTCATAATAAAATCTATTAATAATTGCTTTGAAAGAGAGTGATTTCACATTGTTGCAATGTTGATATAGAGGGTTACAGCAGAAGAAATATATTAATGTGTAACTCACTCACAAAGGGTCCACAGTGTTGTAGGAAAAGTGTTGAGGGTGATAAGAGGAAGACAGCAAAGACAAAGTCTGGTTCGGGATCCACTGCAGACTACCAAGCAGGGGGGACCAGGGAAACAAAGCCTTGTTTAATCAGCCAATAAAATTATCCAGGTACTGAATCTAAGAGTAATTGGCACTTGGAGTGTTGAAGCATTTCTTGGAAAATAGACGGACAGACAGTGCAAGTTTTTGAAATATATAGGTAAAAATGTTTTGGCATGGAAAGTGAAGAAAACTACAAGGAAATGAACTCTCTTAGGTTCGTTTCTCACCTTTAAGGACGAGCTCCTGTAAGGCAAAGAGGAAAAAAGATGGGAATAATTACACCCCATAAATACCTGTCTCCGTGGTCTCTATGGAGAGATTGGGTGGGAGGCTGAATTCTGGCTATATACGCTGTAGGTATCTAAATTTAGATAAATGAATTCCAGTACGTGTCAAACTACTAAACAAGTATTTAAGAAAAGCAAGCAGGCATGAAATGAGGTGCACCTATGGAAGGGCCTAAACAATGAGAATATCATTTGTAACTACAGAAATTATAAGTTGACAGTGAAAGATTTTCTCTTGTCTCACTGGGAAAGGAAAACTAATAACAGGCAGCCTAAATGAGCACTTTTGCTCAGTCTCCACTAAAGCAAAATATTCCTTTGAGCAGATAACCAGCATAGTTAAAGTCAGTGCCAAAGTCTGAAGGCTTTAAATTGCTTCAGAGAAAAAGCAAATAAAAGATTGAGCTGCCTTTGATTTTTCCAACTCCAAGGGTTCTTACTTTTTGTGTGCCATGCAACACTAATCAGGATAGGAGTCAGAAACAGGGAGACTGTAAGAATTCCAGGAGGTGATGCTTGTTCTGAAGCATTTCCTAATGTGCTGATTGGAATTTTAAAATAAATAAATAAATAAATAAGGTACCTGTATACTGAATAGATGTCATATTTCTTCCTGTAGTGGTGGAGGAAGTAAAGCCTGAATTTTTAATGAGTAATTACTCTTTATAAGCAGGATATTTTATGCAACAGTTCATACATTTTATGCTTGAAATTTTGGTAATATCAATTACTGTTAGACTGTACCCTGGCTGAAGAGCTTTAGGCCCTCAGAGTCATGTTTATCATGCTAGCCATGCTCAGTATGAATGGCTTAAGGTTTCACATACATACTTTCTCATTTTCTGGTTGTGCGCTTCTCAGGAGCACAGAAACATTAGCTTCTGTACACTGAGCATAAATTATCTTTTATCTGTGAGTTTTATGGCAGTTTGTAATACAAGGTAATAGGATTTATGGCCAAGAAATGAGAAGATGTCCAAGAGTTAATGAGGCCTGTCTTTTACATACACCGAGCAGTTCAGTTTTCCCCACACAGGATTCCAGCCCTAGGATGGGGAGAAGAATTGCTGCCTACACATGAAAATGGGTTACAGCAGCATATTTTTGTCAGTTAACTAACTCTCTTGAAAGAGCGTGTGACTACTTTGATAACCCTTTTTCTTGCACACAGCTTTTCTTTTGAGTGCATGCCTGCCTTCCCTGGGAGAAATGATGAATAATTTAACCTCATAGATAGTGGTCCAGCAGCTAAATGTGAGTAATAAGAATCAGGAATCCCATTCCTTATCCTTGGCTCTTAGCTCCCATTTCCTTGAAGAGAAGTATATTGCTACAGTCTTTTGATCTCACAGTCTCCTATTTTGTGAACTGGGTAAAACCCACATCCTTCTCTGAATGGGTGCTCTGAGGCTCCTTTAGTTTCTCACAAACCACCATTGCACCCCCGGCTCTGCACTGGGGTGGAATGTGGTATTAGGGTGATAGTAACAGCTATATTAGCAGGGCCCTTAATTAACATAAGTCTTGCCATACAGGAGGCTGTGCAGACAATTAGTGGGCATGGTTCCAGCACAGGTTAGGGGGGAGCCAGCTGTCCTTCTCACAGATGGGTCTGGGCACGGCTCAGGGTTAGCACGAGCCAGTAGCTGCTTGCTCAGTGTTTGGAAGGTACTGCCTTGTCTTGGGAACAAGAGAGGACAGCCACATGCACATGAGCACTGCTCTGCTCGTTGGCTGGAGATCCACCAGGGTGATACCTGAACCATTTTACAGGCTCTGACAGAGTGGCCAGGCATGAAGATCTGCTCCTGGGTGGAGGCACTGCAGTAGATGTGAGAGAAGGTTCAAGACTGGAAACTTTGCTGGGGTTTGTTGCTGCAGTTCTCTGTGCTGATGTTACCTGGTTTGGTTTGTGTCCGTGCTTGTAAAGTGTAATGGGAATTCAGGGTATAGACCTTCAACTTCTGAGTTTTTTTCCTGGCGCTAGTTCCTTCAATTCTGCAGGAACTTCAAGAATGAGTCATCGAATCGCTTCTGTACTTCCTCACATGTGTGAGAAGCAGATCTGGCTTGCACTGGCACTCAGTGGAGAACATCCTTAGCGAATGTGCCTCTTGTGGGGGATAACTTTGGAATTTTGAAATTTAATGTCTCCTCTTCCTACGTATATTTTTCAATGGATAAGTTCAGTTGCTAAAAGGTCGCAGTTGTAAAAGAAGGCATTTAAACAAATACTTAATATTTAAACATGTATTTAGTACTTAAAATACTGTCCTGAAAGGCTCTCTTTCCTGTTTGGTACCTGCTCTCAAGGAGCACTGTTGGAACTTCATCTGCTTGACAAAGCAATGAGTATCTGTGCCTCCAGTTCCTTGTAAGTCAGTGGAATTCACAAACCTACAACTTCTTGTTCTTTCATAAATACATCTTTTTGTGACTGTCTTTGAGCAAGCCAGCCATTCAGCTGGAGAGGAACACTGCAATGTCCAAACTATTAGCAGTGGGAAAGCCTTAATGAAGCCCTTCTCTGGGAGTCCCTCACAGAAACCCCTGCAGGAACGGGGTTTGTGCTTCCAGAGCTTTAGTAGCACGTTCAGATGGCTTCTCACAAAAAAAGAAATAGTTGCTGTGTTGGTGGTTTAGCTGCCTTAGTTTCCTTCTTTTGTAAGAAACGTTGAGGATTTTGGTTACAGCTCAACTTCTGTTCTTAAAGTAAGACTTAAAGTTTGTGTTTTTCTTCTTCCCTGGGCAAATCCAGCTGGACTAATGATTATTCAGTCATTCTTATCATGTCTTAATGTGGTGGGCCTGTGTAAATGTGACCTTCAAAAGGCTACAGGTCTGAAAAATTCAGGTTTATTTCGTGGTAATTCATGATTATAAAGTGGTGCTGCTTTCATGTTTACCACAGGATTTTTGTGTTTAAGTGAATATCAGTGATCCAAAATTAATTCATATCAGTCAATAACATCCTGACCTGGGAGAGATTTACTTGTTATCCTGCTTCTCACTGTTACCAAAGGAAACTATTAGGTGGGTTTTCTCATAACCGCAAAATTCTGTGTAACTTAGTTCTAGTCCAGCATCAGCAAATGTGTAGTATGAAATACACAAAGCTTATATAGTATCTTAGAAATAACGATGAGCTTTTGAAACAGTCAAATCCTTTTAAACAGTTTATTTAGCATCAGTTAAAAGTGCAACTTGCATCACCTTTATGTGCAGTTTGAAATTATGTGGATTTTCGTGAACTTTTTTGCAGAGGATGATATCTAATAGTTAATGGATTACTTCTGTACAATGAAAACATATGTAAAATACGAGTTTTTTAATGTCTCACTCTACAGCCTTTGCTTAGACAAACAGATGATGACAAATTCATAAGTCAATCTGTTACCTTATAGGTAACCACTTTAGGAGAAATACTTATCTTTCAGAGAGGAAAGGAACATACCAAACCATCATTGTGACAAAGAGTAGTCTTTATTAAATGAAGTTTTCATCTGCTCGTAGCTCTTAAGAAACAAGCAATCCTCTACAGCAGGATCTGATAATCACACAGCTGGTTTTAAATTCACATCTGAATGGTGTGTGCAAGAGAAGATGATCTAAGGAGTCTGATTGGATTGCTTAGGTATTTTTTAATTCTGAAGTCACCCACTTTGATTCTGAATCAATACCTTGTGCTTGCTAAGTGTCAACAGTTCTGCTTTCAGATTTTTTCAGTGTTTGTCCAGATTTTTAATTAGTTACTACAGCAGCTGATGGATGATCATCTAGGAGAATCTTGACCCTGAATAAAACTCTTCCAATGAGGTTCCTGCTCTCTGTTGTTGCCCCTGGCTGTTGTGATATGCACTTGTTAATGTGATAATATCTATTTTGCTGCTTTGTGGAAACCACAAGAAGTTTTCTTAGCTACACAGTTCACTACAGAGCTAATTTGCTTAGGGCTGTTTTTTTTTTTCCCCCAAACCTGTTAATTATTCTTCTTTCCTCTGAAGTCTTAATCCATCCTTTCATCCCCACCCTTAACAAACTTCTTTCTGATACTTTGAGGTTTTGTGCGCAATGTGGTGTTAATAATTTGTATTGTAAAGCAATTCTTCTGCTATACATTAAATGGTCAGCAGCAAAACATACAATGTTTGTCTTTGACATTTGCCTGTTGGTGGGAGCTGATGCTTAAACTGGGATCAGTAGGAAGCTGGTAAAACTTGCTCCCCTGTTGATGACACCAGTAAGCTGAGGAAGATCACATGAGTAATTTCACCTGCTGTGTGCTCATTTATCTTTATTCTGTAACTGAGCAGAACAAAGCTGGGGTGTGTGTGCATGTGTGTGTTCTTTCCAGTTTGGTTTGGTTTTTTTTCCAGGGAGGACTTTGATCCTCTATGGGGATTTTTTAGCAACTAAAGAATTCCCAAGCTGTTTGTGAATAGGTTTTTGACCCAAAAAAACCCACAAACAAAACAAACAAACAAAAAAAGGCAAAAGCATTTTAAAATACTGTTAATAATGGTTTCCAAATTTGGTCTAAATATTAAATACTTTGTACATAATTTAATAAGCTTTCTACTTCTACAAGGTGCCGTATTTTTGCACTTTAAAAAAGAAAATTTTTTCAAATCCTTGTCTGTATGATGGTCTCACAGACTGGCACTTTACAGATTGATTTTTTTAGTATTTTTATGATTATTGCTGTGGTTCAAAATATTTGTCTCCCATTGAACACCTGGAAGGAGTAATGCAAGGTTTTGAAGTTTCAAGGTCAGCCATTAGACATGAAGAACTAAAGGGACTTAGAGGATCTTACTTTCTTTATTTCTAATCTTGTTTCTTCTTCTTTCCTTTTTTCCCCTCCCTGGGTTTTTCTTGGGTCCCATGTATTAAATGATTTTCAGTGATAGTTTGGGGGTATGGGATTTTTTTCACTCCCTGCCTGAGTTAAAGGAAGTTCTGCAGGGAAACTAACAGGTGTCAGAAGTCTGTAATCTGTGACAGAGCCTCCTCTGGAAAGAAAATATTTTATTGCATGGAATTAAAAATATAACAGGGAAAATAAATATTATTGTTCCTGGACTGAATGTAAATAACAGTAAAAATTGAGTGACAGTGGATGATAAATAAACCAAAACTATCTGAATGCTGAACACTTAATGGTTGACCAACCCTGAAGGGTTTATAGAATCCTTTAGAGGTAAGTTTAATAATGGTCCTTTCTGCTCACGTCTGAGTACTGGCGGTATTTGATGTGTAGGAGGTGAGCATCTGTATTCTGGCCTCAGTTAGATTTGAAAATATGTTATCTCTTCAATTCAATCCCTTTGTGAAATGGCTTAGGCTTTTCCAGTCCCTTAGAGTATCACTGTTCGTTCTGCATCTGCAAGGGCGGTGCTGGCAGCTTTATGGATTTTCGACATCTATTGTTAAAAAGGGGTCAGGGAAAAAGAATGATAATATTTGGTAATATCAGGGATTCTAGGGAAAATGCTGTACTACACCGATAAACAAGATTCAGCCAGAACTATTGAGCTTTGCCGTGGGAAGTGATTGACTTGGCAATCCGAGATTTCTTTGTGTTGATAACTTCAGCACTCTCTGTCTGCTGAAAGAAAACATCCCAAGAGCAGATGGTGATCCGGGATGGAATTCTGCATTGTCTGTTAAGACTGTAATGTGTTTGCCACTCTCACGTCAACTCCAATCAAAAATACTTGCCAGCAGTGCTCTGGGGCCAGTGACCCTCATGGGAGTGCACGGGCTTCCTACAACCACTACTAAACTCAAGGTCTTTGGAGTGAATATATTGCTATTAAAAGCAAGAAAAGGAGTCTGGACAGAGTCTTCCAGGATCTTATGAGGAGGTTATCAAGAAGATGAAGCTAGGCTTATTCCTGAGGTGCACAGCAGAAGAATGAGACAGTGCTCCTAAACTGAAATGGAAGATTCTGGATAACTGTGAGGAAAAAATTCTACTCTGAAGTTAATTACATACAGGAATAGGTTGCCCAGAGAATCTCCACCCTTGGCAGTGTTCAAAACCCAGCGGGAAGGCTGCACTCAATGACCTCCCGAGCCCCTTCCCATGTAAACCATTCCGGGACACTTGTGGGGACACAGGGAGAGTGAACAGGTATGTTAAAGCCTCACAGGACACAGTGCGGAAAGGAGAAATGATTGCTGTCTCTGAATGCACTGAGTAAACGCCACTGAGTGAACCCGAGAGTGAGCCCACAGTCTTCCTCAGGCAGTTCAACAAGTCAAGGTGCTGCAGCTGGGTCAGAGCAATCCCAGACATGAGTGCACAGCGGGAGAAGAACTCATTGAGAGCAACTCCGCAGAGAAGGACGTGGGGCTGCTGCTGGAAGAGAGGCTGGACATGACTCAAAAATGTGCACTTGCAGCCCAGAAAGCCAAGCACGTCCTGGGCTGCATCCAAAGCAGCGTGGCCAGCAGGTTGAGGGAGGTGACTCTGCCCCTCTGCTCTGCCCTGGGGAGACCCACCTGCAGTGCTGCATCCAGCTCTGGGGTCCTCAGCACAAGAAAGTCGTGGACCTGTTGAAGAGGATCCCAAGGAGGGTCATGAAGATGCCCAGGGGGATGGAGCACGTCTCCTACAAAGACAGGCTGAGAGAGTTGGGGTTGCTCAGCCTGGAGAAGGGAAGGCTTTGGAGAGACCTTAGAGCAGCCTTCCAGTACCTCAAGGGGCTTATCAAAAGGAGCGAGAAGGACTTTTCATTTGGACAGATAGGGACAGGGCAAGGGGCAGTGGTTTTAAACTGAGGGTAGGTTTAGATTAGATGTTAGGAGGAAATTCTTCACTGTGGGAGTGATGAGGCACTGGTTGCCCAGAGAAGTGGATGCCCCATCCCTGGAAGTTTTCCGGGCCAGGTTGGGTGAGGTTCTGAAGCAACCTGGTCTATTGAATGGCATCCCTGCCCATGGGATTCCATGACTCTATGAAATTAGGGAGAAAGTCCCTAATCATTCGTCTGATGAGACTCCACAACAGCTTTCCGAATGGGAAAAATGGGGAGCAGTGGGACAGTTAGAAACAGAGCTTACTATGTTGAATTTACATCCCTAACTGTAGTCTAAAAAAAAAAAAAAAAAAAAGAAGTGAAGACAAAACTTTCAGAAGCTGCTGACATGTCAGCTTTGTGTTGCCAACTGCCCTTAATTTGCTGCCTTTTAACCACGAAGCCTGACAGCCATGTTAGTCAATTTGAACCACAAGTCACACGAGCTGTGATGGTCTGTGACCAGCCTTTCAGCAGTGCTGGTTTGAAAGCAATAAACATGAGTTATGAGTTCCAGCCCTGGCCATGGAGCCTGTTTTGCATTTTATTTGCTATGCCTGGAAATACACTGTGCCCCATAACATCCTCGAAGGTAGGCTCAGGAGATGGGAGTTGGATGAACAGTGAGGTGGATCAGGAACTGGCTGAATGGCAGAGCTCAGAGGGTTGAGATAAGATCCTGGGCCTGTTTAGTCTAGAGAGGAGAAGACTGAGAGGGGATCTCATTAATGCATAGCATTATCAGAAAGGTGGGTGCCAAGAGAACTGTACCAGACTCTTTACGGTGATGCCCAGTGACATGACAAGGAGTAATGGCCATAGATTAAAACACAAGAAGTTCCACTTCAACATGAGGGAGAACTTCTTTACATTGAGGGTGGCAGAGCTCTGGCACAGGGAGGACATGGAGCCTGCCTCTCTGGAGACATTCAAAGCCCCCCTGGACACATCCCTGTGCAACCTGCTGCAGGTGACCCTGCCTTGTCAGGGAGGTTGGACTAGATAATCTCCACAGGTCCCTTCCAATCCTAATGATTCTGTGAAATTTAGACATTGCTTTTGTGTGTGCCATAAGAAATCATCCAAAGGTGGTTTAGCAATCAGGAGAAATTTACTGGTGTGAAAGTGTATACCTTTTGGCTAGTATTGTTACCAGTGCAGAATAAGTTCAGGCATATGGCAAAGCAGATTAATGAAACCTAAGCATGTGCTTAAGCACCTCTCTGAATGGTGGTCTGCAGATGTAATTGCAGCTATCTCATCTGGTGTATAATTCTAAGTTAAGATGTCTCTGCATTTTTCCATCCACATGACAGCCACTGATGCTTCATGAGGTGTATCTGCATGTCTGTGGCATCAACATCTGTTTCTGAATGGTTAACTTTCATTGAGAGCTCCCATCCATTGTTAATTCAATTATGGCTTTCAATTTCAGCAATGTCAGATACCTGAGGGAGAAGAAGGAGTTGCACCCAGGGGGGAATCCTTTTATTATGAAGAAAGAAGAAATTATCAGATTGAATAATAATTAGCTTGCAGAATTCTCTGCTAGTAACCACAGTGCTGGCAATGAAATGTACCCTTGTATTATGAGTCTGAGGTCTTCCTACCTCACAACTTAAAGATTTTTAGGTATAAGCATCTAGAAGCTGCATTGCAGCAGGTGTCTCCCTCTGAATAACGAGGTCACCTTGTTCAGTTCTTTCTTTAGCTTTTTCTTTTGGGGAAAAGCCTCTCTAGTAAAAAAAAAAAAAAAAAAAAAATAAAAAGTTATACTTTTCTATTTTTCTTCTCTTTGCAACCACCAGCAGTTTTTCCTCAGCAGGGGGGAGGTGCTTCAGAGTGAAGTGAGAGCAGCTGAAGATCTGGAATTAGTCTTTTGTGGCAATGATGCCACAGGCAAACGGTCTCATTAGCTGCGAGCTCGGTGATTTCTTCTTTAAGGAGGAGCTCCCTGTCTCTTTCATGTGAGAGGAACCTGGGAACAAAACTGATTACATTTTCATTCTACCCAAAGTACTGGCTTGAAACTTTAAAGCAATTAAAAGAGCACCAAGGGAGGGCTCAGTAGGACTCCGAGGGGCCAGTCTGCCTCTGTGTAAAGTTCCAGACCCTCCTGGCCGTTCAGGATTGTGTGGGAGTTATTCCCACGCGCTGTAGGTGTGCAAGGCTCAATCCACCCATGCTCACTGGTTCTTGAAATGCTTGAGGAATGTGGGGGGGGTGTGGTGTATTCCTGCTGTGTGAGATGGGTGGCCACAGGCAGAACTCTTGAGCAGCAGCCCAAGGCTATCCCGAACAACTCCTCTGGTGTGCCAGGCGATGTATGCACAGATCAGGCGCCTTCAGAAGCTATGCAGCCACAGGAAGGAGTTCATCATCCCTATTATACAGAGTTTATCAATTTTCTGTAAGCTTAATGATATCAGCTGAATTAATAATGCCATTCAGCCTGTGTAATTTCTTGGTCTTTCGTCTGTCTGACTTCTGGATCTCCTTTCCTGTTCACAAGCAGTCAGTGATACTGCAGAAATATCAGGGCAACGTGTAATTTCTGTTATAATTTATCAATATTAATGCCCTTCTTGAACATCTCTCTCCCTTTTTTATTCTCTTTTTTCCTTAAACTCGGTTCCAGGTTACTGTGCTAAATGCGTTGTGTCTCTTTAGGGAGGTATTATGAAGCTGTGGATTTAGAAAACAGGTTTTGCAGCAACAGTCTGGGAAGATTTTAAGTGCTTCCAGTATGGAAGCCCATTGAACTGTCAAACATACTCCTAGAAAACTTAAGAAGATAAAGTACTTAAACATTCATTTTTGGTTTTTTTCATTCCAAATCACCTGAGAAAGTGAATCAGTTTTAGCTATTTGGAGCAGTGTGTTAAAATTGCAGAGAAGCTGTGGCTGCCCCATCCCTGGAAGTGTTCAAGGCCAGGCTGGATGGAGCTTGGAGCAACCTGGTCTACCCAGCCCAAACCAGTCTTCACATAATGAAGTCAATGTGATGGTTCATTTTTTAGTCCTTGGAAACCCGTGCATAATGATGTTCAAATCTCTCCTCCTGAAAGGCAGTAGGAGCTCGTGTTTCTGAGACAGGCTGAGCCAACCCCTGCAGTTCAGGGACACTGACACCCTGCTGCTGTCTCCTCCTGGAACTCCAAATGCCTGCCAAATGCCTGCATCCGTGCAAGCTTCACTTGCAGCTGGGGGAGTGAGAACAAGATCATCTCTCCTCGAAGTCTGGCAGCTTTTCCCTATGGGATTCTGGAAATGCAGAGTGATTTTAGCACCACTGTTTTATAATTGGACGTGTATTTTCTCATGTGAGGGATAAAAATCCAATATTGTGTCAGCAAGAGCTTACCTGAAGCTGATTGTTTTGATAACTACTGCTTTGTAGTCATCTTGGAGAGGGGGAAAGTGAAGTAAATCTGAAAATCAGCTTAGTATTTAGACGTGCTTTATATTGGCCTCTTACAGTCGTATACTGTACTCTAGTACCATGATTCCTTTCCTTCAGCCTGTACACCTAAAATCACATTACTGGGGCTGTGTGTATTCTCAACATTTTTTCCTCTGCAGGGCAGCTGACATACAAAGTCTTGGGTGGAAATAGTTGCTTTTAGAGGAATCCAAAAGGTTAGGAGTAATAACTTACCTAGCTTTTCCTACAAGCTCTGATCTTCCGTTAGTGAATCTCAGACTACGTGTCACACTCTTTAGTTGGATCCCAGGGGACATTGCACCGATATTACAGAGGGACAGAGAGAGACAAAGGCATGAGGAGGGGAAATGATTTGCTCAGGTTCTCAGGGAGTCAATACCATATTGAAAATTGAATCCAGTTTTCCAGGTTTCTACCTCCAGTGACCTGTCAGCTGGGACCTTTCTCCTCCTTCTTGGGGCTTGCAACTTTATTAGAAATGACCTTTAGAGATGATGGAGATTTTTACTGAAAGTGCTTAAGCCTCTCAGAAAAATCACAGAACCTCACTTTTCTATAGTAGTCCAAAACTCATCCTAACTTCCTTAGGAGAAATTGTGACAAGACTGATACGTATAAATAATCTCCTTTTTTAAGAAGCATGAGAGGACAATCTCATGCTTGAATCTGAGAATGCCATGGCTTAGAGTGGCCAAATACATATATATATATATATGTATATGCCAGTTATACCAACAGCTGATTATTTCTAATGTACAATATATCCAGGTAAAAAAAGAAACAGAGCTAGTCAGAGCATGACAGACTATTATTAGAGATAACAATTTCTACATTTTTACATCTTGTAGCTTTCTGCCCCTGAGCATGACCACTGTGCCATCCAATAAAACATTTCTCAACTCATCAGAATTGTATACATTCTATTTCAATTGTCCTAACAAAAAGCAGTTCCTAGGAGACATCAGAGGATGGATGTTTGCTCCCTCCTGCCTTTTTTAATGCGTTAGAAATGACTATAGTTATCACAGTCTTTCATAGGCCACTGAGCAAAAGAAAATCCTGGCATATCACATAAGAGAGCTTTACAGCAAGATGTGCTCTCCCTGTGTGAGGTGTGTTCAGAATACATCCGTCACGTCCCAGTGCAGCAGCTGCCACGAACACGGCTCTCTCAGACATGAGTGTGCTGCTGCTCCTTTCATGTGTACCCAGGCAAACTTTCGTGGTTGGATGGACAGACACATTTCCCCCCTTTCTTATCCCATCATCTGTAGATGTTGTATAAATCCCTAAGCCAGTTGATTCTTTCCTTTCATGGAAGAGCTGCTGACTTAGATTTTTAGAGAGGCCAAGTTTCTTGAAATTAGTTTAAAAATACCGAGTTGAATGCCCATTCACCACAGTTGTATAGGACTAGCAGGACTAGCACACATTTCTTTCTCCTCTTTGTTTTTTTCCCTGAAATTAAGAAACTTCACAAATATGTGTCAAATAAAGTATTTGAAGTGTAGTGTTCAGCGTGGAGGAAGAGACTGAATACACTATGAGAAAACCAGAATCAGCCTGTTCTTTTGTAGAGGGAAAGCAGAGGAGGTCGTTAAGTGTTGGGGTTAGGTCTGCAATCTAGGCCAAGCTAGCAAATAACTTTGGAAATGCAGGGGAAACATTTGTACTTAATGTGCTGCAGGAGTGAGATGGGTGAGAAGATCCAAAGAGAAGAGAGAGGCAATGCAGATCCTGCAAACTGTATATGGACTGCAGAGTGCTGTGGACTTTAGACCAGCTATAAAAGAGGAGGACGAAATGAATTACATGAAAAACTAACACAGTATGGATATGGTCATTATCTACTGGGATAAAAAACATGAAGCATTTGTTGTCTTATTGTATTGTTTAGGAAAAATTTCTAGAGATGTTCATAATCATTATCTGGATCCATGGCAGATTGAAAAGGAGATTGAAATGGACTCTAAGGTCATGGCAGAGTATCTGTTGCAAGTCTATATGCACACATTCACTCTGCCTGTGGTGTCAGTGCTTCCCCAGGCTGTGTTGATTCATGCAAGGGCAGCATTACAGCAAAAGGTTCTCTGATTTATTGGAGACCAAGGGAATGATTTTCTGAGATTCGTTGCTTTGTATTTTGGTTGTGATTTTATGTTAAACCAGTGGAAATATTTACCAGTACTCTAATAGTACACTACATTCTGGTAAGATAGTGGGACCTTATACAAAAACTGTGCTGTCACTGACTCTTTCTAACTCAGTATTTGAAAAATCACGGGTAATGTACGCTTGTGTGTAGTACATTATCTCTTAGCACCTACTATGGGTTCCATGGGTAACCTCTGTTCAGAAGAAAGTACTTCTTTGTTATATTTGCCTTTTCTCATTGACTGTATGGGCTTTCACAGAGTGACCTCCCTAGTCCCAATCAGATTAGTGGAAATACTAATTTGAGTCATTCAGAACAATCTGGGCCTCTCACTGCAAACTGTGGGTGAAAGGAGCACAACTTTCTCATTAGACCTTCATACATTAAGCTGAGCCCAGACACTGTGGCAAGTACGGGGCGGGTGTGGTAAGCGGAGCTCTAGAGGGGGCAGCCACAGAAAGATTGGAAAGGAATCAGAAGCAGAGGAAGACATCTGGAAGGATAAGCATTTTTCTTTCCTGAGCTCTGTTTCTGCATCACAAAGCAATGAGTTGCCCAACTCAGACATGAACATTTCCATTTCCAAGGACAGAGGAGGTCATGCAAAGCATGCCAGTGGTTTCAAAACAGGCTATAACTGGCACTAGCCAGAGCTCTTAATACTCATTACCTGTAATTGAGTGGTACATAAGAAGTGTGATTTCTTTTCTTCATCCTAAGAAATATTCCAGCCTGTTCCTTGCAATTGAGTGGCCCTGGTTGAAATAGGTGAGGGTCAAACAAAGCCAGAGTGAAAGACAGAGCTTCTCAGATGTAACTTCATCTCCGAGTAACTGATGTGATTTCTGTGAATTGTCATCACATAAACACAATACATTATGTAATACATAAATAGTTTGGTTTAAAGATTGTAGGTCTGTGTGTTTAACTATAAATATATCACAGCTAGACATGTTTGCAAAAGATTCCCTGACTGTAGGACCTTTCCCCTTCCAAAACTCCTGACATTTTTTTCTGCTGTGTGGGTGTGTTTTTACACACCTGGAGAAAATTACATAGTTCTAAAAACTGAGTGCTATCCAATAAAGAACATTTTGCCTACTTTCATTATAGACCCATAATATGTTCTCAAAAATGGAACATGATTTTTGAAGGGGAAGTTATTAAGCACAGTGTTATAACTGTTATGCTCCCAGCAATGTGATGGATGGATGGAAAAAATATGCTTGTAAGTCATTTGGGGAGAGCGTGCCCAAATGTGCCACTTTTTTTATTGTTATGGGAGAAAAAAAGCCATATAATGATATTTATTGGAAATTACTTGAAGGCTACTCTGTTCGAACTGATTGATGTTTCTGCTGGTTAAAAGGGGTGTTTCCATTTTATGATATTAAGACAGATTAGATAAAAACTGTGTTTTAAAATCCAGCTTTCATCTAGATAGAAGTGCAAAGATGAGTCTGTTCTTATAATCTGTGAAGTAACAGAGCTAAAACACTCTCAGAGTCTTCTCCAGATGTCGATCTATATGTGTTTTTTAAAAGCAAAAAATGAATATAATATTGGCTTTACAACAGAAATATCCCAAAGACGTCTGTCCTAGAAATATATGCACAGCTTCAGGATTGTGTACCCTACCATTTACTTCATTAGAATTTTAAAAAGATTTATCTTTGCCGTGCTTATCATTTTTTGGATCTCAGGCATTGCTCAGACTCACAGGTGTGTTTTATGCATCAGCAGGAAAATGCATGTGTTTTTGAGAAAGCTAATTGGAATAAAGGAGAATATTTAGCACTATCTGAAGTCTTGTGTCCGTGTGAGTGAGAAATCTTGCATTCCTCTAAGACACCTGTTCTGCTGCCCAGAGGAATGCAGCTCTTTGCAGGGAACAAGTTCTCGTTTGAAGGAGTTAATTTTTCAAAAGGCTGCCTGAACCCTCCTGTCAAACGTGTTTCCTGCCCCTCTTTGGTTTAACTTACCGTCTTAGCAAGGCCAGAAACAAGCACCTACATTTCTGTAGGTGTGAGTATTGCTTGGTGGAGCTGACATTGCTGCAGTGGGTGAGAATGGATGAGGATGAAGTTTGACTCCTTATTTCTCCCCCAATTGATATTCATGATGGATGGGAAATGTGGGTGTGTTTGTGTACCCAGGTAATAAAACCACACAGACTTTTATAATGAAACACTGAGTTTAAGAGCATTTGTGGGTTCATCAGGAGATAACCAGCCACATTTTGAGAGGTTACAGGCATTTTGGTAGAAAAACATCCTATTAGGCAGCAAGCACACACTGTATATGTCACGCAGTTTTATTATCGTTTCCATATTCATTAAAGTTTAAGGCCTTAAACGACTTGTCAAAATGTTATGCCAGGCTAAAAAACGTTGCCTTGATGTGCTGTAACTTAGCCAGTCTTACTGGCATTTCTAGCACTCTGAATAGTCAAGAAAAAAGCCCTACATTTCTCAAGCCACTTGTATGTTTGTCTCCATTATCCACTTCTCATTTTTCTTCATTCTTGACATACTTTTCAGAATTTTATACCTTTCTTATGTAACTCTTGTCTAAAACATGATGGGTTTCACTTATGTTGTATGGTCCTGATTAGAGAAAGTTAAGGTAGATCTGAACTTTCTCCAAGTTCTGGGGAAGTCAGATTAGAGGATTAGTCCAAGACCATCCCTACTGTTTCTTTTATTTAAGAATAAGAGGGCTTTGTGTAGGCTTGAGTCCATTTGCTTACTGCAGTGTGAATAGCCAAATTCAAGCATGGTTTGACTCATGTTGTTCTTGGGACGTGCTGCTTTATGTACAGGAAAATAGAAAAACATCCTGAGGATAAAGTTTTTTTAAAAAAAGAATGGGGAGTGAGCAGAATGGGAAAACAAAAGAAAACAAAGAGAGAATAAAGGTGTGGGAAATCTATGCTTTGTGTGCTTGTGCACAGATTATATGCCTGGTAGGATTTGTCAGCAGAACATACGAGTTTTGGGTGCTTTATAGATATGGTACATTGTGACTAAGCACCTGCTTCTAGCAAATGCACTTTGATTGTGCCAGTTTCCTTGTTTCTAAAAAATATAAAGGAGCTCTTAAAGGAATTTTGATAGACTTGAGTCTAGGGTGGAAATGGATGGGGAAAGAGTTTTTACAAGCAGGATAGTGTATCGTGCCTGTATGTATTTATAACATTATGGTACAAAAATTCTGTTTGATTCTAAAGATCACTTGTCTACAAGTAATTGTATTGGACCAAATGGGAAACCAGTGGTTTAGAAGTTGGTGAATACATCTGAAATTAGAAAGAAAAGAACATGGAGGAGAGATGGTGATAGTGGCATGAGAAATGAGCACTCCTATTTTTAAACAATGCTGTATAAGTAAGTCATTATTAACATGTTTCCAGAAAATGTCCAGTGTGACTCCCCTGAGCTCCTGGTGGCCCCCCAGGAATGTTGGTGACGGTGCTGTTCGTGGGAGGAGAGGCAGATGGGGACAGAGTGCTCTTGAAAACACACCTGGACACTGCTTCAACTTTTCACTGAAGTCCAGGAGAAATGCTGTGATAGCGTGACCTGCAGCAGATCTTTGCAGTGACAGGTCTGTGAGGTCTGTAAAAGGGAGCCTTTTGTGGTAACAGCCCCTCCCTCCTCAAGAAAAGTCTTTTCTGCCAGACATGGCCTGTTCTCTGAAGGATCTAAAATAAGTATCAGAGCAGTTAGGCGTCTTTACCTTCTGGTCAGCTGTGTTGGGTCTGGCTGAGCTGGAGTTCATGCCCCAACAGCAGCCCTCTCATTGGGGGCTCCCAGGGCGGTGATCACGCACCAGTTTTGGCCGCTGCTGAGCAGGGCTGGCACAGCATCAACGCTGCAACACTCCTTCCCCAGTCCAGGGCAAGATCCTGGGAGGGGACACGGCCAGGCCAGCTGACCCACACTGACCAAAGGATATTCCAGAGCATGTGACATCAGCTCAGATATAAAAGCCAAGGAAAGGAGCAGAAACGGGGGCATTCTTGTTTCCATTGGCTGCCTGCTAGGAAACCATTATGTGTGCTGGTGTCCTGATCTCGGGAAATGCCTGGCCATCCCTGCTGATGGGAAGTAGGGATTAAACCTTGTTATTTTCCACTTTGCTTTTGCACGTGCAAGCTCTTGCTTTGCTTTGCCTTATCCCGGCCCACGAGTCATTTTCCATCTTACTCCCTCTCCCCTTTATGGCTGGGGAGTGACACAGAGGCTGGGTGGGCACCTGGCACCAGCCAAGGTTAGCCCACCACATTAGCAAAATCTGATTTAAAAGTGAAGGCTATTTTTACCAGACTCGCTGATGTCAATGACTTAGCGGTGCTCAAACAAGTTTTTGTTATTCTGGAAACAAACTAAAAGCATTAGCTTTTGCTTTGTGCTTGTCTGTGCCTAAAGCAAATTTTTATGGTCTAGTTAGGTTCTCTTGAAAACAGGCTTTTATAAATAAATACTCATGGATGATTAACCATCCTAAAATAAAACTGTTGTCAGATGCTTAAAATGTGTGGTGCATGAGAGAGAAGGTATGTACATGTTGACCTGAAAGCTGATTTCTCCATATCAGTGCCTCTGCAATGATTAGGCACCTGCTGATGTAATTCCAAGGGCTTGGGCTTGGGCTTGGGGGAAGCATGTCCCTTTAATTTAGTTGGTTCCAGGGTTTGGGAGCAAAGCAAAGTTGTGGCATGGTAAAGTGGCTTTTTAACTTCTGCAGAGTAAAGGAAGGGTGTCTTAATCAAAGACAGATCTTTCAAGACCCAGACTATTTTCAGAAAGTTTAAGTGGAACAGAGACTGAAGAAATGGCACATGGAGAAACACGGAGGAAAACCTGTAAATGAGTCTACAGAAAATGTTTTTGTGTGTTCTTTTGCTGTACCCATCAATAAAATACCAGTGTACTGTTGGCTGGTTACTTGTCACTGTAGCAAAAACAATTGGGTTTTGTAAATTGATTTTCTTAGGAAGGCATCTTAGTTTCAAGCGAAACCTTAGGTTCAGGTAAGGATTTTGCACTTTAATTTGGCTTTCCTCTTTCATTCTTATTTCAAGCAGGATACAGTCTGTAATTAATGCAATGGACTCGGTTGAATAACCTTGTAACTGACAAGATACAGTCCTTTATGACCTTCATTTTACTACTGAAAAGTTAGGCTAAATCAAACAACTTCTGCCAAAAAACGAATATAAGATGGTTTGGAAGGTGTGCTTTTTCCATAAAATAACAATATTCTTTTACATAATCCATTAGTCACTGGTAACTGATCTGGGTTTTTTTGGTGAGGAAAGCGAATCATTTTTTGTGACCTTTTGTTTCTGTTCAACTGATCAGAGAATCTGATTTTATTTTTTTTTAGTACTTCTATCTTCCACTTTAGAAGTATTAGCTCTCACTCGGGAAGATGTAAGAGTTCAAACTGCAATTTTTTCCTCCTTGTGGGTCCCAATTTCATGAGCCCTTTTTCACTCGGGAGTATGATGAAAGCACAGGCACTGGGGCACAGGGAGGGCTGGGGCTCCCTGGGCTCCAGGAGCTCTGGGGGTGGTCTGGCAGCCCAGCCAGGCTGGCGACCCCAGCCCCCAGCATCGTCTGCCTCCCTGGGGAGGGGGACAGGCCATGGGGACCTGGTGACACTGGGGCAGGGGCTGATGGCCCCAAGTCCTGGGCCACAGGCAGAGAGGAGGAGCCCCTGGAAGGTGGGAAGGCACAGTCAGGGCTAGCAGTGCCTTAGAACCCCAACAGGGAAGGGGGTTTAATGTTTGACATTAGTGATGTGTTTGTCAGTGAGCTCACCTGAGAGGGAGTTCCAGGTGCTTTCACTTACTGTGTAAGGTCCTCCCCTCTGCATTCCTAACTTTTCCATAAAGACCCCCATCCCAGAGTCTGCTGAAACTGTGGCTGACTCCTTCATACAGCCTTTCTGAGCGCTGGGGGACAGACAAGGTGTCGCATGAGAGGGGGACACAAAGGTGCCAAAGCTACGCGACTGCTGGTGAGAGGTGTTGCATTGCCTTGACAACAACTGTGTTTTCAGCCTGCTGGTGACATTTCACTTGCTTATAGTTTCGTGAAACCTGCTGGTTTTAGACAGTGGGAAGTGATTTCCTTGGGAGTGTGATCCCTGAGTCAAAAGGGTTGTTTACACGAGGGACAAAACCTGAGCCAGCCCCCATGCACTGCAGGGGAGTGTAAGGTTCATGTTTCATGGCATGCAGAGGCAATTGCCAATAATCTTGTTTGAATATGGAAATGAACAGTCATTCATGTTTCACAGGGTAGGTTTGGGTGGGTTTATTTTCCCCTTTTCTAACAGGTGAGGGAGCTGTCCCCACCAGGCAGGTATTGTGGAGCTGATCTTTAGACAGCTACAGAAAAAGCATCCTGGGGTGCCTTTTTCAGCCTCTGGTTAATAATAGCTAATATGAAAGTGAGAACGGATTGAACGGGTTATGCACGTACCTGTCACACTTGCCAGCTGACATTCTTCTTTATACAGCAATCCCTGTGAGACTGTTCCAAAGAGGGGGAATTGTGTTTTGAATGAAAAGCAATGAGTAGCTCCCCTTTGGGCCAGGCAGGGGCTGCCAGAAGCAGAAATGTAAATGCCATTTAAGGATCTAGGATGTGTTGACTTCCTCATTCTCCTCAAGTTAGCTGAAGCCTCTACAGCTTATTTCAGTAGTGACTCAAATCCATGATTGTTGGATGAATGTGTGGAAGTAACAAAATAGAAAATAAAAACCCCTATCTTTCAGTCATTTGAATTTAGGATAAAACATTGCCTTGCAATGAAATGAATATTTGGCCCGTAGCCTGGTGCGTTTTTGTTGTGCCACATAATTACATGCAGTGCTGTTCACACAAACTGAGGCTGACAGCGTGCCAGTAATTTGCAGAAGTCATTAACAAGGTTTTTGAGGAAATGGTGAAAATTAAACATTATCAGCTGGATGGTTAATGGGCATTTACTGCATAGTCTAGTCACTGGAATGTAAGATCTTTCATTCACAAAGTGGGAACACATTTGTTCATTTTGTTCTGGCTCTGCAGATGGCAGTGTTAAGAGATTATGCATTTTGGGAAACCTCTTAAAATATTTGTTGCATGTTAAGGGACTATACATTTTTAGAAGTGTCTTGAAATATTTTTGCATGATGATATGAAGGCAGCAAGAAATTCTTGAGGTGCAACAGGAATATTCTGTTTACCTATGGAGCAGAAAGCACTTTAAAACTTTGAGCAAGTTTATGGCAAAAAATCCCCGCAGTGATCTCCACTATTGTTTGCTGTCTGGCCTCTCAGTCTTATGGCATTCCAATTCTTTTTCACCAAAGTCAGAAGCCTTTGTTATGGCAGCAAAAGAAATGGACCCTCATTTCTCCCTTGCTGAATGAATAGGTGCCTACAGCAAATAGTTACTCGTCTCTCAGCTGTGTAGGTGTGATTTAGGAACAGTGTTCTCCTCCTGTACTGCACAGAACGTACCCCAGTACACATCCTGTGCTCACTACTCAGCCCACCTCTGTGTTCAGATTAAGCTTCAGTGAACCAGTTCAAGATGTAACCAGAGCTTCCTCCTTTTTACACAGCAGAGCAGCTTTTCTTTAGCTTAGGAAACATCAGGATTTACCTTTCTGAACAAAGAGTTTTTCCTTTCCATCGGGGGAGTATTTAAAAATGTGCACGATGTGAATGGGACCGGAGATACAGATCTGTGTGGGGATCTGTGTCATGCAGGCAGAGGCTTAAGGGCTTTAGACTTCATAAGAATCTCAAATCATATTCTGGATATCTTTAAATATTTAACATTGCAGTTAACAGTACGTATGTAGATGTACTTACCTCTGATCTTTTAATTTAGTGAAAGAGGGTGCTTAGTCCCAAAACCCTTCTGCTTTTGGGCAGTGGCAAAAAGATGTGGGCATGATTGCTTATGTACACAAACTTCCCAGTGGAAAACACAGCACTTGTCCACAGGTTGACTTCATTGCTTATAGCTGGGGCAGTTCATAGGACTATATGATAGGCAAATGTTTACTTGAAGCTCTTTCTGATTCTAATCTTAAACCCAAAAGTTATACTTAGACAATTCATGAAATGCTCAAATGAGATTCATGAAGTCTGAAAGTATTAAAATCCTATCTATGCAGTTATGTGTACTGACACAAAGTACACAAGTATGGAAAAGGAAGAGGGTAAGCATCACAGCTGTGCCCCAAAGTACCTGGTGTTTAAAACCAACTCTCCAAACTTAGAGTGGATTTAAGGCCAGCTCAGCTGCTGACATCAGGAAACAGTGGCATTTTTAACTTCACCCATTAGTCGTTTAAGATGCAATATCTTGAAAGCAGGCTTGCTGCTTTGAGCATGAAACTTTAACTGCTGCCACATTTCTTTTGGATGTATCTGCAGTAACTCCAGGTTAGGGGTAATAACTCAAGTTTAAGTTTTGTTAGGTCTTGATTTTGTCAGATCTTTGTTTTCCAGGATGGGAAAAAAAAAAAAAAAAACAGTGAAAAAGTCTCTGGAGAATTTTAAAATTCATTGAGAAAATCAGTAGGTGCTCTGATAAAAACTTCCTACCAATTACACATTGGGAAGCAAAATTTAAGGATTACACAGTTGATAACTGGAAAGACAGCAGGTGGAAAAGGGCATAAGCAATGAAGCAGCTAGTAATTTTGATGTATGGAAAATTAACCCCTTTGCAACACAGAACCGCCACTAAGTGGTGGAATTCCCAGATGCTGATGGGCCCTCAGAGTGATGTCTGAAGTGAAGACAGTCCATCATCTGGGGGAATTGCAGGGCAGTCGCTGTGATCCAGATGTTGTTTCAGCTTCAGCAGCCGCAGCTGGTTAAGGAGAGGGAGTACTCACCCATCCAGCAGACAGGCTGTGGAGAAGCAGTGAGGCACAGATGTGTGTTTTGGTTGTGTGTACAGCGTTCTGGAACGCTGACGTTTCCCACTGTTTTTCTGTCCTATTCATTTACTCTAGAATTAAAAATACATGTACGTGTCTTCCATAGATATTTCTCCCATGCTGGTCTGGGGGCAGCTTTGTGTGATGAGTCCCACATTGCAGTGGTAGAAAACCAAAACTGTATTTTAGCATTGAAAATTTAGGGGTAGCTGGGATTTAAAGCTGGGTCTGAACTTTCTGATTGTTCCATATCTTGGTTTGTCTTGCCTTGCACATGGTGTAGCCATTTCTTAAGAGAAAGATGTGTTTCTTTCTAGAACAAGTCAGTACCATGCACGCTATTTTTGAGACAAAGAAACGGGTATGGTTATCATCTAGGAGGAAATGGGAGGGTAGAAGTTGAGTAAATGGGCTCCTAATTTATTATTTGATCTGATTATTTATTAGTTCCTTAGTTAGAGTTGGTGTATAGGGAGTGTAGAACACTTATTTAAATGATTTATTTAAAGCTATATACACCCTTTAGGTATGACTAGAATGGTTATTTTTTCCAATATGTCTTAGTAGCCATGCCCAGCTTTAGTATTAATTGTGAGAGGAACCAGCTCGAGCAGTGAAGAGATTGCAGATCTAACAATTTGCTGCTGTTGGTTTTTCCCTGTGTCAGTGTATTTTTGGTCTTTACTTAGTTATAGCAAGAGAGTAGTTTACATGTAGAGGATGAGAAAAGATCAAATGGAGCAGAAATACAAGGTGTGAGTTGTGTTTATTAACTTGTGAGCAGGTCACAAAATGCTGCATTTTATAAATTTGGTGTTGAGAAGATTAAATTGCAGTTTGGGGGGGTTGGGTGCTGTTTGCTGCTTCTAATTGTGTCAAATGGTTAGCCTTGATTTTTCTCTGGTGGTGGTAGACCTATCTTTGAAAATCCCAACAGCTCCTCCAAAGTGCAGCTCTCCCTTGCCAGAGAGTGACAGGTCCTTTCACACAGCCAGAATCAAATTCTTTGGATCCGGAATTGTATCTGGCACCCTCTGAGCCAGTATTTTCTGTGTAGAATTAAAAAGCAAAACCTCTGCAGTTGTTCATCCTTCCACTGTATACTAACAGATAACTATTCAAGAAGAATTTATCCTGAGCTGGGCTTTTGTTGCGTGCCTGTTTTCTCTGAAGTGCACTAAGATAAACCACAGTATCCATGGAGAGTTTTGTGCCACTGTACAGCATTTAAAAATTGCTGCAAAGGGCAACACGTAAGTACATAAGTTGTTTCAAGTCATCAAGAATTTGCTCTCCTAAATCTTGCTGAGTGAAATAGTTTGCCACTCTTTGTGAAGCCAGATCTTGTTGCCCTTTGTCTTAGACCCCCTTCACGTCCAGACCCCGTGCCTGTGATGGAAAGGAGGTTCTTGGGGCTGGAACACCCTGTGGTGTCTGATGTCCACACTGCACGTTTTTCAGGTTGTTCTGTTTCAGACTAGACCTGTTCTGGGTCTGTGATTCTGTGAATGCTCATTAGTGGGTGGAGTGCTTCAGGGGCCCTTCGGAAGAGCATCTTCCAGTTTAATTTTGTCCAGAGGGATTTTCCTGTGCATGCTCCAGCTCGCTGTGAATCAAAGTGTGGGGACAGTCCCCAGTATTAAAAAAAAAAAAAAAAATAGAAATTAAACACAACAAAACTTTCCCTGATCTGAAATAAAATATTATTCTAAACACACTATGAATTGTCAATAGTAAAAGTCTATAAAATTTATGTTTCTGTTTTACAGGTTTAACCCCTTTTGTTTTCACTCATTTTATACACGTAGGCGTGCCTTTTTTTTTTTTTTTTTTTAATTTTTTTATAATCCCCTTGTGGATTTTTTTTCTTCTGTGATTTCAGCTTGCACCTCCTTCATTTAAACTCTAATTTTTTGTCTTGTCCTCCACTACTGGATTCAAAGTTACCCTTATGTTGCTGAAGTCTCTGGCCGATGTCTTTGTCTGACCTGAATGCTCCTTCTTGCTCACTCGTATTTATATAAAATTTTCAAAAGCTTTGTCAATTTTGTTTGCCAGGAGTATCACTCCAGTTGCATAAAACTTCTGATGCCCCAACAAAACTCTGCTTTAAATTCTCTAGTCTTACTTAACACAGTAAAGCTTGGCATTTCTGCTGTCCAGCTGTGTTCCTGTTTGCAGTGGGAAGCATTTTAGACAGTTGAATTCTTCATTCTTTTCTTTTTTTTTTTTTTTTCTTTTTCTTTCCTGCATGAAATCAAAGTGTGAGCTTCCAGTTAGGCTGACATAAAGCAGATGGGGGAAAGAACTGCGTGTCCAGTTTGGCCACCAAAAGATAATTTAGCTGAAATTGAAGGTTTGTGGATTTGACTTAAAATTGAGCATGGCACTGAAGGCCCAGGTGTGACAACACTGATGCAGTTAGACACGTGTATGTTTTGATGGGCTTTTACAGTGTCTTCCCCAGCAGACAAGGGAAGGATTTGAATGATGGAAAATTAAAACCTGCTGGGTTATGGCCCCCTGTGGGCGTTTTCAGGACCTCGGGGGAGTCCTGGGCTGGTGGCTGAGAGCAAATGGGTGAAATGGTTTCCCCACCAACCACTGGTGATAAGGGCAGGGATGACTCACTTTGATCAGAGGTAATGTTGTCTTGAAATTAACAGAAAACACTCATCTCAAGAGTTTATTAGCCTTTGAGGCTGGTAAGTTGCTGTCCTGAAACTATCCTAAATAAAGCAAAGGAGAGAAGGAGAAATTGAGACAAACAGGCTGTACAAATTTAGAAGGCAGATCTGATTGTTTTTTTCCTTCCTTGTATCCCAAAAAGACGTTATAATCCACTGGTCTAAAGTAGAGATGAAGGCCAAGAATACTCGTTTTTTTAAGTACAGGTTGTTCACATTCCAACATAGTCACAAACAATTCTTTTCCAAAGCTAAGACAAGCACAGACAGTTTTATTGTTCACACACAGGCAAAATTAATGCTAACATATTTCATCTTGTATGTAATCTCAGATTTGACTTCTGATGAACTTCATTTTTTAAAAAAGATACATTAATCTCTCATATTAGTTAGTTAAAATGACACAGTTTTGGGGTCTTAACAAGCTACACTTTCTAAATTAAGCTCAAATGTCAAAAGTAATTTAGATTTAGTAGCGTATTGTAGAAAATACAGAAGCCTGCAGGACTAGCTGAATGAAACAACATATTACCCAACTTTTTTGGCATTAACTATGCTAAAGTGAAACCAAATGAACTTATTTATTATTTAAATATCCTTTCACAAAGTGTCCATATAAAACCTCCGGGTACATTTCATCCACTCTAGGTACTCAGCAATCATCTAAGCAAGTGGTCCTCAAGTAGCTGGAAAGGGTCTTGTATCAAACCTATAGCTTGAATCATTGTTACTGTGCATGGGTGTTTCATTAGAGTAACACCAGATTAGAGAGGAGTTTTCTTCTATTCACTTCCAAAAGAAATCTGAAGTGCCTGTTTTATTGTCTGCTAACAAAAACATATTTCCCCACCCAGCAGTCAAGGTGAATTACATTTTAAAACAGCATATGTTTCTCTCTTTCTCTTGAGGACATTTTAAAAATCTGATGTGCTTGTTATTTCTTGGCCATGTTAACTAACCAGTATAGTCCCGACCAAAGTTTGAAGCTCTGCATTTGTCTCCATTTGGTTTCTTGCTAGAAAACTCCAAAACACCCCAGAAGAGATGGATGGTTTCTCCAGAGAGGTTCTGTTAATACATTAAGCTGTTTGCCTGGTTTCATCCTGCCACTGGGCTTGGCCCCGTGGTTAATTATAGATGTTCAGCCCTCCTGAAGGGCCACACAAGGATTGTTGACTATTAACAAGTGTTCGGAGTGACATGCATTGAAATGTTGTATGTGGCTGTGGTGATTGACAGCTGCCTGATACATCTCAGTTCCTGTCTTGTATCTCTATTGCGGGGTCTTAGTTTTCCTTTTAAATGGGAAGGTTGCTCTGTGTTTGTGCAGAGTCCAGCCTGTGACAGGAGCAAAGCGCAAAGGCTTCCGGATGATGGTGTTACACCCCCGACTTTCACAGCAGTGGCCCATGAACCCATACAGAAGTGTTTCCCTCTCCAGTAACCTGTCAGGAGTGAGTCTGAACT
>JAWWEU010000081.1:53113276-53123488 GCA_035583155.1 Acropternis orthonyx | reverse complement strand
CTGCAGATGTGAACCGTGGCCCTGTAACATTCTGCAAAGCCTGACCTTGCTTCCAGAGATAGCGCAATTTATTTTTCCTCCTGAGGTCCAAGAGGAATTCCCTGCTCAGTCAAGTTTTCTGTCCTGCTTGCTTGACTTCTGACACAGTGGGATTGCCTGTGCTTTCAAAAGCCAGTGCTTTTGAAAGGTGGTTCTTAAAAACTGACCAGCACTTGTGAACCCCTGAGCCCTCAAAAGCAGATTCCCAGGGGACACTGCTCCTTGAGTAGCTAAACGTTTGCTCTCCTAAAGTCCAGGTTGGCAATTCTGACCTTTTCTTCTCATTGTACCAAAAGTTTATTGCTCAGCCATTTCGTGCTAAGGCTGGGTATGCTGTCAGCATGCTAATAATTTTGATTACTCATCTGGGGGAGTATAAGAGGTCCTCCACATAGGTCTAAGGTAAATGCCTCATGGGGTTTTTGTTCTTTCATTGTCTGCTGTACAATACAATTTCTTCTACCTTTTGGTACTTAAAATAAAACTACAATCCTTTTGGGATGCTCCCTCAGAGCTATAACTCTGATGACATATGGGATGCTGGAAAGATGCATTCAGCATTCATATTCTTGAGGGAAGATGCCAGGCTGACTGTATTTGTTTATGGTAAGAAATCACTGTCAAATATTTAGGACTCAGGTTGGCCTACTTTGAATGACTTTAGTGTGCTTGTGCATATTCCTCTGTATTGAGTGTCATATCTGCCCCTGATGACAGTGACAGTATGAGCACTGATCCCACTGAAATGCAAGGGGACTGAAGCTTTATTCATTGCAAAAGGGTTATTGCAAATAAACTTCACAGCCCTATCCAAATGTGACTCACAAAGGAGAGTGGAGCTCAGGGCAGTACAGTATTCTGTTTCCCCACCAATCCAATAATGGATTTTTGTGTGGGCTGTAATTTCCAAATGACTACTGAACTGTACAAGAAAAAAGGAGGGAAGTTGAGGGGAAAAAACCCCAAACCTGTATTTGAATGGCCAGCTTGAAGTTTCTTTAATTATATTTGTTCTTCCTGACCTGAACAACACAGCTGAATTTCACAGGTGCAGAGGGAGGCAGGCAGTTCTTCCTAGCACAAGATCTGGGGTACAACACTTTTTCGAAGCCTGCTGTTACAAAGCAGAAGTTATTTTCCTGTCTACTGGAGATGGATATGCCTTCTTATCCTAGGTCAATGAATATATTTATAATATCAGCAAATTATTTCTTCCTGGAAGAGAGCTCAGGAAAGTGCAAAATTCAAAGTTCATTCTTTGCTACTTCAACCCTCTATCTTTCTTGCCCAGAGGTATTTGAAGGTAACAGTCAGAAATGAAAGGGAGAAAGGAGCATTTGTGAGATTCCACCACTCAGTGAAAAGAGTTCTGTTCATCAGTTTGCTGGCACCGAAGAAATTATAGAAGCCAGGCTTTTATGAAGCCCCTAATCCGAACATGAAAGCCCTGAAGATGAAGCCAGTTCTACTGAAAGGATGGTGGTATATACGCGGGATTTGTGGGCTCATGACTTGCTGCATTGTATAACACATAGAAAAGCAAGGGCACATCATATGGATGTACAAGAAACTGAAAGGAGGTGTTGACCAGCAGGATATTGATCATTCTTCTTACTTATGCAGTGCACAAGATTTCCAAGTGAGATTTTGGAGCAGGAAAGCTACAGAGATTTGCTGGTTTGTCTGAGAAGACTTCTGAGAACAGATAAACAGATTTGAATTCTCTGTCTTCTTATCTTACATAGCATAAAGGTGCCTTCCAGAAACACTTAGTGATTCAGTTCTATGAAGAGGAAATTGTTCCTTGCCACAAGTTAAGTGAACAATACTCTGTCTCCTAAATTAACTCCCATGCTTCTCTAATACCCAGGAAAATAAGAGACTGAAGTCTAGATAGAAGGAATCCTATGGTCTCTTTCCCTGTAGAAATGCACAAAAAAGAATGGTCAGTGACGCTAAATTTATTATGAACTGATGGATAATGAGAAAGATTATGCTGTACTTTTTATCACTGAGGAATTACAGCGTATTAGTGTCCTTAGTGAAGGCCCCTCTAGGCTGACAACTTAACTGCAACATTGCATAATAATTATACAGGCAATACGAAATCTTCAGCAGCTTGTCTACTTTTCACTCCTGTCTGCAATCTATTATACTCTGTAGTCTCATAAATGGATATAAAGAAAATGGTTCTGATTTTTTTAAGGCACCACTAAAAATGCTAATTAAACCTATAGTGATGAGCCTGCTGAGGATAGGGCATCAAATGCACAAGCTCAAGGATAAAATGTCACACTGGGCCAGTCTAAGGTTTGCTTGAATCTAGAGAAGGACCAGTAAATTCTTGATTATTGTGGTTTCACTCTGCATTTGTAGTGGTTTTTGCATTTGGTTTATGGAGTACTGGAGAAAATGTTGTGACATTTCACTTGGAAGGTTCAACAGAATGAGTTTTTCTTTTGGATGGTATTCAGAGTAGAACAAGAATTAGTATTTATGACATTTGCCAATCTCTAAGATATGTCCGTGAAAAGAAATTAATGAAACTCCCTTTCAAAGCAGCTTTTGTATTCCCAGGTATCTTTTTTAGCTTGATGAAATGTTTTCATCCCTTCGTTCTGTGTGCACATTAGCAGTGTCTGCACTTGGTGGCAGTTTTAGCTGCTTGCAGTATGCAGAGAGAAATACACCTTCACCTCTTCTGCACCTGTGGTTGCCGGGCTGTGTCCCCTGCACAGACAGGGCTGCGGCAGGCAGAGCTGGTTTCAGAGGCTGCAGCAAGTGATGGGCACGCAAAGGATCCTCCCACTGCGCCCAGTCAGACCTGTCCTGGTACAAGACAGGGGTGTCTCAGGAGGGCTTTACCAGGGCTGCTCGCGTGTGACACTCTGGAGTTTCCTCTCTCTCTGCATGATTTTTACATCAGATATACAGCAGCAACCACTTAGATGTATGACCTCACCTCTTTTCGGTGTAGTGGCACTCACCTCCCCAGGGATTTTCCTTCTCTACCCTTGTCATAAACTGCTTTGAAGCAGATGTGTTCATTAATTGGGCCTAGTAATGATCTTAATATGTTCTTTCTCTCCTGCCTTGGAATTTATTCACTATAAAGCCATTTTTTATGAAGTTCTCCTCTGGCAGGGTAGCCTTGGTGAGGCTCTGCCTTGCAAATAACTGGTATACTGAAGTCTGACCATCTCACTACAGGAACACTACAAACATTTGATGGTAGGGATTGGCAGGATTGGGTCCAACAGTTTTCAGTATTATTTTCAAGTACCATAAATTTGCTGTTTTTTCTAATGTGTTTAAGCAGTCATTGATGTGACATGAGAGAGCTTTTAGACTTGTGAGTTTTTGCTGGAACTGTGAATGCTTTTATTTTCAACAACAAAAAGCCTGGTTGGCTCAGAAAATGGTCTTTGAATAGGATTCACATAATAATAGCAACTTGGCACTATGTGTGTTTATGTGAAAAGACAATTGATGGTATTTTAGGGTTATAACAAAATGGCTCTTCTTAAGTACATCCTTTTAGAAAAATTGGCTGTATTTATCTTGCTCAGAATCTCAGCCTAAAAGCTTTTATTATTGTTAAGTCAAGCTCTTGCACAACTAATGATTAGTAGAAATATTTCTGGAACTTTGTTTTTACTCTATTGCCAGTCACGATATTTGGTTTTAAACAAATGTTCTTGGCTTTGTTTCATCCTTGTTCCTTTTCTCCTCCTCCTCCTCCTCTCTGCTGTAGTCTTTGGTGATTGTGTTGATTTCCACCCATGCCCTGGGTCTTTTATCCATAAACCATTTTCTGCACCCAGATGTTTATGCATTAAAACAGATTGTGGGCTTTGCCGTTTCCCTGGGTAGCACTCTGACATCTGTATTTAGTTTTTTGCTGCTGTTGCTGCTTTCAAGTGTGTACTGCCATCTATGGAGTAATCATGGAAATAAAGCTGATATAAAAAAAGATGTTTTATCAAAGGATCATGGAGAACAAGGTCTAGCTAGCAGAGGGAATATCAAAGAGCACTTGGCCAGGTCTCAAGAAATCCTATTTCTCTGTAGCCCCAGATCTCACAGCAGGCACAGGTGAAAGTATACCTTTTAGAAAATTACTGATTTCCAGTACTTAAATTATTCAGTAGATTAGTTTACACTGGAGAAACTATCAGAGCAGCCTGAAAAACAGAATAAGGCTGCTTTGTCCTCTAATTGGATAACTCCTTCCTTTTCCTTCCCCTTTACCTTCACATGTCCTAGTTCTTCAGCAGTTTCCAAGACCTACTTGCAATGTCTTTATCATTCGTTCTTTAAAGCTTAATTTTAATTCTTTTTCTTCCCCAGCGTCTTGTTAACTGGCTTTGTGCCTCTCTTTTGTGTACAGTTTCAGCCTGCCAAGTTGCAGGTTCCCCTCCTTCAGATCCCTTCAGAATGCAGCACTGAAGATCAGTCCCCATTCTCTCTCTCTCTTTCATAACTTTTTGTTGCTTGATGTCTGTTTTAGAGTGTACATTTATTGCAGCACTTTTATTCAAGTTGGTCTGAATAGCTCTTGAAGAAGTCATTTTCTCTGTGCTGGGCTATCTGTACATGCAGAGAAGCTCTCAGCTTTTATCTTGATACTCTTCATGTGCTTTTCAGTTTGCAAATTCTTGGCTAAGGATTTTAGCATCTTACCACCTTGAGTGGGGTTAGGGATATGAGTTCCTGGCAATCAGACTTTGCATTTCAGTTAGAAGAGATGACAAAGAACAACCACATCTTTAGGTCTTTCCTCAGTAAGAACAGTGTTGGAGTGGGTGTATATTTAACCACTACTGCTTAAATGCTTCCTTAGAACACAAGGCATTAGAATCAAAGGGAAAAGTTTACCCTATGTGGAAGAAGAACTCTTAAAAATATCTTTTGACATTTTCTTCTTATTGCTGAACTCAGAAATTGATCTTATTTCCCAGCATCAGAGGCAAAATGAAGGAAAAAAAATCAATGCTGAAGATTGATCAATGTTTTTCAGAACTGACTTAATAAGATAAAAATCAATGCAGCTGTATTATTTGCCATTCTTTTATCACCAGGATCATTCAAACATGGTAATATTTGATTCTTAAGTTAAATGTGAAAATATTTCACTTACCTCCTACCAAGGCAAAAAAACTGGAGGGATTTATTTAGTCAAACTTTGGTTTTCTTTTTAAACCTAGTTTTGGAACTTTGAGTTCTGCAGAAACTGAAAACAGTTTGATATTTTAAGTGCCAGTGCATAATTGTTCCTTTAATCACACAGACTTAAATAGAACAAATTATTACTTGTATTTGCAAATTACAAGCTCTGATCCTCCTTGCTCCTGCAAATATCAGTTCCGTCTTGCTTCGTTGGGAGATCTGTACTCAAAAATTTGAAGATAAGTTTGGGCACTGAACTTCCCCCCTGGCAGGCTCACAGTGCTTTGAATTTAAGAGTGTTGTGCAAATGCATTGGCTGCTTAACCTTTTCTGAAAAAAATTAGTGGGTTACTTGGAATTCTTTGGTTTGTTTTTTCCCAGTGTTCACTTCCCTTTTCTGTCTCCACTGTCCCCGCTAATATTAATATCCCTTATTGATTTATTTAAAACAAAGTCTTAAAAACTGACTTCTGTAATATGAGTGGAGCAATCCCTAAGACGTAAGTTGAGAGGGGTTTTGGTTTTGTTTTTTTTAAATTATTTTCATTTCAATTCCTGTTAACCTGCTGCCTTGGGTTAGCCCTTTGGGCTCCTGGTTTGAAACTTCTCTTAACAACTGAGTGCTGGAAAATGTTCTTTTAGGGAACGGAGTCAGTGTTCTCACATAACCACTGGAATGAGTGAGCTGGGATTTTAGGGAGGTACCAGACCTTGGAAGACTCCTGATAACATCCTAGGTATTGGTGAGCTTCTGCTATTGGCATCTTTTGGTTTAAAGCTCTGTCCCGAGCACAGGAAGACAGCTTTGTGCACAGATTTCTACTGGAGTGTTTCCTTATGCGTAAGCTGGGCCAGAATGTCATAAAATAGGAAATGCAAACCTGATAGTAGTTAGACACAGATTTTGAGAACACAGAACTTAGTCAGGGGTGGCAGCTACTTTTACATCTGCTTTTCATATTCCTTTAGTAAATGATGAATATGGTGAGTTTGCTCCTCTCCTCAAGTAGCTCCAAGCAGCAATTTTCATTGGGAACAGACGGTCCCACCCCTTCATCTCTCCATCATCAGCTTCATTACAGACAGTATTTGCAGCAGTATAACAAGAGAGCTGGTACTTGTAGCTCTCCTCTTGCTTTCCTCCTCCCTCTGTGCTGTGAGAGAGAAGAACCATGGCATATTGCAGAGCTGAAAGGTTATCAAGCCTGGATTTGTTACACCTCTGAGTCTGGCAGGCGAGCGTTCCCAACCAGCGCAGACGTTCGTGGCTCGTCACCACGTGGAGCTGGACACCCTGAGAAGACAGATGATATTGGATTGGTTTCCTTGTTGCTCTGCAAATGGTCAAATAGGCTTAAGCTATGCAATCTGATACTCCCTAATTGACAGCTTTTCCAAGGTTCATTTGTTAACTGAGAGCATGACATGTATTGAAGTTGTTTCTTCATAATGCATTTGGCATTAACAGGAGAAGCTCTTGAACGCCTCAGACATCAATGTCTCAGCAATAACATCTTTTGCCTCCAGTTTTGACTTTCTAAATAGTGACTTTGTATCTGCAAGAGCATGTGAAATGAGCATATGACAGGACAGGGCACGAGAGAAAAGCTTAAATACATTCCCCTCAGAAAATCTGTGAGACGGTACTTGTGCTGCTTGGGACATTTACTTGATTTTTATGGTTCGATTGTTCTTTTTTCTCTTGGTATAAACCCTTGGTTTCTTGCTTAACAAAGTATTCACTGAATGCTCATTGGGTTTCAGAGAGTCCTTTTATTTTGGTATATTTATAAATAGGCATATATGATTTTATTTATAGTGATGAATTTCTGTTTAAAAGACACGCTCAAGAGTTTCACTTGCCTGTGCATCCACAGGAGAATAAAATAAACCCTCAAAGAAACGTCTCTTTCAAAGGTTCTTAAGCTTCCCCCAGCTGCAGCCCATGTTTATTTGAAGGAATACATTATCTGTGTAGAAGAGAACAGAGGATGATTTCTTCACTGATCTTGTCACTACTTTGCATTTGCCGTTTTCTTGTAGCTATATTCCATAAACACTTTCTTAGTTTCCTAGAACACAGACTGTGCCAGAACTATAACATTCAACACTTTTTTTTTTCCGTTCTGTAAAAAATTTCCACTATTTCCACTTACTTGCAACTGTTCATATGCTAATAGCTGGCAAGGGGTTCACACAGGGTCTGTAGGTGCTAATTAAGAGCTTTGTCACAAATCCATCATCGTTAATAGCTGTTGTTTCTCCTGCATCCCATGAACTTTATAGTTACAAGATAAATTTATTTTAGGTGTACAAAGGTTGGGGTTTTTATTTCATTTTTTTTTCTTACTGTAAGCATGTTATTCTGAATATTTAGGTTAATTTCTTTAGCACCTAGTTAAGTTTCTGCACATATTCATCCTTCTGGGAAGAGTACATGCCTGGAGAAGTAGATGAAATTTTACAGATGCTGTCAGAATAATGAAGGAGTTTCAGTGGCACTTTGACTAGCATTGTTTAGGAAGTGAAACACAGCTGTTTAGAGGAGGAAAAATGAATGAGTGGATCAGGATGCCTTCATTTCACCGGAGTAAAGAGCCTAGCTTTGACAGAAGTGCCTACTCAAAAAAAAAAAGCCAGAGAGGAATGGGCAAAGCCAGATTCTGCTTAGAAAAGCCTAGAAACAAACCCCTGCAAGCCCTGAGAGCGGAACTTAAGCACACATCTGTAGGCATTAGTGGCCTGAATTCCTGCTGCAGCCAAGCGTTTGAGCGCTGGGGGACACTCCGGACCTGTCTCCATCCAAGTGCTCCCTGTTCCATTGGCAGGGGCTGGGAGCAAATGCCATTCGGGTGCGTGGCAAGCACTGAGTCCTTCTTTGTTGCAGGGCAAGCACGAGCTGCGAGTGGACACGGGGCTGGAGGGCGCCTGGTGTGGCCTCATCCCCATCGGGAACCCCTGCGAGAGCGTCACCACCACCGGCCTCCGGTGGAACCTCAGTAAGTCACGGGCTCTGGGGCGGTGGGGTTGGTGTGGTCCGGTGGAGCCTGCCACTGAATCCCTGCCAGGCTGGGTTCTTTCCCCCCCTCTAGGAATGAAGGGGTTTTTACCAAAAAAAAAAAAAAGAAGAGAAAAAAAAAAAAAGATAAATATGTTTAAACCTGAGGCATCACAGGTAGAAACGCGTTTTCCGTTTGGGAGTCATCGTGCTGTTCAAATAGAACGTTTGTTGAGGTCATGATACATTACCATCTTAATGCATTGCCCTCAAGGGAGGAGAAGCCACAAGTGTCTCAACTCCTGCTTACAAGCCGTAAAGTTCCAACAGACAAATAACAGCGTGATACAGATTATTAAAGATACTTCACTTCTCCTGAGCTGCTTCCATGTATACTGTCTGTCAGCTCCGAATTAATAGATATTTTTTCTTATTTTAAAGTGGAAAAGGGAGCATTTGATCTAGAACCAGGGACGTTTATCTGTAAAGAAAGGAGGTTTCATGATCAAAAAAATTCAAAACAACCTCATCCTCCTGCCCCTTCCTCCAACACTGAGTCATTCAGGATGCATATACAGAGAAAAGCAACTGAATATTTTCAATAAAGATTCATTAAAAACACTTAAGGGGAAGCAAAGCAGTAATTGCGAGGCTCTGGTCTTGCAGTCTGATGGACACAGCCAGACTTTTCAGAACCATCCCATGTAGGAAAGGCACACAGATCTCACGCTTTGTTGGCTAAAATCTGAGACTGACCCCCTGTATCAGCCAGCAGAACATCTGCCAGTCCAGGGACTTTCTTACTCCACTGAGAGCTTGAGCCCCTGCAGTTAGGGTGGTGGTAGGCTTTAGGAGCAAACTGATGATAAAAGGTAAAAATATGGCATTAATTTTGGGATGTGAGTTAATAGCCAGATGAAGAGATGTCTGGCTAGCAGCGTTTTTGTCCTTGTAAACTGGATTGGAAGAGCTGAATGTGTTGGATAAGGGACATTCTCTTAATTTGAAAGCATCAGATATTTTCATTTGTACTTAAAAGTACAGTTGACAAATGAGGTACTGAATCTGCTCATCTCCTGTTGTGCAGCAAATTCTGTGGCCCATTGCAGTGAGGTACTAATGTCTCAGAAAATGTTCTACCTGCCAGAGTGAGGTGAAAAAAAGCTCAAACCAACCTCGTATTAATGAGGGGACATCTCTGAAACCTATGTCATGTGGCAAAAGACTGCTCTGCGGATCACAGTGTGGTAGATGCTGCGAGGTTGCAGCCCTTTCTTGTGCTTTTTATTACTGGTTTTAAAAGCCATTTTTTCAGATACATCAGGAGTGTTTTGAGTTTAATGACATAAATTTCATCGGATTTACGAGGTGCTCATTAGAAAGATGATAATTTCAAAGATGGTCTGTCTGCTCTTGTAGATGGCATGGCTTTGTTACTGCTAAATTGTGATTGCATCATCTGCTAAAGCTAAGGAGAAGGGGATTGCTGGTCCAGCTGACAGAGGGCTCAGAGGGGAGATGCAATGGCAGCAAATGTTTTTTCTGTCTAGGTTGGTTAAGATGCCAGTTTTCTCAGAGCTGGTCATTCTAGTTGTGCTGTAATAAACCTCTTCAGGTTTCTTACAGGCATAACTAAATGTGGACTTACAGGGATTTTTATTACACTTAATTTCATCTTTCTTTTCTTTTTCAGAGGGACACAAAAGTATTTAAGTGACTGTTTCCTCCTTGTTTCATGTTAACACAACACCATCATCTCTGCTTCTCCCTGCCCTTGTTACTATCTCTTTCCAGGGGGAAAGATAGCAGACCTTTACAGAGTTGTCTTTAGTGATGTGCACCTTGCATCCCACTGCAGGCTGTGCTGTCAGACTCAGTATTCATGTTTGTCACAGGCCTTAGTTCCTTCATTTATTTCTCTGTATTAATCACAGGATAGATAGATAGATAGATAGATAGATAGATAGATAGATAGATAGATAGATAGATAGATAGATAGATAGATA
>JAWWEU010000081.1:53094509-53113176 GCA_035583155.1 Acropternis orthonyx | reverse complement strand
CACAGGATAGATAGATAGATAGATAGATAGATAGATAGATAGATAGATAGATAGATAGATAGATAGATAGATAGATAATGAAACCAAAAAATTATCTGGTCTTCCTTGAAGAGGCTCAATCTATCTGAGACATCAAGGTTGTTACAACCTGAAACTGCTCTCTTGCCCAAGTGACTGGAGCTAACCTAACCAAATAGAGAATAACCTTTGAATAAAGTTCTTGTTCAGATGCTGATAGAAAAAAAATTAAAGTGCAGTTGCATTCCTGAGAAGGGAAACCAGTAGCTTAAAAACAGCATATGGTTAGTTGTGGTTTGGTTGGATTTTTTCCCCCATAAATAGAACCTACATAGCTTAAGTTTGATATTGACTTCTGCTGGATTAATGATTCCTATGCTGCCTGTAGTTTTGCAGTCACTTTTAAAAATATATATTGTGATGGAGAAGCAAAGGCTCACCTGGGAAGAAGAGGGAATAAGAAGACAGTGAAGTGTGGCGTGGATGTCAGCCTTGCTGCTGATGGCTGGCAGTGGCAGAGCTTGCCCTGTTCATTTGTTAATGGCACTCACCTTCAAAACCTCAGTAAATAAAACTGTTTGGTTGTAAATTCACTTGCATGTGTAAATCGTAAAAGAAATGAAATTTTTAAGCCAAATATGACATGAAAGGCCTATTCTTCCAGTTTGTTGTGGAATTAATTGGATGTGACCTAACAAGTTTGGTTTTAAAAAGTAACTTTTGAGTCTTCAGAATAGTTAAGTATGTGGGCAGTAAACTAATTTCAGGATTTTAGTTCAAACAGTGATGCATTCGGGGAGAGGGGAGCCCTCATTTTTGCAAACAATAATTTCCAGCAAATCAAAATTCAAATAAGACTGCAGTATGAGAGAGAGCTGGCTTTGCATTGAGGTTTTTACATGTTTAACACGAATTTCTGTCTGGGCATATCTAGATTACTCTGCTGATTAAAATTTGTAAAACCTTCAAGAGGTAGTCAAATATTATCTATGTCCAGTCTACAGGTGCTGTCATGAGACTTCACAGATGCTGAATAGAAAAAGACAAGGATAAATTCCTAGGACAGGAGCTGTACTGAGGTTGAGTAGGCTACCCAAGGTCTCATTTCAGTGGCTGAATTAGACAAACCTGAAATCTGTAAGTTCTTCTGCCAGCAGAGAAATGATGATGTCTTTTAATATTCCAGATTCTGGAATTCTTTGTATGTCTGTTTAAGAATGCAGCATGTATGCATGCTTTTGTGCATGCTTGTCTTAGTTATTTGCTAGCACTTGTCACAAACAGAATTTTCATTTATTTTAGTTCTCATCTTGTGGGTGAAAGAACTTGGAGAAGAAGGTGGAAAATTGATTAAGGAAAATATTTTTATCCATACTTGCTATTGTGTAGCAGACACTCAGAACACATTATAAACATATTCTTTCCACTCCCAAAGGGATACAGATCTTTTCTCTATTAAAATCTGATTTACAGCATGGGAATCAGATAATGCCTTATCTGATTTGACTCACCTGGCTGCTTGCTAATAACAGCTCTCATGTCTAATAAATAAATAACAAAAAATCCAATAATGCCAGAATTACCCAGCATTCTTCATTAGGTCCTCAGTGGTGCTTTCATGGAAGGTAAATAAGAATGAAGGCAGAAATCAGCTGCACTGCTCATGAAAGAAGAGGTTGGAAAGTAATGGTAGGCTTTTTTAGGAAAGGGTTGCTTTTCTAGGAAATTAGTTTAGCAAATAATCTTGCCAGCTAATTTATTCTTCATCCCTATGGCCTTTGATATGCTGTATGACATACTGTCCTGAAAATGCCAGCAATATATATGTGTGTGTGTATATATATGCATAAGCTCTGTGTGTGTGATTGTGCTTTCCAGATAATTTTCATGCAAGTTTGCCTCTTTAAGAAGGAAGTTAAACTGCCATAAAACGCTACCATTCTAAAGAGCACCACTGTCATTTGTCTCCTAAAGACAATAGCAAGAACAACAGGAGCAAGACCTTTCTCTACCTGTAACAACAGGGCAGCCACTGACTGCTGATGTCACAGGTGGATGAACAGGATCCACAATCTTTTTGATGCTGTTTACATTGTTAGTAGAATTGGAATGTTAGCACTGTTTTATGGCATTGGGGTTTTCTGTGCTTTGCACTGTGAATGGAACAAAAGGATTACAAAAGCAGCGGGCGGTTGTGTTTTAGAAGAATTCAGAATCTAAAAGGGGAAAGAAAATGAGTAGCTCCTTAAATATATGTCAGATGGTGAGGAACTGTTCTGGGAAAGGTTGTAAATTAAGATGGACAGGTATCTGTGTGCCAGTGAAGCTGTTTGTATAAACACTCTGTAACCTGTTTCATAACTGAACTAGTTTATATCGCACATTTTGCTACCCCAGGTCATCCTGACAGAGGCAAACTAAGTGGTGCTTCTGGGAATAGCTCTGTTTTCAGTGGCAGAGTAAATAGCTTCACAGCTGGATTCCCCTCTCTGCTTCCCTCCCTTCTCATGTTCTTCACTGGCAGAAGATCCTTTATCAGTGATGTAGTTTTTCACTGATTCAGTGCAGACCCTGGGGAGGGGTGGGGGTGGACAGAAATGGTGCTGCTGATCCCGAAGCATTGGGTGGCTTTGACCATTGTTGAGCTGCTGTCAGCCTTCCAGGGTCACAGCATTTATTTCAAGGCAAGGGCTGCTGAAATACTTTTCCAGGGAAGCAGAAGTTTGGATGGTGGCAGCATGGCATCCTACTGGTGTACTGAAAGTCAGCAGAAGCAACAATGAGAGCATTGCTTAGCATTGCACTAAATGAGCTTGAAGCACAAAGATGCTTAGGTCTACATTAGAGGACTGATGAACACAGAGCTTGGTTGTGCTCAGCCCCTAAACCTCTGTTTGCGTTATTTCCTGAACAGCAGCCTGAAAACTCATCAGGCTTTGTGAAGAGGCTTGAAATGGGGATTTGAGGCCACACATTCAGTTCATTTCCACATATTTCAATATATGTTTGGAATTACTGGGAGAGAGATTTGGTTCCAGCTCCTCCTTACTAAAGTGGCAGAGTCTTGGCATTCAGGCTGGAAATGTTTCTTTAAGATGATAAACAGATATGCTTTTCCAGATCACACTGTTTGGGGCAACATTACTACTGTATGACTCCACTTTGGAAGATTCATGTGTGTACCTTATTTCTGAACTAGCTCAAACCACTTCCAGTGGTAAGTTTAGCCCAGCTGGAAGGCTGTCTTTAATGGGATGTTGGTGGTGTGTATATGATCCTTCCTTGCAGCAGTAATAGGCAGTAATTGCCAGGAAGGGTTAGAATACAGAATCCCAGAGGCACTGCTCCAGCACAGCTGTACACAGAGTAGATGACTCTCCAAAACCTGAGTAATACCATCCTCAAGTAAACTGAAGACACTTAGAATCATAATAGAATATCCTGAGTTGGAAGGGACCCACTAGGATCGTCAAGTCCAACCCCTGGCTCTGCAAAGGGCAACCCAAAGAATCCCACCATGTGCCTGAGAGTATTGTTCAAATAGTTGTTGAACTCTGGCAGGCTTGGTGCCATGACCACTGCCCTGGGGAGCCTGTTCCTAATATCCGGCTTAAAACTCCCCTGACACAGCTTCGTGTTGTTCCCTTGAATTTTGTCACTGGTCACCAAAGAGAAGAGGTCAGTGCCTGCCCCTCCATTTCCCCCCTGAGCAAGTTGTAACTGCAGTGAGGTCTCCCCTCATTCTCCTCTTCTCCAGGCTGAACCAGCCAAGTGCCCTCAGCTGTTCCTTGTCTGGCTTGCCCTCCTTTGGACACTCTCTAACAGCTTTATGTCCTTCTTATACTGAGGTGCCCAAAACTGCACGCAGTACTCAAAGTGAGGCCACACAACTGCAGAGTAGAGCGGGACAATCATGGAGTGGTTTGGGTTGGAAGGGACCCTAAAAATCTAGTTCTAATCTCCTGCAGGGACACCTTTCACTACACCAGGTTTCTCAGAGCTCCATCCAGTCTGCCCTTGAACATTTTCAGGGATGGGGCATCCACAACTTCTCAGGGCAACCCGTGCCAGTGCCTCACCTAAACCTGCTCTGTTGCAGTTTGAAGCCCTTCCCCATTGTCCTGTCACTGCATGCCCTTCCGAAAAGTCTCTCTCCATCTTCCCTGTAGGTTCCCTTCAGGTACTGCAGGGCTGCAATTAGGTAACCCTGAAATCTTTTCTTCTCCAGACTGAAAAAGCCCCATTCTCTTAGCTTTTTCCTTACAGGAGAGGTGCTCCATCCCTCTAATCATCTCGGTGCCTCCTCTGGACTTGCTCCAACAGGTCCCTCTCCCTTCTGTGCTGGGTACCCAGAGCTGGATGCAGCACCGCAGGGGGGTCCCACCAGAGCTGAGGGGCAGAATCACCTCCCTCAGCTGCTGGCCATGCTGCTTTTGGTGCAGCCCAGGATAGATTTGTCTTTCTGGGATTCAACCACACATTGCTGGCTCATGTCCAGCCTCTCATCCACCAGCACCCCCATGTCCTTCTCAGCAGGGCTGCTCTCAATCCCCTCATCACCCAGTCTGCATTGGTACCGGGGATTGGCCCCAACCAGGTGCAGGACTTTGCACTTAGCCTTGTTAAACCTCATGAGATTCCCATGGGCCCACTTCTCGAGCTTGTCCAGGTCCCTCTGGATGGCATCCCGTCCTTCAGGTGCGTCGACTTCACCCCTCAGCTTGGTGTCACCTGTGAATTTGCTGAGGGTGCAGTCAATGCCTTCCTCTATGTCATTATTGAAGATATTAAATAGCACCAGTGCAGGTCCCTGAAGGACACCCTGTCACTGTTACCCATCGGGACTCTGAGTCACTGACCACTCCCCTCTGGATGTGACTGTCCTTATCGACCTAATGGTCCACCCATTGAATCTCTCTCTCTCTCCAATCTGGAGAGAAGGATGTTGTGTGGAACCATCTCAAAGGCTTTATGGAAGTTCAGATAAATAGTATCTGTAACTATGACCCCTTTCCTGGGGAGCCTTGCCCACTGATGTCATCCCTCCATCACAGAAGGCCTCTGGGTTGGTCAGACAGGACTTGCCCTTGGCGAAGCCGTACTGGCTGTCCTGAATCACCTCCCTGTGTTCCATGTGCCTCAGCACAGGTCCCAGGAGGATCTCTCCCATGATCTTCCCAGGCACCAAGGGCAGGCTGACAGGTCAGTAGTTCTCAGGGTCCTCCTTTCTACACTTTGAAAGCTGGGTGCAACGTTTTCCTTCTTGCAGTCACCAGGGACCTCACCTGAGTGCCATCACTTTTCAACTATCATGGAGAGTGGCTTGGCAACTACCTCGGCCAATTCCCTCAGGACTTATGGATCCCATAGACTTATGGACATTCAGGTTCTTTGGGTGGTCATGAACCTGATCTTCACTTGCAGTGGGAAGCACTTTGCTCCCCCAGTCCCCATCCTGCTGTCCATCCATTTGAGAGGTGTGGGAAGAGAGTTTGCCATTGAAGACTGAGGCAAAAAAGATGTTGAGTAGCTCAACCTTCTCCTCACCTGTTGCTACCAGTTTTCCACCACCGTTTGTCAGAAGCACGTACACCACCTTGGACTTTACTTTTCTTGCCAAGTTCAGTTCCAGCTTTGTCTATGCAGCTGTATTTCATCTCTACACTCTTCCCAGGTTTCCTGTCCTTGTTTCCGCTGCCATGCTGCTCTCTTGTCTTCCTTGCCTAGTTTCTTGCTCCTGAGGAGGGCTAGCTCTAGCTAGTGTTCCATGGAAGACCTCCTTAAAGGTCTGTTCTGCTCCCTTGTCCCCACGGGCAGTCTCACAGGGCATCCCACTGACTATCTCCCTGAAGAGCTGGAAGTTTCCTTTCCTGAAGGGGCCTAACTTTACTCCTTACCTGACTCATATTGCTCAGGTATTCAAACTCCACCTGTGCATGGTCACTGCAGCCCAGGCTGCCTCCAGTCTTGATGTCCCCACTTAGATCACTTCACCTCCCTTGACCAGAACACTTATATATGTGTAACTGCATCGTTGTGGCACGTTGCAATTATAGGAACTAATTTAATTATTAATACAGACTAATTTCATTGTTAATGTAGAGGGGAGTAGGCTAGCAAGAGAGAAAAATACTGTTCTTTCCCTTGCATTCCCCGTGTCACTTCAGCCCCTGCTTCTGCTCTTGGAAATGTAGCCTGGAGGTATGAGGAAATAGGTGGTCTGATTCAGCCCAGATTTGGGGCAGATGTTCCTCATCTCTCTGGTGGCAGCAGGTTTGTGAGAATACCAAAGTCACATGAAAATCAAAAGCAACCTGCTGCTACTGAAGGATGATGATTGTAAAGACAAAACACCTTCCTGGGCAAGACAGAGATCTTCAGAGAGCCACCATTCAGATTGGTGGGGAGCCAAATTAATTCTGTGGATTTCAGCAGTGACTCTTGAATTTCCATAGGTGAGTTTGGGGGCTGAATTTGTTCAAGAAAGAGACCTCATAGCTTATACTAAAGACATTTAACCCTAAAGGCATCCTCATCAGTCAACCTGCCCACATGGATACTGGGAAATCATTGTGTTTAGACAATAGCAGAGTCAAAGCTGAAACATAATGGTGTATTTAAATGGAAGTCAGAGAAAAATTGGCCAGAGTACAAATGCTCCTTTGTCATATCCCTTGCAAATATACTTCAATTGGTTTCATATTTAAATGCCCAGAATCAGCCATAAAAAATGTAAATGTCACAGTGCTGAGAGATTTCCAAGAACAAAAAAGCTCTCTGAGGCATGTGGTGAGTTATTGCCAGTTCCCAACATCTCTGCAGAACCACAGAAGGGCAAGGAGGGGTGGGAGGACAAATCAATCACGTCTGGCTACAGCCCCCAGAGTTAAAAATGAGGTATTTGTGTGTGGTGACTCGGGTAATGAACGTGTGCTGGTGACATCTGAGGAGGGTGTTCAGGTAGGCAGGCGTTACCACTGGGCATTGACTCCTCCTTTCCAGTTGGTTTGCCGGCCTTTTAGTTCTCTTTATTTTTTAGTACATAGTGGTGTATATGATTGATCTCTTCTCCCCAAAAACATGACACTGAGGGAAATTATTTTCTCTGCAGTGATCTATTCCTGTGCCTTAATGGCAAACAGTCCTGGCTATCTCCTCTGCAGCGTCTCAATTCTTCACTCACTGCTTGCTCTGTAAACACTTTGCACGTTGTGTCTGAGGGGGCTCTGCTCTCTCCCAGTTTTTGCCTCCAGATGTTTGTGGAAAAGGAGAAGTGAAGTTCCAGAGAGGACAAAAGTCTGGTGGATGCCATCGCTGACTTTTGTTGTATGTTGTAAAAAATTATGTTTAAGTTGTTTGTGGCTTCCTGATGTGTAATTAATAAGCCATTAGCAACTGACTGTGGTGAGCATGCTACAGAACTATTAATTTTAGACACACATACCAATTACAGATCACTTAAGCAAGGCTGTTGTTTTCAGGTGAGTTGGAAAATACGCATTTCTGATAGTGATGATTCTGTGTCTTGCCACAGAAGCAGCTGTGGCCTCTTTTGGGCAGTGAATTCACGTGGCAGGCGAGTCAGTGCAACAGGAGGAAGGGGAAGAAAAAAGAGAGAACAGCAAAATTGGGATGTGATGAGATTGCATTTGGGATTAGAAACATGTTTTGGGAAAAAGGCAGGTAACATCAAAATGAGGGAAGATATGAATACAGAGACTGAGAAAATGAGAACAGGTGTGTTAAGCAGACAGTCAACATCTTCTTTTTAGAAGCACTGAATTGAGACCAAAATTTCTCAGTCATGTTATTTCTGTGCTGTCAGCAATCTCTCTCATTTTCCACTGCTGTCCAGGCATTATAGCCTATTTCTGCCCTCAGTGAACTGGTAAGCTCAAGTGATGCAGGGCTGTCCACAGGACGTGCCTGGATATTGATCTAACAGCAAAAGGTGGCATTAGACATTTGGTTTGAGGAAAACTCTTCACTTGCACTTTTATGGACACCAATTCAAGACTGAAACTAGGGAAAACCAGAAACAGAGAAGTAAAATTAATTAGTGGTTTTGGCTGTAATCATGCATTTACATTCAAGACAGCAGCATCACTCAGTGCCCGAGGTGCATTCTCTGGGAATGGATCTGCAGCCACAGCTGACAGTGCAGATGGGTGCAACCTCAGCCTCTCCCAGTGCAGAAGCAGAAATACCTGGGAGGAATAGGTGAAGTACTGCTGAAATGTGGGATTTTCTTGTGGTTCAGGCAGTTGGTTGTCTGCAGTTTTCACTCTGTGCAGGTACTTCAGCTGCTTGCCGGTCAGCTGTTCATTTCCCTTGGCACTCGAGCGGAGCTCTCAGCATCCTGACCTTGCTGAGAGCTCTGCACAGGATATTCCAGAGAGAAAGCTGTAGTATCAGCTCTAAGGTACTGCATAAGAAATTAGTGTGTCTGTGTCTTTGCTCTTGAACAGCTGAACATGTGCCATGGCAGCATCAGTCCTGTGGTGGTGAGCAGCACTCATACAAGCCCATGAGGAATTCAGCATGCAGGCATTTGGGGCAGTTTAAATCTGTGCAGTAAATAAGGCCTGGAGCACTGTGGTGAATCAGGGCTCAGAGTGTGTCACTTAAGAGAACACTATTTACTGTAATGAGTCTGGCCTGCTTCGCCAATGTGACTGTATAATTAAAGGATTAAAGCTAAAGAACGTGAATAAAAATTTCCCTGGCAAACTTTAATTCTGGCATCCCATTGCTCTCAAGTCCATGGCTTTGCAGCCTTAGCATTTTTTAAGGGCTGTCTTCCATGTGTATTATTTCCCAGTACTGTTCAACTGCATGCTCTGTATGTGTGGTAAACTGCATGCAGCGTGTCACATTGTAATGACAGAAGTCCAGGTCAGCGTGTGGCAGCTGAGTTTCATGTGTTATCTACGTCTCAAAACTTTTCCTTGTATTTAATAAGAAAATTTCCATAAAACAAAATGAACCTTTCAAGCAATTCCAAATATTTTTAGTATATGCTAAGTGGAGATAGATGTCATAAACCAAACAGAAAATCCAAATAAATGGAGGAGTGAATGTCAAGAGATCATATAATCTGTACAGCTTTCCTATGGCATCACTCCTGAAAAACCTAAAAAAAGGTTCTTCTTTTACGAGCTTTCAGTTCAATTTGGGTGATTCCTTTGTAGCAGCTTCTTCAGAAAGCCTGCTCCAATTAGAGTGTTTTTCCTTCCTGTGTTCTGCAGACAGAGCATGTGATAAATATATTTTCGTGCTGTTAAGCATTATAACACAGCATTTATAATCTAATTGACAATAAGGAATCTCAGAATTGTACAGTTAGGTTTCCCAAGCGTAGGGCATAACTATAATTTTCCCAGGCACCAGCAATACCCCTGTATCACTGCTGATTGGCATGCCACTTAATGATGCTGTTTATAGGATGATTTTCTAATCAGCTGCATGAACACTCATCAGGAGCTTGCTTCTTGATTTAAAGCAGAGTTGGAGAGAAAGACAGGGTTTGTTTTGCTTCGAAAAACAAACCAGGATAAAAAGCAAGTTATAAAGAGAAATAATCAGGTTTGGGATTTTTTTTTTTTTCCATTTTATGAGGCATTGATACAGTAACAAAGAAAAAAAGAAAAACACAAGTGTAGAAAGCTTTGATGTCATGAATCTGGATCATGCTTTTAAAAGTTCCATGTAGAATTAAAAGCTTTGGCATGAATGAGTCAGTATTCTTCAGGCTATTTCCATTGTGCATTTTGAAAACTGGATGATGATAGCTTAAACATTAACATTCTGGGTTTTAACAGGTGTTACATTTCCAACCATTTTTTAATAATAATTATGTGATATTCTATATAGTCTGTTGGGTCTAGTCAGCTGAAGCTGAGGCACAGTCAGTTTTCCATTCATTTCACATGCCAAGTTTTAGTTTTCAGCCCCATTAATTTAGCCAATCCTCTTTTCCACTCAGAGAATAATTAATTATTCCTTGCCTTCTTCCTGTATTTTATTCAGTAACAGACAGAATGGCTTTAATTTTAAAAATCTCTAAACCACACGTAAGCTGAGTCAAGTGTGTCTGGCAGGGAAACAATTTATTGTATGATTTAAGAGGTTTTAACAAGATGAGCTTCATTTGACCTGCACAATTTATGAGTAGTTTTGGTACACACAGACAAAATACCTTTTCCAAATTTATCCCCAAGTAATCACTGTAAACCCCTTGTAAACAAACCTTGTCGTGCTATATCCTGTATATCCAATGTATGTTGAAGAATTTGTGTTTTATGAAAATATTAGAGCTCAATAATGAGCTTGTGGAATTAATAGGAGAATTACACATGGAATTTAATATTAGTATGTTAATCTGGAGTGCCTCTGTCCCTTCCTTACTTGGGTAACTTAAGCCCCCAGTTCATCAGATGATTTATGCATTCATGCATTTTCATACATGTTATTAGTTCCCTTAATATAAAGGTATTATTGGGTGGGTAAAGTTAACCATGTGCAGAAGTGCCAGTCAGACCCTGCCGTGGGAGGATATCACCTTCAAAAATCTCTGAAATGGCTTTTCTGTGTGTAAAACAAGATAGTAGTGACTTTAATCTCAATTTCCAGGGTTAGCTGTCAGGGCTTGTTCCTATTCAGATACCTCTTCTCGCTCCCCAGTGCTCTAAAGCTCCCTTTTCTAGCTCTGCACATTTAGTGTGTGTTGCTCTTTGACTGTAATTTGCATGAATTCCTCCTGATTTTAGTGTTGGACAAAGTATGAAGACGTGGTAAGACAACTGACTTTGAAATGATTCTCACATCTGGCTTCTTTACCTGCAGTTCAACAGATGTGGTTTCCTGTCAGAACAGCTGTCAGGTCCCTGTAACAAGTGAATTTTTCATACGAGAATTCTGGAAAAAAAAGGGTTCTGGATACCTACCAGAATTTTCAAACAATCATAAAGTTTTCATAAATAGCCAAAAGCATTAGAATATGGTACATGTCTGCATAGTTGTAAGAGAACAAAACATTCTGGATAGAGTGAATCAACCATAGTGGATTTTAATTTTTTTTTTTTTACAGTGATACAAATTGGCCACACTTTTGTGTCTCTCTCTGCCATATGTAAAGCAAGATTTTCAATCCACGTTAAAATCATGTATGAGCCAATGCAAGGCACTCCTTAGGGAACATTTTCCCTATCGTGTTACGGGCTAGAATGTATGAAGCACTAGCATCAACATAAATCTTCTTGTACTAGAATAATTAAGTATTGTTCCTTTTTTATTTTAAATTATGAAGGGTAGTTATGTTTACCTTTTAACGTTCCAAAAGCCTGCAAAAACTGGTTTTCGGCAAGTGCAAATCAACAAATGCTGGTAATGCCCTGAAAGACAGCTTTCTGTTGTGAGCTCCTGTGGAGATTTATGTTGCTCGTTTGCAACTTACAGGAGGAGGGTTGGGTGGTTATTCAGAGCCTGTGCATGCCACTTTGTCTTTGCTGCTGCCTTTTGTTATCTGCTCTGTTTGTTTTAGCATAGCTCTGCACCATTTGAGCCTTGGCTTGGATTTTTGGGAGCTCTTCTGCTGGTAATTAATTTTACATCCCAAATACCTCAAGAAAACGTTTCTGTCAGTGAATTTTTAGATTAGCTTGTGTTCATTTTAATGCCATAATTACTTTAGTGTCCCAGCTGAAATAATCTCAGAAGAATTTACTCAGTGTTGTGAGATTCACTTTTTCCAGTTGATGCCATTCTCTAACTTCCCAGAGCAATGATTCCATAGGTTTTTATCAGTCTTGATTTTGTACCCACATTTCCTGAAATTCTCTGCCAGATTTGTGCTCTATCTGTTCTGATGCCACTCTCAACAAATCCTTTGGAAGTTACAAATAAAGAAGACGGTCTTTAAAGAGACTCAACAAAACCCACAAGCAAACAAAAACACAAATTAAAAAAATAGAGTAGTTCTCATGGCACAGCCCCACTTGCTGACTCAGGGGTGGCACACCAGGCTGCAGTTTCAGCAGTGTGGCTGGAACACACCAGTATCTCTCCATGGGATGCTGCCTCACTTGTCCTGCTGTTTGTCTTGTCCCCTCTTTGAAGCAGGGACTGTACAGTGCACTGGTGCTCACATGGTTAGTTGCAGCTGGGAGGTGACTTCTGGAGTAACAGCTGAAAGCCAATACCATGGAATGATTCCTGATTTTAAATCATTGCATATTCTTTATGTGTTAGAGATTGCGTCTGGATTATCATCTTCAGAAATGGTACTGTGGAAAGAGAAGAAAATCACTGTTTAACATACAGTGCCATCTACAGAATAGGCAATGCACCCAGCATTTCATACATTATATGGGGGGGGGTTGTTTGAATTTCTGTATTGGGGTGGGGTTTTTTTTTTCCTTTTTTTGTCACAGTCTAGTTGCTATTAATGGCTGGAGAGTGTATGAGGAGTTTTTGTCAGATATCTGTGGAAGTGGAGCCTGAGAGCTCAAGAGCCCAGGAGCCTGGTTGAGCTCTGGCTGAAGTGCTGGGGTGCAGTTCCTGATCTCTCAGCTGCTGCTGCTGCTGCTGCTGCTTGGGAAGTGGATTTGTTCCACTGGGTACCCAGAGAGGAGGTGGTTTGTGTGCTCCATCTGCTTCAGCTGTAACCTGCAGTGTCCATGGGCCAGCCTTTTGTCAACAGCACCCATTTTTACTTTCTCCTACAAGTCTAACTTGTTGGCGGTTGTTTTGTTGATTAATGATTTTTCTTTAAATACAACTATTTCTAGAAACACTGTGACTGCAGCTACCTTTCCTAGCATTCACATGACCTACTTCTATGCCTGGCAGCATCATGAGGCCAAGAGAGAGCGCATTGCCCAGTTTAGGAAGAAAGTGGTCTGACAGGGACACAGGGGTGGAAAAAGGGAGGGGAGGGACCGGAGAGGGAAAAGTGATCACGTTGTGAAGATGAAGGATGCTGAGGCACCTTGTCAGCTGTTCTCTGTGTTAAAAGCCAGCTCAAATGTAGGGGAGAAGGGGAAGTGGGTCCTCCTGCCTTGTCACCCAAGCACACACTGCAGAGAAAGCTGTTAAGCAGTGGTTCTGTGTTTGCAGGGTTCGCCGGTAGGAGTGACAGTGTTGGCATTGCAGGGAGAGTTGGATTTCATCCCCAAAATCTTCAGAGTGCTCTTCAGACAAATGTCAGTTTTTGGTGCAGAAAGCTGGATATTATAATATTTTTTTTAAAAAATACGGAAAAGGTGAAAGAACACAGAAATATCACTCCTTCCACTCTCAGGAATCCATTATTTATGTAATATAGCAAATTAAGTTATTGTAGTCTCTGCAGAACAAAAACTGTTGTATGTCCTCTTTAGTCTTAGTTACCTGACCTTTTGGCTCTTACTAGCTCAGGACCCGCTGCTTGGCGTCTTCAAATTAGTGGGGTTGAACAGAAATGGGAAGGGAGGGCTGAGAATGAATTCTGACACCCAGAGCAGAGACAAAGTAATTTTCTGGCAGATGATGTCACAGAGGTGAAGAGGGATAGTGTCTTTGGGGTTTGGGTTTTTTCTGTTGGTTTTTTTGGTATAGTTACATGTGAAATCCAATGTATTTAAAGCAGCAGCAGAGATGGACAGGGAGGCTGAGTGTCTGAGACAGCTGAATTTGCATATTAAGTAGAGTTTATGAGACTAGCCTGCCACTTCTCACCTGCACTGTCGCAGCCAGTACATGTGACTGCGTAGGTGAGTGGGGGTGTATGTAAATAACAATTCCTCTTTATTTAATATACATTAAACCTGAAAAGGGACAGAAATATGAGTTAGCAAAGTGCTACGAAATGTGAAGTTAATTATGTAGTAGTTATCCTCAACATTTCCATCTTTAAAGTGGTTTTGAACTGCTTAAGTGCAGCAGTTACTGCAGACTGTGATTAGATAAACGGATGCAAATGGTAATTGTGACTGATGAATGATTGATGATGGCTTTATATGTTTATCATTATATACCGTTGTAAACACTTTTTTATTCAGCAAGGATGGAGCCTGTAGGCAAAATGATGGTGTATGAAATATGAATTCAAGCTGTAGCGCTTTTAGAGTATAGAGGGCCAGTATTGTAGGCTGGGATAACCAAGAGCTGTTACCTGAGGAACTGGTGAACTTTGCCATTGATATCATCTGGCTGAGCACCAAATGTCTGCCAGCTCATGTTCAGACCTGCAAACGAGTGCAGCTGGGAAGGTGGGCTTACAGGAGAGAGCCTGAAGGTACAGATGGGGAGGCTGGGCACTGTTGAACGATGGCTTTTGGTGGGGAGGGTCCACTGCTCAGAAGAAGAGGAGATGCCATTTCTTTTCATTTTTCTATTGCTTCTCATGGTTCCTGCCTTTCTTGGCAACTTCCCAGTGTCCTGTCTCCTTTCTTCTGCCCTGTAGGTGGGTGGGACATTGGCAATGCAGTATTTGACAGCCACGGAGTGCCTGTGTTGCACCCCTGTTGTAGGAGCCACTGGGGACACAACAAGTGTGTTTGGGTAATTGGAAGTCGATGGGCACAAGGAGACAACAAGCAAGGCTGTCTCTAGAAAAGCAGGGTGGGATAAGAGACTTGTATAATCTGAATGATGCTCTAATTCTATTTGGTTTGTCACCTGCCATTTGCTATTAATCACAGTAACAACATTTGGTAGTTAGATTAATTGAAAGGGATTTTTATTGCAGCAGCTTGAGTTTAATATCAGAGCTTTGTGTATCACGCAATGCAAAAAGTGACCTGTAGTAATGAAATTACAGGCTAAATCTTCATTCTACATAAATTATTCTTTTCACTGAGAAAAAACCAAGCAGGATACTAGCAAAGAAAAGCCCCAGATCATTAGCAGGCTCCACTCCTTCCTCTGTTCACTTCACTTGCGGTGCTGAAATCTGTCTGTTACTTTTCCTGTGGTGCTGTAGAACCGACAGTGAACTTGCTGTCTTTTCTGTCTTGTGCCTGCCCCAAGGCTTGTGTAAGAGAAGGGAATTAGGCTGTGTTTTGCTGACCTTTTAGATGGGAGGGAAATGGTAGTGCTGTTTCCTTACACATCAAGCGCTGCCAGGCTGTTGTCTGTGTTAACCTTTGTGGAGCACCCTGATGTGATTGTTCCCCTCGCACCAGGACACGGCTGTCAGAGAGAATTGGGGAGGGAGAAATTGGAGCTGCCATGCAAAACAGCTCAAGCTAAAGACATTTTTCTCCTGCACCGAAGAAAAGGTGTTCTGTGTGTGTTTAACTACTTAGCAGGTCTGTGAGTCCTGTAATTTGCTTAGCCAAACAGAACTTCAAAACAGATGGTTTCTAAATTTGGGGAAAATAACCATTACAGGATTTTTTTTTCCCTGTGCAGACTGCAGTTATGCTTTAGTACTGGAATTATTTGAAAATTAAACCGGAAAATAAAATTTGGGTCTTTACCGACTGAATACTAATTTCAGGAACATACACATTTTAGTGTGTATTAGCTGCACGTTTAGCCTAAGATTTGTTTATTCTCTGATTTAGTGTTTCTTGTTGCTTACTTGCATAAACACTCCCAAATCAGTCAGCTGGAGTCACCAGCATATTTAGCTCACAGCTGCATTTGCTCCTGAAAAGAAGAATGACAAGTTTCCTCCTTTGCAGAGGAGGAAGTGGAGGAGCATTAGGAAAATAGCACCTGCCAGCAGCCATTTCTGCAGGCACTTTACCAGTACTCAGTGCATTACCTTGTCTGGAAAGCATTTTTGTTGTAAGAAACTGCTTCGTTCCCCATCTCCTAATTGAGGAAACTGAGTCACAGAGCATTTTCCTGGGCCAAAACTGTAACTGAAGCTATCCAAAAGGTAGGAATCCAAGTATCCTGGGCTTTGGGGTGTGTTTTTTGGGTTTTTTTTTTTTTTTTTGGTATCCTGATAGAAATAAATTAGGACAGAGGAAGTAATTGTTTGATATTCAGAGGGTTAAGATATTTGTAATATTGTTGTACATAGCATTTTCAAATTATATCTAATAAAATTAAATTTAGGAACACTGCCTTGCTCTTAGAATATATGATCAGCTGTTGCCCATTGGGGGTGTGTCCATCCCTGAACGTAAAGAAGGTGTGTAGGTGTAAAAATGGAGTTAAATTCAGTTTTCTGAAAAGTCAAATGTAGTATTTGGTCTCTACTTCAACTGTCCTTTAACCATTAGTTGTCAGTGTGAGAGCACCTGTGTGTTCTCAGGTGGCCTTTGAGGTAACTCACTGCCCGAGAAAAGAAATTGTCTCACGTAGGGGATCACGAGAGGGAATTTTAGGGATGTGACTCATTTGATTCAAGCCTTTGCTCCCTCAAACAGGCATGCCTTGTGATGCCCAGCCATACTCCACTGCACAGGGCAGAGTGGGGCTGTGAATACTGTGCCACAGATACCAATGGACTGGGGGGAAAAAACATGAGCAAACACAGTGATAGTCTCTTCCTCCAGAAATCCCTAAGATACAGGGATTTCCCCTTCGAGGAAGGGGGGAATACTGCTCCATATTGCCCTGTCTTTTAAATTCTTTCCTGTATACCTGTTATGGACCATTGCCTGAGGCTCCTGCATCAGTGTCCTACTAAGATAAATCCTTGGGATGACAACAGTGGCTGCTTTGTGCTCTTTTGACTCTTGGAGTTTGCAGCTTTTTTTCCTCCTGAGAACAGAGTTACCTTCTTCCTTTTGGGCTCCTCTGCAAGCTGTGTTGCCCTCTGTCCAGATTAGGGACTCATCTTTTCAGTTTAAATTATCCTTTCTTGGACAGAGGACTAGAACTACACACCCTTGTTCAGCAAGCATTCCCTTGTGCAACGTACCCTGTGGACCGTGGCAATAATATGTGTTTATCTCTGCTGAAAACACCCAACCTGCCACATGTTTTTTACCATCTCTGGGCTATTTCTGTGAGTGCAGCTGTAAAACACAGCCTTCGATTGCTTGCTAAATTGTCAAACTCAGCTGGCAATTGGGAGTCTGCCTCGGCATCTTAATGTGCTTTGGCCACAGAGCATTCGGAGAAGGACTTCTCTGCTTCCCTTGAAAACCTGCTTTCTAGTTGGGGTTTCTGAAGGTGGCCTTGTGGATCTGCAGGCATCAGGGGAAGTGGGTTTGGGGGCCCAAAGCGTGGAGTCTCAAACGGAGAACTGACTTCCCATCTTACTCTCTCTTGAGTTTTTGGACATTTAGCTGTTTTGTTTTGTTCTAACTGGTACAGTTGCAGCTCCCCTGAAGGAGGCTGGGAAGTAAATCCATGTGTAACAGGGTGTGCAGCTAGGGGAGCACTTCAGATCCTGAGCTGTAAGAACAGAGGTGCATGTAAGTGAAGGCAGTGAGCCATGTTATGCCTTAGGGCAATTGATATTTCATTAAATTCTCTTGTTAAACTGTGATTGCTGACCACAAATGCATTCGCAGCCACTCACCTGGCAGCTGGAAACTCTTCACGGCTTTCCATAAGCCCTCTTTGAGAAAGAATTAAATAACTATTAATTCTCTTCAAATTCTTCCCATTTGTATCTTCTCTGATGCATGTAATCTGTGCTGGCTCGAAGAGAGGGCTTTTGGGCAGAATACAGCCACAAAGAAGGCTTTTGTCTAGCCCATGTTGGGTTTGAGTTGTAATTTTTATGTAAATCAGTTTTAGGACTGAAACTGCAGTTTAGATGTTCCATGAGTACCTTCTTGGCATGTTGCATCACTGACTTGAAAGGTAAAACTACATTATAATAGCCACTTGATGGTGCTTTCTAAAGGCTGTAATGTCTCTTTATTTTGCTGCAGATATAGTAGCAGCTGGCAGGAGCATAAGGTTCCAGAATTCTTACCACAGCCATTATAACTCTGTGGCTTTTATGGTACTACATAACATTTATATACAGGGTGATGGGAAAGGAAGGGGAGTGAAATGGATTTGCACTGTTTAGTAAAAACATCCAGCACTGCCAGGTTATGTTTTATTCCAGAAGAAATGCCTCTTTTGGGGGTTCATATGATGTCATAATTTGCAGCTTGTTTGGTCATTCTTGTGATTGTTAGCCAGTTGTGTTACAACCAAAATTTCAAGAATCTGTTTGTCTTGAACTTCCTTGTCATGAGTTTACATCTAAATCTGTACAATACTTCAAATTCAAGTTTAGAAAGGTAATTGAATTATTCTGTAGGAAGCAAAATGTGTAATTTTCACATCTTTCTGAAATATCCTGGTATTTTATCACCTTGCCCCCAAGGAGCATTGGGTGGATGCTATCCTTCACATCCATGTACATATCCATCACCGTGCAAAAGAGAACCTTCTGTCTTCAGTCTGATTTTTCATTCAAATGCTTTGACTAAAGCACTACTGAGATAATGTAGAAAGTAATTAAGTAATATCCAGCAAAGGGTTGTGAATTTTCCCCACATGTCAAAGAGAAATATTATGGATATTAGTTTTGTGCCTTTTTTTTCCACCCCCCCTTGGGTCTGGAACCTCTGCAGCCTCTGGTTCTCTACAAGAAAAGACAAAAAGGAAAGGAAGAAAACCCCAAATGGCCTCTTGTGGATGGAGTCACATCTATAAGTGTAGACAGGACTTTCATATATATATATATATATATATATATATA
>JAWWEU010000081.1:53017944-53094409 GCA_035583155.1 Acropternis orthonyx | reverse complement strand
GGTGACACAAGGGAGACACGGTGACACGGGAGACACGGTGACACGGGGGGAACACAGTGACATAAGGGGGACAAGGTGACACGGGGAGGCACGGTGACACGGGGGTTACACGGTGACACGGGGGGAACACGGTGACACAGGGGAGACACGGTGACATGGGGGGGACACAGTGACACAAGGGGGACACAGTGACACGGGGGGTACATGGTGACATGGGGTGGGGACACGGTGACACAGGGGGGTACACGGTGAGATGGGGGAGACACGGTGACACGGGGGACCAGACGGTGATACAAGGGGGGTCACGGGGACAGAGCGGGGGACACGGTGACACAGGGGCACCCTGGGGTGGAGCTCGGGGCGCTTTGCGGGGGCTCCTACCTCAACGTGGTGCTGGAAATCGTTGTGGGGCTTGAGCAGGGTCTGCCCGTAGTCCTTGCGCTGGTCTGTGGGGACACGCGGGGTGAGGGGCCGGGAGCGGGGCAGGATTTTGGGGGGGTGTTCGGGGCGCTGCCCTCACTCACTGTAGATGCTTCTCCCGGTGGGGCGGGCGAAGCTGTTGGGCTGTCGGGGCAGGGACCTGTCGTCGTGGTCAGTCCTGGGTGGGCAGAGGGACCTTTGTACCCCCCGTGTCCCTCGGCCCCGGGGTGGGGACCCCCCCAACCCCCCTGGCTACTCACCGGGCCGGGGGGCTTCTCCAGCGCCCCAAGGGGTCTCCCATCCTGCCGGGGGGGGGGCAGCGAGGGGGTCTCGGTCCTGTTACGGTATCCTGGGGCGGGCACCTGTGTCACCCCCAGTGTTTCCCCGACCAACCCGGGGGGACATGCCACCCCCGCCCCCCCCCCCGCCCCGGGACGGTGCCACCCCCAGGGGGCCACCAGGACCTCCCTTGCCGCCCCATCCCAGTCCCACGGGGGTCACCCGCGGCCGGAGCCGACCCTCCCCCGTGTCCCTGGTGGGGTCCCTGCCCAGGGTTTCCCCCGCTCACCCCGGTGCCGGTGCCGCAGGCTCCTGCCCCGGGCTGTGGTTGCGGGAGGGTGACACGGGCGGGGGACAGGGATTGTCACCGGCACCGCACCCACCTGCCCTTTGCCCTCTCGTCAAGTCGCGGCGGGGGAGGACAGGGAGGGGGACAGAGCCACCTGGCAGAGCCACCGCCCCTCCCGTCACCCCGAGCTCCTCACCCTGCGGCGGGGCGTGGTGGCCTCGGGGACACCCAGGGAGGGCGGGTGCCCCCCGCCCCGAGGTCCCCCGCCCCGGGGCTGGGTGTCGGTGTCGTCCCGCCTGGCAACATCCAACCCCGTCACTCGCAGGCCTCTGTGCCCTTGCCCAGGGGCAACCCCGGGCTCACCCCCAAACCGGCATTTGTCGGGAAAATCCTCCCAGGGGAGTTTGTGCCGCGGAAGGGGCCGCACCCCGGGTGAGGGGCAGGGGTTGGGGGCAGGAAGGTGGCGGTGGGGTCACCGTCCCCCAGAGCCGTGGCGTCACCCTGGCTGGGGGGCGCTGAGTGGCCGAGGGTCCTGTTTGTGGGATCGGGGAGACCCCCTGACCCCCCCTTCCTGGCTTTGGGCTTCATTTTCAGCCTTTTGGCTTTTCTGCTGCAGCTTGGGGGGTGATGAGTCGGCTGGGGCGTGTCCCCGGTGTCCCCGAGGGTCCCATCTGTGCCCCTCCAGCCCCGCGGGCTGTCGCGTCCCGGCTGATCCTCTGTCCCCATTGTTTTACCCAGGATTTTGGGCCAAACTGACCCCTCCACGGAGGGAGCAATCATCCTGTACCCCGAAATGTCTCACGGAGCAGGTGACAGACACCCCTTTGGGAGTATTCGGGACCGTCGGTGGACACGTAGGGGCAGAATCGAGGGAATAAGATTTTGGGGGGCTGTGGATGCCCCCCAGAGAGGGGGAGGGGCGGTGCAGTTCCCACCTGCGGCCACGAGGGAGCAGAACGTCCCCGTGTCGCTCCTGTCCTCAGACGTGCTTCCCCCCGAGATGTGCGACTCCCCAGATATGTGGACCCCCAGATGTGGAACCCCAAAATGTGGACGTCCCCCAGATGTGCCACTCCCCAGATATGTGACCCCCAGATGTGCAATCCCCCAGACGTGACCTCCAGATGTAACCCCTACAGGTGTGAAGCCCCCAGATGTGCCATCCCCCCCGAGGTGCAACCCCCAGATGTGTGACCCCCCAGACGTGCAGCCCCTCATTATTTGGAGTCCCAGATGTGCAGGGTCCCAGGTCCTTGTGGCACCTCCCATCGCCGCGGGGTCCCTGGCAGTGGGGACATTTGGATGACACTTCTCGAGGGGAGGGGACGACACAAAGGGCTGTTTGTGGCCCCCGTGGCAGATTTGGGGTCACAACAGCTCAGCCTTCCTTCCCCCCCCCCCCCATCTGCTGTGGGAGGGAATTGAGGAGGGGGTTCCCTTGACAGGGTCCCCCCATCCCTTCCTCCTTAGGGGCCCCTGCCTGGCTGGTGGGGGGCTGGGGGAGAGGTCTGGGGAGGAAAGGGGGGGAGGGGGAAATCTCTTGGAATATGGGCCAATCCCTCCCCCTTTCCCCCCTCGACCCCTCGAGGGCCCTTTCCTGCTCCACAGGGAATTGAAATGGCATTTGGGATCTGTTTGGGATCCGTTTAGGGCGGTGGGTGCCACCTGGGCGGGGGATGCTCGTACCTGGGTTGCTCCCCAGTTCCCACTGGGGTGCAGAGCCACCACAGCACCCCAGTCCACCCAGTACCCCTTACTGGGAGCCACGGGGGCAGTGAACTTCAGGGGGCACAGCACTCCCAGCTCTGCCTCCTCCGGGACCCCTGGATCCCTCCCGGGGAGGGTCCCAAGCCCCGGTAGGGGTGGGTGGGCTGGATCCCCCCACCGGCAGCACCCGCGGCTCGGGGGGACCGTGGACCCCCCATTCCCACCCCGGGCTGGGTCAGGGTGCTCGCCCCGCCCCTCCCAGCTCCTCCCAGTCACCCCGCTGGGCAAGCTGGGAATGGCGCGGGCTACAGAAATGCTACAAACCCCCCATTTTTGTTGTTTTTCCCTTGAATTCCCAGCTGGAGGTGACACCTCCCTGCGCACCCCCAGCCGCGCTGTGCCCCACTCGCCCTTCCCCACGCTCCAGGGGCTGCAAATCCTCTTGGGAAGAGCCGGGAAAGGGCTCGGAGGCTTCTGGAGGCGCAGAAACCTTTTCCCATTTCAGGTTTTGAAACCCGCGGCACGAGAATGTGCAGAATCAGGGAATTTACCCCCAAAACGCAGCTGGTTCGGGGGGAGGGGGGGGGAAGTGGCCTCATCCTGCACCCCTTTTTCTGCTCCCGGGTTCTGGGGCCATCACTGGGGACCCCGCATGGGGTCAAACCCCGGGGGCAACACGGGCTTGGGGCGGGTTTGCGGGGGTCCCCTGGCAGAGCGGGAATTGGGCTCCCGGAATTCCCGGTGACACATCGCTCCCGGCCAGGTGCCCGGGGCCGGGAATTGCTGCGGCTCCTGCCGCTGGGTCCCAGCCAGCGGCACAAACCGCCGGGCTCCGTCCCCACGTCACCGGCCGGGCTGCGGTGTCACCGGCCGGGCTGCGGTGTACCCGGACCTGCCACCTAATTGCCGGGGGACAGCGGCTCCTCCTCCTTCTGGGGACAGCTGGGGACGTTTAGCCCCTCGGGAGCCGGGAGGCTGCGCCTGCTCCTTGTCCCCGGGTCAGAGGAACGGCAGGATGTGGCATGTCGTGACATGGCACAGCCACAGGGTGCGATGTCCCTCCTGGCGGCGGCCAAATAGCACGAGTCCTGCGCTCCGCGGCGTCTCCTTGGCGGTGACAGTGACAAAGTGATGTCACAAAGTGATGTCCCAGCTGGCACAGCCACTGGGCTCGGGTGTTGTTTTGGGGGGAGGATATAGGGCGAGGGATGGGGGATGCTTGGTGACACCCCACTGTCACCCTGCCTGCCACCCCACTGGGGCTGTCCCTGGCCCATGGTCACCCTGGCACAGTGCCCAGCCACGGGACCCTGCTGGTCTCTGTCACCTGCTTGTCCCTGTCACCTGCTGGGTTACTGGCACCCTACTGGGTCCTTGTCACCCTGCTGGTCCCCATCACCCTGCTGGGTCCTGTCACCGTGTTGGGTCCCTGTCACCTGCTGGTCCCCAACATTCTGCCAGTCCCTGTCACCTGATAGTCCCCATCACCCTGTTGGTCTCATGTCACTCACTCTGTGGTCCCCTTTACCCCACTGGTCCCTGTCACCCTGCTGGTCCCTTTGTCGTGGGTGTCACCGGGGTTGCATCTCCTCTTCTATTCCCCCAGGTCCTGTCTCAGTTCCACTGCCAAATCCCTCCCTTCCCTGGGAATATCTTTGGGGTCACCCCCAGAGAGTCCCCTGGGGGTCCTGAGCCTGGTGCCACGAGCTCCGTGCCCAGGGGGTGCCCTGGCCCAGGCTTATCCTGGTTTTCCCACAGCGGTGCTGATCCCATCTCTTCAGGGGAACAGCGTGAAATCCCCGGGGTTTTTCTGGCCCGTTGGCTTCTCAAGATCCCCCTGGTGACCTCCTGGGAGGCTGATTTTTATCCCTCTTCCATTTCCGAGGGGGGTAATGGAGAAGGTGGGGAGGGGGTGACCCCCGGCGGTCCTGGGGGGTGACAGGTGACCCTGCCCAGCACAGCTGGAGATTCCCACAGCTGGCAGCTCCCAGATGGAGCCCAATGACCTTCACACCTTTATTTGTTTTGCTTTGAGAAGGTTGAAATAGGATTTTTTCCTCTTTCACTGAGGGAGCTGCACCCATCGCTTGGGCCCCCCCAAATCCTGAGCCATAATCCCGGTCCTTGGACAGACCAGGAGTGATATGGCTCCCCCCCAAAAAAAAAAGAGCTGGATTTCCTCCACAGCTCCGTGGCTTTGGCCACAAACCTGCAACAATTCTTAGGGCGAAGAGGGAAAACCCACATCCCCATGGCCACCCCTGTGTGTGGGACCCATCCTGTTTGCTTCCCACCATCCCTAATCCTGGCAGAGCATCCCGGGGATTTCCAGGGCTGGTGGGGGCTCCAAGGGCGCCACAAGGGTTTAATTAGAGGTGATGAGGACATGCAAATGAGCAGGTTACAGCCCGCTGGGGGTGGCCGAGCTCCTGAGAATGCCTGGAGGGTTTGGAGATGCTTCCTGGTGTTTCCCACGCTCCGGGTGCCAGGAAAAGACACCTCCAAAGTTATCCAGGTTCTTCTCCGGGACAGGGAAGGGTCCCTGAAGCCCTGGGAAGCCTGAGCCCCTCAGAGACTCCAGTGAGCCCTTGGAAATTGGTTTATTCTGCTGTAATTTTGACATTTGGGATTAATTCCCCCGTGGAAGAGCTGTGATCATCCTGCTTCCCACCCCTTCCCTGCTCCTCATCGCTTCCCAAACCAGGGGTGAACCTAATCCCAAAGCTTCCCAAAGGACCCTGCCAGAGCAGCACCTCTCCAGGGGCAGGATCTGGCCCTCGAAATGTTCCTCCATCCCTAAATCCCATCAAATTTAGGGATGAGCAGAGCCCAGCCAGATCATCCTGGGATCTGAGGGACCCAGCAGGGTCTTGGCAAAGCCCAGGAATCCCAGTCTTTCCCTGGAAGAAAACGAGGTGAGGTTCTTGCCTGGACAGAGCCCCCAGAGCTGGGTGGGGAGCCCAACCCGCCCCCACCCATGGGTTAACGCCCCTGTGGTCACCACGGGGAGGAGAACGGGATCAATCCACTGGTTTTTCCAGGGAAAACACATTTCCACCAGCATCTTTCCAGGGAGGGCGATGAGGGTGGGGGCTGAGGCACGTGGGGCTGAGCTGGTCGGGGTGTGGAGCTGCAGCCAGTGGGGAGATGCCGTGGTGGGTTCCCTTCCCCAGGGAATGTGCTGCCAAGCAATCCAGTGCCTCTTCTTCCTTTGGCAAGAAGGTTTGGAAGGTGTTGGGTCTGTGCCAGCAGCTGACGTGGTCAAGGCAAGGGCAGAGCAAACCTGGGGGATTCAGGGATGGTTTGGGAAGCAACTGGGAAATTCCATGTTCAGGAAGGGCTGGAGGAGCCTTTGGGATGGGAGAGGAGCTGAGGGCAGAGGGACTCTGCATCCCTGGAGGGGAAATTGTCACTCCCAGAGACCTCGTGGGTGGTGGGATTGAGTTGGGAGCCCCCGTGAGGTGCCCGGGCAGGGAACGTGACCCCCAGCACGGGGCTGGGACGTTGCACTCGATGGAGAAGCTCCAGAGGAAGTTGTGAAAGGGGGAGAAGGTTCCGTCAGTGGGGGGTGTGGGGTGGGGAGAACCCACAGCAGGAGGTTCCCAGGTTATCAGGAGGGTGGAGGTTCCTCCTCCCACGTCACCGAAATTGTTCTCATGGTCCGTGGGTGCTTCCTCCCTCGGGCACACGGCTCCCAGGAAGGGGTTTGGAGCTGGATCAGGAGGTCTGGGAGGTGTTTTAACCCAAAATTTCAACTGCTGCTCCTGCATCAGATGCCATCTCCCACATCAGACTGGAGATCCCGTGGAAGACACAGGACAGGAGTCCAGGTGTCCCAAGCTCCCCAGAGCTGCTTCCAGGCCGACACGGTCTGGGCTTCCTGGGACACAAACAGTTGGGTTTCCCCCCAAAAGCAACTCTTTCCTGCCAGAACACATCATTCCATTGATAAATGTTTGGAATGGAAGATGTTTGACCTTCCCTGTGGTTTGGTTTCTATGGGAAGCTGAGCAGGGAGGAGGAACTAATCCCATTCCACCCAGTGAAACACCAGGAGGGACATTCCCTTGGATGACACAAACTTCCAAGACCGTTTGCCATCCAGCAGGGGGTCGATCAGATCCTAAAATTGCTCCATATGAATCTTGGAGAAGAGTATCCGACCCTCTGGAGTCACGGACACTCGGTCTGGGTGTCACTGTGCCAGTCCCAGGCAGCATCTCCAGCCTGAATCCAACCAAAATCCAACCTAAATCCAACCCCAATCCAACCCAAACCCAACCAAAATCTAACCTGAACCCAACCCATATCCAGCCTAAATCCAACCCAAATCCGGTGCCTTTTCATTCTTTGGCAAGAAGGTTTGGAAGGTGTTGGGTCTGTGCCAGCAGCTGACGCGGTCAAGGCAAGGGCAGAGCAAACACGGGGGATTCAGGGATGGTTTGGGAAGCAACTGGGAAATTCCGTGTTCAGGAAGGGCTGGAGGAGCCTTTGGGATGGGAGAGGAGCTGAGGGCAGAGGGGGGGATCGCCAGCCCGGTCCTTGCGCTGCCTCCAAAGCAGCTTTGAAGGGACCGGGAGGAGGGCAAGTGCAGGATCCCTGGAGCCGGGAGGTGGATCCTGCGGCCGCTCCTGGGGGAAGGAATGGGGGGTCTGAGCTGGAGCCTCCTCCTCTCCCACCTCCGGCTGCTCCGGGTGGAGACACCTCGGCCTGGGAGGGGCCCTGGGACATCCCGGCGGCTGGAATTGGGGTGGCAGTGAGGAGCTGGGATCGGGAAGTGGGGCTCAGCCCCGCCAGGCGCACCCCGGGAGGGGCTGAGGCGGCTCGGAGAGACCCCAGCCCGTGGAAAACCCATAAAAAAGGGGGGGCTTCTGGATCGAGAGGCTGGAATTGCTGCCATTTAAATGAGATAAAAAAGAGAAGATAAAACAAATGGAATGGAATGAAATGAATAAAATAGGGTGAAATACATAAAAGAAGAGAAAATGAGAAATAAAATGAAAGGAAACAAACTAAACTGGAATAAAAGAAATTAAATGAACAAAATAAAACTGAATTAAGGAAAAATATAAAGTGAAATAAAAAAAAGTAAAATGAAGTAAAGCAAAAAACGATCATAAAATAAATAAAGGAAAAAATAAAATAAAATAATAAAATAAATAAAAATCCAGCCTGTCTGTGACTTCCAAGGGAATGGAAGTGCAAAGCCCCGGGTCTCTGGGGCAGGGGATCCCTATTCTGTGGCATCCCGGATCCCTTCCCACTAGGGCGCTCCATTTGGCACCGCCTTCATCACCAACACCTTGTTTTTAAATTCATTTTCCTTATTTGTAACTTTTCCCTTTTGTTTTTAATTCCCAAGCAGCTCCGGAGAGGAGCGGGATAACCCTGGCACTGGAAACGGGGATCGCGGGTCCCCGAGGGTGCCAAGGGAAAAGACTTGGGGAGACGGGGTTTGATCCCGATCCCTCCCGCCGGAGGGGCGAAAGCTCCGCCTCGGGACGAGCCGGCGCAATTCCAGCCGGAGGGAGCGGGCGCGGTGGGAATTTTGGGGCTGTAAACAACGTCACTGGCCGGGCTGTCACCCCTCCGGGCGGGAGGTGCTTTAACGAATTCCCTCGCTTGGAGCTGGAAAAGGCGCTGCCCAGATGTTGGCTCGGGATCCAGCTGTGGGCGCCCTTGGCAGAGCCCCCCCTGGCACGGGGGGTTTGCGGTCACGGTGAGGGTGAGGAGCAGCGCCAGGCAGAGCGTCTGGCCAGGCCGGGCTGGTTATTCCCAAATCCCTGCCGGGAGCGCCAGCCCAGTCCCAGATTTTGGGGGCGTGGAAGTGTCTGGGTGCGTTGCAGGCAGGGAGGGGGTGGTGGCACCTCGGGGTGGGAACGGCCCGGGCGGGTAAAATCCCCTCGGCTGCTCCTTCCCACTCTGCCAAAATCCTGCCCCAGGATCCCAAATCCTGCTCCAGGGGACAAAGAGGGGTTAAATGCCATCGGCTGCTCCCAGGAAGGGCCGGCTCCTTTCCAGTCTGAGTAAACCCAGAACTCGGCCAAAATCCTGCTCCAAGATCCAAAATGCTGCTCCAGGATCCAGAATCCTGGATTATTAACCATAAAATCCTTGATTATTAAGGATGATCCAGGCATGTTTGTCCCGCCTGAGTACTGAAGCTCCACGCCTGACCCGCGGAGCAGGGAATGCATCCCAGCATAACCTGGCATCAAGCCAGCATCCCCAAATCCCGCAGCACTCATGTCGGGACGCCACCCCGCTCCCGGGGTGCCTGTTCTGGCTCCGCAGCTCCGTCCGGCAGCTCCCAGCCTTATTTCCAAGGGACGGCGGCGGGGTGGGGTGGAGGTGGGAGTTTCGCCTTTGCTTCCCTTTATTTTTAATTGTATTTATCTTTATTTTGGATTTCTGACTCATGTCCACCCGTTGCCGGGAGGAAACCGGAATCCGACGTGCCCCAGATATCCTTTGTATCAGCTGGACAAAATCCTCCCCCAAACACCCAGGGAGGAAAGTCCAGGACCCGGAGCAGCTTCTCCTTCCCCCAGTCTCGTTTCTACAGAGGAGGAAAACTCAATTTTCCCTCGTTTCTCCCCCTCCCCAAACCACAGCTCGTTTCCGGCTCTGCAAGAGCAGGGGGGCCGGGGGTGTTCCTCACTCCTTTGGGGTACCCAGCCCCCCGTTCCCGCGGGATGCTCCGAGGGGCTGCCCGACAGGGGGGCTGGCACGGAGCGGGGGTGCCCGGGAGATGGGGGTGCCCTGGGGACGAGGGGGCACCCCAAAGGTGGTGATCCCCCGCTATTGTGGCTGCCTCGTTAATGAGGGTGCCCTGAGGTGGTGGGTACTCCGTTAATGAGGGCGCCCTGGAGATGGGGTGATCTATTAACGAGGGTACCCCAATAACGAGGGTGCCTTGGAGGTGAGAGCACCCCCGAGGTGAGGGTCCCCTGTTAATGAGGCTGCCTCATTAATGAGAGTACTCTGGAGATGGGGTGCCCTATTAATGAGGGTACCCCATTAATGACCGTGCCTTAGAGATAAGGGCACCCCAGAGGTGAGAGTGGCCCATTAACGAGACTGCCTCATTAATGAGGGTGCCGTGATGTGGGAGTGCCCCACTAATGAGGGTGTCTCATTAAGGAGGGTGTGCTATGCCCTGTAGGTTGGGGTGCCCCATTAATGAGAGTGCCCTGAGATGGGTGTACCCCATTAATGAGTGTGTCCAATTAAGGAGGGTGCCCTGAGATGAGGGTACCCCATTAATGAGGGTGTCCCATTAAGGAGGGTGTCCTGGGGAAGGAGGCCCTCAATTAATGAGGATACCCTGAGATGGAGGTACCCCATTAATGAGGGTGTCCCATTAAAAAGGGTGCCCTGGAAAACAAGCTACCCCACTGATGAGGGGGCTTCATTAACGAGGGTGCCCTGGAGATGAGGGTGCCCCATTAATAATGAGGATGTCCAATTAAGGAGGGTGCCCTGAGATGAGGGCATCCATTAATGAGGGTACTCCATTAATGAAGGTGTTCCATTAAGGAAGGTGCCCTGGGATTGGGGTTCCCAGTGCTGCTCCTCCCTGGGGTGGGGTCTCCCCTCATGGTCTGAGGGTAGGTTGTTGGGTTCTTATCCCAAGATTAATCCCAATCCTAACCCTTGTCTCCATTGCAATGGTCTTGAGTCCTGCTCATTCCCCGTGCCAGGTGCTGCCCGTGGAGCATCCATCAGCTCATTTTCACCCTCCTGGGCAGGGATTAAATGTGTTCTTTCTTAAATCCATACCTTGGGGGCGATCCTGCTGCCTGAGCTCCTGATTTCCTGGGGTTTGGTTTGTTTCTCCCTTGCTCCTCCAGTGACATGGAGCCTTTTGTGCCAGGGAAGGGCTGACATGGATCCAAACCATCCTGGGATCTCCCAGCCAGGAGACCTGGCACTGGGCAGGAGGAATCAGCACTCTGGGCTTTTCCCAGGGAGTTGATCCCAGCTCATGCCCTGCTTTTCTGCAGCGTTTTCAGCAGCTCAGCAGTTCCCACTTCAAATCCCATCCTGGTCTCTGCTGCAGCCAGTTGTGATCTTGGCATCCCAGGGGATGGGATCCATTCTTGGAGATAGAGGTGGGATCTACCCCTGGGGGTGGAGGTGGGATCCACCCTAGGGAATGGAGGTGGGATCCATCCCTGGGAATGAAGGTGGGCTGCACCCCTGGGGATAGAGGTGCGTTCTATCCCATCCCTCTCACCCAGAGGAATTAATGTTTTCCTTCTTTTTAACTGGCACTTCCCTTCCTGCATCCTGATGTCTCCAGCCCTGGGGTGGGATGGGGATCCAGCTCTGCCCTCCCTGAGCCAAGGCCTGGGCACATCACCTGGGGCTGGGAGAGGGAGAATGTCACCCAGAGATGGGAGAAGGAGAATGTCACCCAGGGCTGGGAGAAGGAGGATGTCACTGGGGCTGGGATGAAGATGTCACCTGGAGATGGGAGAAGGAGAATGTCACCCAGGGCTGGGAGAAGGAAGATGTCACCCAGGGCTGGGAGAGGGAAGGAAGACGTTCCCCTGCGGAAACCACAAACGGTTTTGATGTGTTTATGAGCCTCAGCACCACTTCCCTTTCCCGTGTTCCCCAGCGACGCTCCCCACGGGCACCCGGGATGTGCAGTGTGGGGTGGGCAGCACCCAGGGGTGCACAGTGACAATCCCACCCGGTGACAAGGATGGGGCAAGGCAGGGAAGGGGCCTGGGGGTGGTGGACATCCTCGTGTCCATCCCTCATCCTGTCCATCCCTCACCCCGGGACACGCGTGGGCTGGGAGGCTTCGCCGTCACCTTGGGGTGACGCTGTGGTGGAAAGGGTGAGTGGTGCTCACCCTGTGCCCCCCCAAGGAAAGCTCAGGCACAGGTCATCCTTTTAAAAAAAGAGATAAATTTCCTCTTTCCCTTCCTCCTCGGAGCACGTGGTGGTGAGGTCATGGAGCGCTGCAGGACATGCCTCTGGCTCCGTGTAATCCCGCCGGGCCACGGCCAGCTCTGGCCGGCGGTGGGGGGAGGTTTTGGGGCCCCCCCCCCGCCCCTTCCAGCCCCACTTTCCTCCTGGTCAAGCCACCACATCCTGAGCCAGCCCTCGGGCTCCTGCCTTTGCTCCAGCCGGGTTTCCCGACGCGGTTTCCCCAGCCCAGAGGCCAAATGTGGCTTTGCACGGAAAATCAGCCCCAGATGTGTCTGAGCTGCTGCTGCTGCTGGAGCCGGGATGGGGCCTGAGGAGGGCTGGGGGACACGGGGACAGCAGAAGGGACACGTTGGCTGGGAGAGCCAGTAACTCCTGGGGGGTTTATCCCACACGTTGGGTGACCAGGTGGTCCCCAGGAAGCTGATCCCATCTCGTGTCCTGCTTTTCCATAGCATTTCCAGGGGGCACCCAGGGGTTTCCCCCGTCCTTGAGGACAGTCACAGGGCTATGGTGAGGTGCCAGCAGCCCTGGGATTTGGTGCAGCCTCCAGTTCGGCTTGGAAAGACATGGGGCAGCTCCCCTTTGATCCACTCCTGAGTCCCATCCCGGGGCTGTTTTCTGGGAAGCGCAAGATTCCTTCCTCCTGTGCTGCCACCCTCCTCCAGGAGCTGGGCCATCCCCTGGGCCATCCTCAGCTGTACCAAGAGGGCATCAGGAATTTTAACAGCCCAGGGGACCCCTGGGGATGTTGTGGCCAAGGTTCCCAGCTGAGCCTGGGGTTGCTGGGGCAGGAACCACTCGCTAATCAAAAGAGGATGGAAAACTCTTGTGGTTCCTTGGAAATGCAGCACAACCCACGCCAGCCTCCAGATGTGACAGCAGCGGCCACGGGATGGAATTCCAATGGACTATTCTTAATTAGGAGAGCTGGGGGAGTGGGGTGGCGGCAGCAGAGTGACCCGTGGCTTTGCCAGGGGGTGGCTGTGGAGACCCTTCCCCAGGGCTGGAAGGGGGTTTGGGGGTGGATCAGCCCCAGCTCCTTTCTCCTTGTGGAGCTGGGGCTTGCCTGACTCATCTCAGCCCTAAATGTGAACCTTTCCAAGATCCTCGGGGATCCTTGGTTCCTTACATTCCTCTGGGTGTGAGGCATCATGCTGGGAGCTGCTGAGTCTCTCCATGGCTTGAAAACACTCCTGACCCCAATCCTGCATCCCAGCCCCAATTCTGCATCCCAGCATCAATCATCCATCCCAACCCCAGTCCCGCATCCCAGCCCCAATCCTGAATCCCAACCCAAATTCTGCCTTCCAACCAAAATCCTGCATCCCAGGACCAATCCTGCATCCTCCCCCTGCAAGCACATGGGAAAACAACCCAGCCTGCGGGTCCAGGCGAGGGGTGCCCTGAGCATCCCCCACTCTCTGGGGTCACAAGTGCCCTGGCAGGGTTTTTATCAGGGTTTTTGTGCTCTCCAGCCTCTCCAGGCACCATTTCCACCCTCCCTCCAGGATTCCAAGGGGGATGAGGAGCTGTTCTCCTGGCAGTCCCGGGGGCTCCGGGCGGGACCATGGGCGGAGGTGCAGCAGCTCATGCCAAGATGCATCAGCCTGTGTTTTTCTGGTGGTGGCTGGAGGTTGTTTGTGCTGTCCCGGGGATGATCCAATGCTCTTGGCGTGGGGCACACGCAGTGCTATCCCCCGGGATCACCCCGTTCCAGGCCATCCCGAAAAATCTCCTTCTCTGAGCACGACCACAGACCCCAAAACCGCTGTGGGACCTGGTTTTGACTGGTTTTGCTGAGCAAAGCTTCCCATAAGTCCTCAAACCCCCACCTTGCAATGCTCCCCAGAGTGGGATGGGGTGTTTGCTCCCTGGATGAGCAGGGATACATCCCTGGAAAGACCAGCAGTTTTCCTGGAAGAAGCAGCAAATTCACCAAAACTGGAGTGTCCTACCGCAGACAAACAGCTGGAGGGAGTTTGTCCTATCACTCTGGGATGGGAGAGAATCACAAGGGGTGGGGGGAATGTCCCACTGGGATGGAGGCAGGAGCACCTCGTCCAGCTGCAAGGGAGATGGGAAAGGCCAAATTTAGCGTGGGAGCGTGGGACCTGCAGGAATGGGATGCAGTGGATCTTTGCTGGGAGATGCCAGCATGATCCTGGCCCTGCTCCATCCGTGTCCCTTCCCGTGGTGCCAGACCAGGGCTGCCTGGAAGGAGAGGTTGGAGTCAGGGTTTGTGTCACATTTATTTAGTTTCCCAGAGCCCCAGAGATGCTTTTGAATAAATGGGAGTGGATCCCAGGCCCTTCCCAAAAGCAGCATTTTAATGGAGGAAGGTGAAGGTGGGGAGTGTTTTGTGACAGCCCCAAACTCCTCTGTACCCCCTTCTCACCACCCTCCACTCACCAGCCTTTGAGACAGCTCCAAAACTCCTGTTTTCAGCCCAAACCAAACTGCTGGGCCCCAGTGAGGGCTGCCAGCAGAGCTGGGGGTGCAGCACGTGTGTCCTGTGGCATCGGCAGCTCCCACAGCACCACCCTCCCTCCCAAACACCACCTGAGCCACATCCCTGTGTTGGGAAAGGCTGGATGCAGGTGTGGGGACACCAGCAGCTTCCTCAGAACCACCACCTCTCCAAAAACTTGAACTTCATCCCTTTCTGAACTTCACCCCTCTGTTGAGAAAGGGCTGGATCCAGGTGTGGAGCCACCGGGAACTCCCAGAGTCAAGGCTTGTCAAGGGTAAACCACTCCTGGCATCCCTTGACCTGCCAACACACCCCATGGCCCGGGCTGGGCTGGGGCTCTCCAAGGAATCCCATTCCAGGCAGGGCTGGGGCTCTCCAAGGAATCCCATTCCCCAGGGATGGCTCCAACTCTCCAAAGCCCTTCCGAGCCGTGGGCAGGAGGGAGGAGGCAGCTCCACGGTGCTAAAATCTCCTCTGCTAATGAAAAACAGGCTCTGAGCAGCCAAACAGCTGATCCATGGCCGGGAGCTGAGTAATGCCTCGAATTCCTGGCAGGAGCTGCTTCCTTTTGGGAGGAGAGGGCTCCTTCGCCGGCCCTGCGAGTCCCCCCCACTCACTGGCAAGGTCTGTTTGTCCGCCTGTCTGTGCACCTTCGTCCCTCGGTGAGGAAGATGATGGGGCTTGACCCACACTGTGGGGACCAGTCCTTGTCCCCTTTGCCTGACAGGGCTGTCTCTTAGGGCTGGGGGTCCCCCTGATTCCAAAGACGGATGCAAGTTGGGGCTCCTCCTGATTCCAAGGATGCCGTCTGGGGGGGTCCCTCTGATTTGATGGATGCAAACTGGGGGGCCCCCCCTGATTCCAAGGATGGATTCAAGCAGGGGAGAGGAGCTCAGCAGCTCCCGGGACGGATCCCGCTGTGGCAGTGGAGCCCGCGGGATGGGGCCGTGACTCAGCCCCCAGCCCCCCCGGCCCTGCTCCCCCTCCTGCCCAGCAAGGCCCCGGTGGCACCTGGGGACCCCGGGCCCGGCGGGGTGTCCGCGCTGAGCTCGGGGCCAGGGCTGATGTCAGAGCTCCGGCTGCGGATAAACAACCATTCCCGAAGGGAGCACAAACGGCTCCTCTGTTCCTGCTCCGGAGCTCCGGCAGCGGCTCCGCGGGCCGGGATCGGGGGCTCCAAACACCCCCCCCGGCCCCGCGCTGGGGAGGGACACAAGGGTGTCACCCCTCGGCCCGTGGGGAGGCACGTCCCCAGTTTGGGGGGTGCACGTTCCCAGTTTAGGGGCTGCATGTCCCCAGTTTAGGGGAGTGCACATTCCCAGTTTACGGGGTGCATGTTGCCAGTTTGGGGGGTGCACGTTCCCAGTTTAAGGGGTGCACGTTCCCAGTTTGGGGGGTACACGTTCCCAGTTTAGAGGGTGCACGTTCCCAGTTTGGGGGGTACACGTTCCCAGTTAAGGGGGTGCATGTTCCCAGTTTAGGGGGTGCACATTCCCAGTTTGGGGGTGCACTTTCCCAGTTTAGGGGGTGCACATTCCCAGTTTAGGCGGTGCACGTTCCCAGTTTAAGGGGTGCATGTTCCCAGTTTGAGGGGTGCACATTCCCAGTTTAGGGGGTGCACGTTCCCAGTTTGGGGTTTAAGTGGGATTGAGCTCCCTGGCGGTGTGCCGGGCTCAGGGGTGGTGCCGACCCCATCCATCACATGGTCCAAGGGCATCCTGGCAAGGTTTGGCATGTTTGGATGTTCCTGTCCCTGGTGACTCCCCCCGCTGGGTGCTGTCGCTCCCCCCACCACGGCGCCAAGGCCTGGCTTCCCTGGAGCATTCCCAAGCCCTTTTCCATCCTCCCCCTTGGTCCTGGCACAGAGCCTGCTCCCCTCACTGTGCCCAGCTGCTCCCGGCACAGCCCCCAGACCCCCCCTCATGGGTTGGGACCTGCTTGGCTCCGGCTGGGCTGAGCCAGAGGGAGCTGGCTCTGAATCCGTGGGGCACCGGGCGATGCCAAGCAGGGGATGGGGCACGTGGGGGCTGTGACCCCCACCCCCCACCCCCAGCACCCTCCTTCAGGGTATACTGGGGGTGCTGGCGAGCACCCATGAGTGTAGTCCCTAGGAGCTGGACATAGGTGGGCATCGTCCTGCTGCCCGCCCAAACCCACTACTGGTGGCCCCTCTTGTCCCCACGTGTCCCCCCAGACTCGGTGGGTGCTGGTGGCAGCCGACCAGGAGGGATTTTGGCTCCAGCTCTGGCTCTGGCCACATTCCTCCGTGGAGGGAGGAGTGGAACTGGAGCCTGACATGACTCAGCCCCGGCCACGAGGCTGAGGGGACACGCTGGTGACCCGCGTGGGGCCACAACACGTCCTCGGCGCCCCCTGCCCTCTCGGCACCCTCCCCGAGCCCAGGGCTGGGTTTTACCCGTGCCCGGGGACCCCCAGCACGCCGGGTGGGTGGCAGGTCCCCCGGGACCCCTCGAGGCCAGGGACAGCCGGACCCCACGCTGTGACAACTCTAAAACGAGACTTTCTCGGCAGGCGCCGGACACAGCCTGACCCTGCGGTTCTCTCGCTCCCAGCCTGGCCGAATTCCCTGGATTCGGCCAGAGCTCCACTCCCGTGGGGGCTGAGGCGTAGGGAGGGGGCTGCTACCGTGGGACCCTGAGAGTGTGGGTGATCCGGGCTGGACGGGATATTCCAGAGGGTCCCGGTGTAGGAGGGATGCAGGAATTGGGGGGGTTTGCTGCGGGATGAAGGCTCCAGCCTCCTGGTGACATCCCGATCCCACCGCTGGCAGCGGGATGGGGCGAGCGCCTGCCACCCGCATTCCTCCACTCCCGAAGGAACCGGCTGGGGACCTTCCCACGGGGATTTCCAGCCTGGCCACACACCGCTCCAGCACGGATCGTGCCGGGGGGAGGTCCTGGCTCCGCTGAGCACCCAGGAGACTCGACCATCGGCATCCCAGCCCTGTGAATCACCGCCGGGAAGGAACTGATTAAGATCTCGCAACACTTTCCTGCTGGAAATAACTTTCTCCGCCGACGCCGTTGCCATCCCAAGGCTCGGGTTTGCTCGCTGCCGGGGAGGGGATATGGGATATACTGCAGGTTTTATCCCTGCCTTGGGGCTCCCCGGCAGGAAAAAGCCTCCCAAAATGAGGCGTTGGATTGGGATGTGCTTCTGCTCCCATGGGGGAAGAGAGACAATCGCAGGATGGAGGGCCAGGCGTGCTCTAAACTCGGACACGGCAGAGATGTGGCAGCACAGGGATGCTGCTGGTGGCTGCTCCAGGCCCTCTGGAGCCTGGAATATCCTGCATCCCACATCCTGCATCCTGCATCTGCCTGTGCCGGGGGCCAGCAGACACGGGGATCCTCAGGATGCTCAGGACACCCAGAACCTCATCCCGCCTCTCCTCCTGGGTGACAGACATGGGCGCAGCAGCCCCCCCACACGGATATTGTGTGGTGGGTGTCACTTAGTGGTGACACTGTCACTGGTCCCAGTTTGCAACTGGACCGGGACAACCCCCCTGAATTTTGCCCCCCCCGAATTGCGGTGAGGGCACCGGGGGTGCTGCCACCACTGTCGTCCGCCGCTGTCTCCGTTTCTGCCCCGTGACTCGGCAGGTTTAGGTGGGGAGGTGGGGCAAAAAACCACTGCCCTGCCAAAAAAAAAAAAAAAAAAAAAAAAAAAAGAGAAGGAGGCGGTTGCTGCTCTCGCCCTTCGTCACGCAGGAGGTGGAATAATATTAACCCGTCCCTCCGTCCTGCCGTCCCTCTGTCCCACTCTCCTGCCATCCCACTGCCCCACTGCTCGTCCCATGACTGGGATGTGACACTTTTCCGGTCACTTTGAGGGAGAGGAGGATGAGTGTGCCGGGGAGAAGCAGCAGAGTGGTCTCAGCTGGTGTGAAAGGGTCCCATGCCCTGGCACGGGGTCCCCGTGAGTCACCCCGGCTGCTGTGTCATCCCCCGTGGCCCTGGTGCCCGCTCCGGGTGCCCACCCCGTGCCGGCGCTCCCAGGGCAGCTCCTGGTGGAAAATGAAGACAAATCTCTTGGTGTTTTGAGGAGAAAGGGGTTATTTTTGGAGGCCGGCTGGTTTCGAAGCCAGCCCTTCCCCCCAGCCCGTCACCCTCAGCACCCCCAGCTGTTTATCTGTGGCTGTTCTCAGGGACTCTCGCGGCTGATCAGACCTGGCTGATAAGAGATGTGTGACAAGGCATGTGTCCCCACGTGCCCATGCATGTCTGATGCCATTCGGGGGCTGTCACTGCTGTCCCCAACTCCACTCTGCTTCCAGCTATTGCCCAGCTCCCCATTGCTCCTCTGCCAGGTCCTCCATCCCAGCGCTCCACTTGCTTGGGATCCTCTGAGCTCCAAGAAAACCCCTCAGCAGCAGCTCCTGCAGCCCCAGCAGCGTTTCCGGCGCAGGGGAGCAGATCCTGCGGGCTCAGGGCTCGGCTGTGGTGGCTTGTCACCCGCACGTGGCCGCGCTGTCACCGACCCCTGTCCCAGCCAAACCCTACCGTGTTTGCGGAGGGCTTTGCTTTCTGTTTCCCTGTCCGGGTGAGGAGCCCCTGGCACGGCCAGGGCTCACCTCGTGGTCACTGATCCTTCCAGTAGCCTGCAAAACAGATGGGCAGCCAAGGGGAAAATCCCAGAGTTGGGAATGGGGCTGCTGCATGGCCCTGGATCTGACCCCACGGCGATCTGTGCCTGCTTCCCTGCATATGGATCCATCCGTGCACTCACGGATCCCTTCTGCACACCCATGAAAATGGATCTGCACAAGCACGTGGATCTATCCATGCACATGGATCTGTCCATGCACACATGGAACCATTCACACACATGTGGATCCATCCATGCACATGTGGATTCATCCAGGCATATGTGGATCCATCCATACACATCTTAATCCACCTGCACACCTGTGGATCCATCCATGCACATGGAACTGTCTGTTTCTGCATGGATCTATCCACACATGTGTGCACATATGTGCCCATGCACATCCATGCAAATGGATCTGTCCATGTACATGTATCTGTGCATGCACATGTGTGCACACATCTGTCCATGTACATCCACACAAATGCAGCTGCTTGTGCACATGTGGATCCATCCATGCACGTATGGATCCCGCTCATGCACATGGATCCATCTGTGCACATGTGGATCCCTCCATGTTCACAGATCCACCCGTGCACGTGGGGCTGTCCATGCACTCACGGATCCATCCATGCACACCCATGCCCATGGATCCCTTCCTGCACGCCCACACACGAGTCTGCTCGCATCACCTCTGTGTCTGCAATGGGAAAAGCACCCGTGGGATGGGAATCAGCTATGGCCGGAACAATGTGGCTTCTCCTGCCATTCCCTGGCCCCTGACACCTCCATTCCCAGATTCCACCTGAGCCACTCCCAGTGCACTGGAGGGGGGATGGTGTCTGTGCAAACGTGCTCGTGTGTGTGGGTTTGGGGTGCACACGTGTGTTGGGGGGTGGTGGTAGTTTGGGCACAGGTATGAACATGTGACACTGTGTGTGTGTGTACGCACAGCTGCGTGTTAAGCACATGTGTGTAAACGTGTGTGTGCAGCAGTTTATACATGTGTATGGGGGTGTGTGCATACGTGTGCATACAGGGGGTATGGGGGAGTGTGCACACATGGTGTGCCTGTGTGGGTGTGCCTGTGTGTGTGGGCATCAGGTGTGCACACATGGTGCCAAGGGGCGAGCACGGACACACATGTGTGTGCAAGGCCCAGGGCATCTGTGTGAGCAAATATTAAAGGGCCAAGGGGTGTCCGTGCTCATGTGGGGCTGTCTGACCCTGGTGCATGTACATGTGTGCATATATGTGCGTGTATGTGTGTGTGCTATGGGGTAATCATGCACATACGCACGTGTGGGCAAGGGCCAGGGCTCTGTGTGTGTGTGTGTGTGTGTGTGTGTGTGTGTGTACATGGGTACAAGTGCCCAGGGTGGCAATACACATACATGTGTGTGCATGTGTACAGTACATGTGCTGTGCGTGTGTGTGTGTGTTCACATGTACATGTTTCAAGGGGTGTCCAGGTACAGACAGGGGGATATCAATCCCTTGTGTGTGCACGTATGTGCATATATGCGTGTGTGTGCATGTGCTATGGGATAATCATGCACATACACATGTGTGCAAGGGCCAGGGCTCCGTGTGCGTTCACATGTATGTGTTTCAAGGGATGTCCAGGCGCATATCGAGGTGTCTGCTCCTGACATGTGCAGGTGTGTGCACATATGTGTGTGTGTGCTGTGGGATAATCATGCACATACACAGACAGGGAGGCCCACAGCTCTGTGTGTGAGTGAGCACATATGGAAGTTCCAGGGGGTGTCTGTGCCCATGGCGGGGGGTTTGTGTCCCTGCTGTGTGCATGTGTGTGCACACATGTGCATATACATGTGTGCATGAGCCCGGGGGTGAGCACGGACACACGCATGTGTTCAAGGCCCAGGGCTGTGCATGTGTGTGTGTGCATAGGCACATGTTCCAAGGGTGTGCATGCACATTCGGGGGTATCTATATGTGCACATGTGTGTGCGTGTGCCCGGGGGGGAGCACACACGTGTGTTCATGGGATGGTTCGGGGGGTCACACACATGGTGGGTGCCCCGATCCGATCCGACTAGAACACATCCGAGCGGGTCCGATCGGACCCAAGTGGTGCCGATTCCCCTCAGGCGGTGCCGAACCGAACCGAACCGATCAGGCGGCCCGAGCAGCCCCGAGCGGCCCCGCCGGTGCAGCCCGGCACCCGCCCGGTACCCGCCCGGTACGCCCCCGGTGCCGCTTGGTGCCGGCCCGGTACCCGCTCGGTGCCGCCCGCTGCCCGGCCGGTACCCGCCCGGTGCCGCCCGCTGCCCGCCCGGTGCGGCTCGGTGCCGGCCCGGCCCGTCCGGTCCCGGCGCGGGGCTCTGGCCGCCCGCCAGCCCCTTTCTCATAAACCACATGCTGCCGCGGCGCTATAAAGGGGAGCGCGGCCGCGGCGGCGGCTCAGCCCGGCCCCGCTCGGCCCCGCCGCTGCCGCCTCGCCCGCTCCGCTCCGCCCGGCCCCGGCCCCACGGCAGCCCCCATGCCCCGCCTCGGAGCCAAGGTACGGCGGCCCCTCCCGCTGCCCACGGCCGCGGGGACCCCCCGAGCCCCCGGTGCCCGCTGTCACCTGTGTGGGGTCCCCGCGGGGGCGGCGGCCCCGGTTCTCCCCGTGCCCCCGGGGCGGGTCCCCTCCGCGGGGATGCTCCAGCCAGGCTCGGTTCGCGATTCCAGCCCCGGACCCGCGGGATGAAGCCGCGGCTCCAGCCCCATTTCCCGGCTCCAGCCCCATTTCCCGGCTCCAGCCCCATTTTCTGGCTCCAGCCCCATTTCCCGGCTCCAGCCCCGTCCCGATTCCCGTTCCTGGCGCGGGGAGGCTCCGGTTCCAGCCCCGGACCGTCCAAGGCGGGGTGATGCTTCAGCCCCGGCTCCATTCCCAGACCCGCGGGATGAGACTTCAGCCCCGTCCCTGTCCTCGGCTGCAGCCCCGGACCCGCGGGGTGAAGCCCCGTTCCCGTCCCGGTTCCTGGCTCCAACCCCATCCCGGTCCCCGTTCCGGGCGGGGGGCGGTCCCGGCTCCAGCCCCATTCCCGGCTCCAGCCCGTCCCTGGCGGGGTGAGGCTCCGTTCAGCCGTGGCCGCATCGCGGCGGTGTCCCGGGAGGCATCTTGGAGTTTCACAAGAGGGGAGGATTCCTGGACACCCTCCGAGGGAAATTCCCCCCACCCATCATCCAGGCACCCTGTCCCTGCCGGTACCCCGGGAGAGGGGTGCACGCCCGCACCGGGGGTCCTCTCTGTCCCCATCTCGGGGGTCTTGGCTCTGGGACAAGCCCCTGTTGCCCACCCGGGGGTCCCGCCACGGTTCGGGGCCTCCTCGCTCCTTTGCAGGGGGATTGGGAGGGGAATTTGGGACGAGGCCAGAGCTGCTGCACGGAAAGAGCCCGGCGGGTGCAGCTGGGGGGGTCCGGAGGGTGGGAAGAGGATTTTTGGGGATGGGTGGGTCAGTGTGTCAGAATGCTCCGGAGAGCCGGGGCGGAGGAGGAGATTTGCAGGAGAGACGGAGAAATGGTGTGGGAGAGGGGATGGCTGGGGAACGTGGAGGTGGCCAAGAGCCACATCCAGGCTAGTGTCACCGGGCCCTGGGAAATTCCCTGCTGACCTGGTGCTCCTAAAAATAGCAGGATGGGGACGGGCGCGGGGTTGGAAGACCACAGTGGGATTGTCCCGCTGGCTCGTGGCCAAGCCTCGTCCACCAGGAGGTGGGGGGTGGAGGGGAAGGGCAGGGGCCTCGGTGCCAGGGGGTTATCCCTGCTCCAAGCTTTTCCTGTGCCGTGCTCAGGTGTGCCTTCTCCGCTGCACGCTGCTGTCGTCCCTCCTCCTCCTCCTCGTCTGCAGCATCCATGAGACGGAGCAGAACAGCTACTGTCAGCAGATCATCACCGAGAGGCACCTGGCCGAGCTGCAGGAGCTGGTGAGTGCTCTCCCGGGACTGGGCCGCGGGATGGGGGCTCGCTCGGGGCCGGGCGGGCACGAATCAACCTATATTTAAGGGCTGAAAGAAGGAAATCGGGCGGTTTTCATCTCCCCCAGCGAAGTGGTGGTACCCAGGAGCTGAGCATCCGTGGGCACCGGGGCGGGGGCTGACAGCTGTAGTGTCTTTATTAAGGGTGGCTGTGGAAAAGTGACAGCAGGAGGAATGAAAGAAGAGGGAAGCAGGAGAGTGGCCGGGAAGGGGACAGGAGCGGGGCCGAGTGGGTGCAGGGGCGCCGGGGAAGCGGTGGAGGGGCCGGCACTGCGAGCTGGGGTGTTTTCCGGACGGTTCCGCAGGGGTTAAGCCGAGGAATCCGGCTGCATTCCTGAGTCCAGCTGCTTGCCTGGAAGCTGGATTGGCAACGGGGCTGTGGGTGGGTGGCAGGCAGCGAGGGGGGCCGCTGGCCAGGCCGGGTGGGCGATGGGGCCAGCGGGGCTGGGACGGTGGGTGCCGGCATCCCGCGGGCGGCTCCTGGGGCTGGCACCCGCCCCGCACCCCCGGCCCCATGGGATCCGGCTGCCGGGGCCGTGTCTCCCTCTCGGTGGCCCTTGGCTCACCTCCGAGCGGGGAATCACGCGGATGTTCAGGGGAGAAGCGGGAATCGGGGGCACGCAGGGATTTGCAGGGTTGTCGCAGATTAAATTCCGCCGGGTGTGCGGGAGAGAGGCGGGAGCGGCGCCTCCGCATCCGCGGGTGTTTGCTCCGAGCTCCGCGTAACAGCCGTGCCCGGGCTCGATTCACCTCCTCCTCTTTCACCACCACTTTAACCAGACGCTGCTCAGCTTCCTCTGTCCGAGCCCTTCCTGCACCCCCAGCCCAGGAGTCTTTGCTCTGCACCCTCAGGGGTTTAAAACTGGGTGCTGTTTGTGGGAGAAAAGGGATCCCCCGCCCCTGGAGCCTTTGCTTTTCACCCCCAGGGATTCAAACTGGGTCCGTGGCTGTGGGAGAAAGGGGATCCCCCATCCCTGGAGCCTTTGCTCTGCGCCTCCAGGGATTCAGAGCGGGTGCTGGTTGTGGGATGGGAGCAGGTTTGAATGGAAGCCGCGGTTTTCCTGCTGGGGATTGCAGCCCTCTCCTCGCTGATGGAGGAGCTCCAGCGCCTGCAAGATAATGGAGCAATTGTTTCCGGGCCGGCATCCCAGGCTGGGAGGAGAATTGCCGGCCGGCAATCCTGGCAGCCCTCGCTCTCTCAGGCTGGGATGCCGGCCCGGAGGGAGGGGGGTTGCTTAAGGGTGGGTTTTTACTCCCGGTGGAAAGGGTCTTGTGGCGCGGGGGGCCGGCGGCGCTGCGGGGGCGACCCCCGCGCTGTGTGATCCCGGGGGATGTGTGACCTCCGTGTCACGGCCACCTCCTGCACGCCAGGATGCTCCTTTGCAGCCTGGGTTTAGAGGAGGGAGCGGCGCGGAGCAGACCCGGGGAGAATTAAGCAGGGCTGGGCTCTGCCGTGGCGCTGGCAGGAAGGGGAGGAGGAAGAGGAAGAGGAAGAGAGGCGGGATAAGAGCAGGCAGGGAGAGCCAGGCGTCCCTGAACTGGGGAGGGCAACATCATGATGAGAGCAGGAATCCTGGGCTCACCCGTGCCAGGGCATCGACCTTGGGGATGAGCCTCTGTGAGGAGGAGGAGGATGGCGTGGGATGAAGCAGGGGTGGGAGATTCGGAGGGCTCAGACACCCCTTTGTGCGCAGAGCGTGGCACCCCTGGGACTGCTCAGCTCCAGCCCCTCAGAGCTCCCTGCCTGTACCCTGGGAGTGTGGGTGACACCCTGCTCTGTCCTTCCAGGCTGACACCCAGATGCAGCACCCGGGCAGGGTCTCCTTCAAGTTCATTGACAAGATGCAGTTGGTGAGTGGGGACAGAAGGGGATGGAGACCAGGGCTCGCTGGTGCCTGGAGGGGGGTTCCCAGATCCCAAATCTCCCCTCTCTTGTCCCCCTTTGCGGGAGGCAGCCCAAGAGGAACACATTCTGCTTGGCCAGGTGGCTTCCAAGTCCCGCTTTGGGCATCCTGTGGGATTGCAGAAAGGTTTCCCCCAGGCAAGAATGGGATGCCCACCCAATAATCACTCACTCTCAGGTTTTTTTCTTGAGGGGGGTGGTCCTGTGTCATTGCAGAATGATTCCATCTGCTATGTGAAAGCTGCCTTTCCTCTACTGGGCAAGATTTTGGAGAGAACAGAGTTCAAGGAGAACTCTTCCAACGCCAGAAAGATGGAGACGGTGCGCAGGATGTACAACAGCATCGATGAGAATGTCGACCCCTGCATCAGGGAGGAGGATGATGAGGAGAGAAAGGTACAGGGTCCTTGGCTCTGGCTCTGGGTCCTCATCCTGGGGTAAAATGGGGTGTCCAAACCATCCTGAGGCAGGAGCATGGAGCAGAGTTGGGGTGTCCACGGACACAGGGAGCCATGGGGAGCCACCAAAGCCAGCCCTGGGGATACCGGGTGGGTCACGAAGCTCATGCTGAACCTGGTGCTTCCTCCAGCTCTCTCAGATGTGCTTCAAGGAGTTCACCACCTCCCCCTACGAGATGCTGGTGCTGGTGAAGGATTTCTTCCAGGACATCAACCAGCTGCTGCAGAACAGGGAGACCTTCGAGAAGGATTGCAGCCAGGTCTACCACAGGGCCTGCCCAGGGCCCAGGGAGGCTGAATCCCCACCAGGTGAGATGCCAGGCCTTTGCTCTGCCGTGTTAAACCTGTGCCAGGCTCAGGGGGCTTGTGGTCACCTGCATGGAGCAGCTTAAGAGCCACATGTCCCTGTCCATGGGCACATGTGTCTGCCTTGGTCCTTGTCACTTGGGGTGGTTGTGGCGCTTTGTCAGTGAGCTCTGCATCAGTGTCAGGGGAAAAGGGGCTGGCTGCCCTTTGGAGGTGGGATTTGGGCCGATTCCTGTTGGAAGCAAGGCCAGGGAGAGGTGCTGAGGGGAATAAGGAGGTGCCTCTATGGGCTAGCGGGAGGCATCAGGCAAAGCCTCAGAGGAGCAGTGCTGGGACTGCTGTGCCACCAGCGTGCTGCATGGCCTGGGCTGTGCCACTGCAGCTGCCCCAGTGTCCCCTGACCAAGCCTTCAGGGAGAGTGCTGTTGCCATCCGTGCTGTGTGTGCATGGCCCTGGAGGAGCTGTCTTGCTGTCACCCCTGTGCCGTGCCGGAGCTGTGCCGTGTCCCTGTGCCCGGGGGAATGTTAAACGTGTCTCTCTGACTCCTGCAAGTCATGGACAATCCACTGCCATCTGCTCGGGGGACCCGGTGATACGGGTTTGCTTCATCCCACCTGCTGCTTGCCACTTCTGTGCTGCCCTGCTCCTGCCTGCTCCTGCCTGTCTCCTGCCTGTCTCCTGCCTCTCCCGTTTTTGAGGGGGCTGTTTGACCTGCTTTCCCTGGGGGAGGGCCGGGGATGCTCGCCCCGCCCTCGGATCTGCTGGCTGTGCCTCTCTTGGAGGCTGGTGACCCCACGGCCGTCTCTTCTCTCTGCTTCTTTCAGGTGTGGGGACAGATCCTGACTGCAATTTCCTATCCCCTGCCCCCTCTCCTGCCACCCAGCCCTCTCTCTCCGCTGCCACCCGTTCCGGAGGGGACGTGGCCCCCGTTAGCAGCCGGGTCCCCCCCAGCCCCCTCCGTGCCACCCTCGCTGACTTAGAGACCCCATCTCAGCCCCCCGGTGTCACGGACGGGGGCTCGGGCACCGACGAGCTCCTGGGTGCCGGGGGAGGTGACACAGCGTCGGTGCCACTCCCTGGGATGCAGCAGATCCCGCAGGATGCAGCCGACAGTGCCGAAGCCGCGCAGGATGCGGCCGGGATGCTGAACCTGGCAGAGGAGGACAGCCCTGGGGATGGAGAGCTGGGCGAGTGGGGCACCAGCCACCCGCCGCAGGACCGAGCCCAGCCGCGGGGAGCCCCCGTCCTCCCGGACCACCCCGGCGAGCTCCGGACCATCCCGGCAGCTCAGCCCGGGGTCCGTCCCGCGCCCGATTCCGAGCCCGCCCCGCAGCTCCGCTTCTCCAGGATGGCCCCGGAGCTGCGGGGGGACCCCGGGGCGAGGGCGCGGGGCTGGGGGCTGAGCAGGGTGAGGGGCCCCGAGGACGGCGCGGGAGCCGGGCCCGGCTTTGACTCGGGGTTTGTTCCGGGCACAGAGCAGCGCAGGAAGGAGCCACCAGCCCGGGAGGGCCCCCCGGAGCCCCTCGTGTTCGTCGTGGTGCCCGGCGTGGTGGCCGTGCTGCTGGCCGTGGGGGGGCTGCTCCTCTACAAGTATAAGTGCAGGGTAAGCCCGCCCTCCCCGCACCGACAGCCTCCCCTGCCCCGGCCCCCTTGGCCGCCGTGGGCTGAGCCCCCTTTCCCCCATCCCTTCGAGGCTGGTGGTGCCGTGTGGGGTGGGAGGGTGTTACTGGGGAGATCTGCCCCCTCCCCTTCCTCAGGGCTCATTCCCTGTTTCCCCTCCCCCCACGCAGGTCCTGGAGCGGCCGCTGGAAGACGGGGGCTGCGACCCCGAGGAGCCAGAGAGGAGGTGGGTGTGATGCCACCCTGCCTGGGTGGGTGCGGGGGGGGCCCCCACCCTGGGCCATCCTGCCCTAAACCTCCCCATCTTTCCCTCCCAGGGCATTGCAGGGAGCGAGGGAATGTCCAGAGCTGGAGACTCAGGACCTCTGAGGTGAGCAGGGCCTGGCTGGGAACTCGCAGGGCTCCTGTCCAAGTCGGTGGGGACAATGTTGGCTCCCTGGGCGGTTCCCCTTGGCCACGGGCAGGGAAATTCCGGGTGGGAAGGCACTGGAGAGGAGCAGGTCTGCGCCCCAGTGCTGCCAGCATGTGGTTTCTCAGCTCGTTAATCCATTACCGGTGCTTTCTTAATGCACGGGGTGTTTTATCCTGTGGTTTCCATGTGTTTCTCCCCCCTCCCTGGCAGGGACTCGTCTCCCGCTCATCTTTCTCGTGCTTTTCCCAGGGCCCCAGGCGGGATGTGAAGCTGCTGGGGGATGGATCTGGATGGAAGGATTCTGCTGCTCCCTCTTCCCTCGGCCAGAGACTGCAAAACCCTCCCTGGCAGGGACAAAGGGATGGGGGATGTGCCCCCCGTGGGACCCCCGGGCACCGGGAAGCGACGGGCTGGAAGGTGTTGGACTGTCACGGGATGGTGGCAGTGGCTGAGGTGACACTGCAATGCTGAGCAGGACGATGGAGATGCTGGATTTGGGATGGTGCATCCTGCTTGGACATGGCTGAAGATGGAGAGGCTCAGCTCCCTCAGTCCTCTGGCTTTTCTGCTTTGGAGCACCACCCGTTGCCCCCCTTCACCTTTCCCTTCAGCTGGAGCATCCTGGATGCCAGGGGGACAGCCCCCAGCCCTGACTTGCAACTCAAACCCTCACACTGTGAATATTTAAAGGCCACCCTGCCCATGTCCCTGTGTGGGGCTGGGTCTGGGGTGACCCATGGCACGCCGTCCCCATTCCCATCCTCCTGCCACTCCACTCCCGTGTCCGAGCTGGCCTCGGCTCTGCCCTCGTTAGGGGCTATTTTTGATAGAGCTGATAAAAGTCTTTATCCTGCACAAGTATTTCTGGGGGGTCCCGTGTGCCCTCGCAGGGTCCTTGCCACGAGCTGGCCTCGCTGGATCCCATTCCTGCGGTGACTGTGCTTTGGAGAAGGGAATGGGGTCAGGAAGGACAGGATCCACGTGAGGCGGAGCAGCCCAGACGAGTCCTCGGAGGCTTCTCAGCTCAGCTGGCTTTGGGAAGAGCCTGGTTTGGGATGGACCAGCCCTAGGGACCCCCCAAAATCCAACAGCTCCCTCCGGCCCTGGGTGCCATGTGGCCTGAGCTGCTCTGGGGCTTTGAAGTCTTATTTTTGTATGAAGGATGAAAATATGGACAAAGCAAACTGGGTTCAAAGAAAGCATCACCATTAATTTGGGGGTTTATATATATATATATATATATATGTGTATTTATGTAACATGGCGTGGCAGATTCAGGTTGTATGGGGCACTTCATTATACGGTAATCAGAGTAATATACTTTCAGGAAAGGAAGTTTTGTTTTAAAGTAGTAGTTTATACCTTTTTTTTCTGCTTGCAGCACCTAACTCTGACAGAAAGCTTATTGACCAAAACTAAACCCCTGAGGGTAAATACCTAGTCATAGAATCACTGAAAAGACTTCCCGGATCGTCAAGCCCAACCTTGGACTGGATACCACCATAACCACTAAACTGTATCACAAAGTGCCACGTCCACTCTTTATTTTTAACACTTCCAGGGATGGTGACTCTACAACAACTCCCAGGTGACAAATAGAGGGGTGACTTACCTAGAGCAGATAGAGTCTAAAAGTGATGCTGCTTATGAAACTTTTCCTTTTTGCATGAGTTAACACCATCCTCATCCCATATTTGCTTTTTCTTTATGCTTCTGGTAGCCTGAATTACTCTGCCTCTGCACCGTTTAGGTATAACCATGTCTTGGAAGAGAAATGGCCCACGACTTGAAAGTTACAAACATGAATGGTTCAGTCTCATGTCCTGGGCCTCATAGAGAGGTTGGAGATCCTCTGTGGCAAACAAAGGCTGTGCTCAGCAGGGTAGTGAAAAGGCTTGGATTTCAGGAATCAAGCTGCCCCTGTTGGAAAAGCGATATGTAAGGAGTGACCTGAAATAAATTATTTTTCCCATGTGATAAATTGAAAAGATATTGATGGAAAGAGATGGTGCAAAAGTTCCTGCCCCCTAATCAGTGGTTCAGCTAACATACAGTACTAGAAGGAGATTTCCAAGCTGCTGATTGTATCGCTTTGGAAGAAGGGAAATCATCCCATTGCTTGGAAATGCAGTGTTCTTCTGGGAAAGAAAAACGCATTGAATTATGGTACTTAGTATTTTTGACCTTCTGCCTTGTCATATCAAGGTTCACTAGAGCTAGTAGAGGCTGATTCAAATATGTAGCTTTTGCCATAGCCTGGAGATGACATTTTAGTCTCCACTGTCACTCATCTGGCTAGGAATGATAATCACAGTGATAATTACATGGACACTCAGAGCTTCCGAGGCAAAGCAGATTCTGCTCCAGAGAGAATTTGTTTCCTGAACAACTGAAAGCAACAAATCAAATCCTCCTGTGTCTTAACTGATGCAGGTCTCATGATGCTATCATATGGCATTCTGTATCAAAGCAAAACTAATTATTAGTAGAATTGTATTGCCTTGCATGTTTCAGTTTTGAAACACATGCATATTTATTATCCTGCATGCTCTCGAAAGACTTAGCAATTGGTTATTACGGTTAGATAATTACTGAATATATCCTGTCCTTCTGGAACTTGGATGAAATAGAGACACGGGAGCCAGCAGAGAATACACAGCAAAACTGATCAGTGCTAAATGGAAAGGTGATGAGGAGGTACTGCTTTCTGCAGTGCATAATTTCGCTTTGGAGCCCATTGGGTTGAGCTGGTGGCAGATTTTGTTCAGCTCTGGTTGTATGTGACTGCACTGTGTTCCTTCAAAGTGAGGGCCTGGACAGCAGCATGTAATCCTGCCTGCCTGCCTTGTCCTGGGCTGCATATATTATAATGTAATATAATATAATATAACATAATGTAATATAATATAATATAACATAACATAATGTAATATAATGTAATATAATATAATACCCTACAGTGTGCCATGTCCACGGCCAGAGTGCCCCTGATGTGGGAATGGTGGAAGATCGAAACGGTGGATAATTTATTTAAGTAATGGAACTGCCTGTTGCTCAAATAAAGAAGGCACCATCACTTTTTGGAAGTTCTGTGTTTCCGTGACTGTAGTCAGTGGTTAGTGTTTGGAGTATTTCCCCTGGCGAAATACTCCAGCTGTGTCAGAACTGCCAAGACTGGCGGGGTGTTGTTGGTTCCTTTGAATTTGGCTGGGAATTTACCAGAATTGCAAACAAGGAAAAAGAACCTTCTGGGGAGATTGGTGTGTCTTTTCCCATGGTTACTCCTAGTCCTGGTTTAAGGCTGGTTTGTCTCCCACACCATTTGTGTAGGATGTGACCAGCTCTTGGCTGGCTGCATGTTTTTAAACTCTTAGTGAATACGTGCATGTGCAAACATAGGTGCAGTGAAATGTTGCCTATTAAAAACCAAACTCATAAAAAGCTGCTCTAAAAGTAATAGACCATCAGCATCTTCTTTTATAGAGGAAAATCAATTTAAAAAGAAGCAACTCTGAATATAATTAAACATCGTAACTCGGGTTTATATGTGTTTAATAGGTACAATAATACGTACTGTATCTCACAGGAGTCTTTTGAAATTTAATTAATTAGTATTTATAAAAGCACACTGAAATCCTAACATGAGAATAAACTCCAAGTGCATTATATTGTTGCTATTGTTTTATGCAAAATTTTGAGAAAACCTAAGTACTTCAGACCCAGAATTTCTTTCAGCATTCCATCATAATTTTACATTCACATAAAGTTAGTTTTTTGTTGTTTTCATAATATTTTCCACCTCCTAGAATCAACATTTAAGACTTGTTTGCCTAAACCCCAAAATATATATTTAAAACAACTTTTTACTGTTAAGTAAATACCGTTTGTTTCTTAAACCTTGTTTGTTTTACTTTCCTTCAGAAGTGCTTAACTAACTTAGGGCCAATCTCAGTGACAGTATTAACAGTAACTCATACTGTGCAGTAAAGTGGCATTCAGGGCAACTTAACTAGTGGGGAGACTCTTAAAAAGTCTTGTGATAAGTCTCAGTGGCTTATATTTGCTCATTACAGCATGTTGTTTTTCAAAAGGAAGCATTGCAGGAAAAATAAGCAAACAAACCACTGCAGAGCCTGCAGTAGGAATGGAGATTTGGGGAGTGGGAGGGCTCTCCATAAAGGGTGGCATCGCACCTGGTTCATTAACTGTTTTAAAAATGAACTTTTAATCAGTTCTGTAAATGAGACCACACCTTCAGTTAACTGGGAAATCTAAGACCTTTCTCTCTGAGTGTAGGGGAGAGGGGCAGAGATGTCACAGACTGGCCTAGAAGTGGGCAAGTATATTTTCTCTTGTGCTGGGTAGATGCTCATTTTTCTTTGGGTTCACATTTGTGACAAAATATTTTTGGACCCAGGAAATCCTTTTTAAGTTACCTAAATCTGCTTGCTTTTCCCCCCTTGTTATAGCCACATTGGAAAAAGACAGTCTCTGGATTAGGTCGTGTTGGAGACTATTTTTTCATAAATTCAATCAGCCTGACTTGTTTTGTTCTGCTTTGTTTTTAAACTGACGTGTCTGCCTTTTAATCTGGTTTTATTATGATTGCAGCCACACAGACAGCTTCATGTACGTATCTTCAAAGATATAACTCCTTTAGTTAATAATACTGACAATTAATTTGTGTCACAGGTCTACAGTCTGAAGCAGCACGAAGGACTTAGCCGGAATTAGCCAACTGAAGGCACAGGAATTGCTGGGTGTCTTTGTCACCTCGGGGAAAGCTCTAATAATTATGAGTTATGGAATACCCTTCACTTCTAAGCAGCACTGTCTCCAACACTGGGTTTCCCCCATGCTTCTCACAGAGTTATGAAGTGGAGAACACAGACTTTGTTATGTACAAAGCGATTAACAACATAAAAAGAAATCATAAAATTCTGTGATTTTTATGATCTGATGTCAACATGAGTACCAGTTGTCATGAGTGTTCACTACCTGTATACTGGATAGTTGTTCCAATATTCAATCTGGTGTTTGACCCCATAAGAAAAAAAGACCTTTTTATTATACTCCATTAAAGTTTTTGGTTATATTTTAGATTAGAAACATCGTATTCCAGCAGGTGGGGAATTGTGCTAGGAGTCACTAGACAGGCATTTTCTCAGGTTGTGCTGGGTAACCCAGGGCCACTCCGAGCATACATCTCTGTGCCTCCTCTTTTCCAGTCCAGAAACAGGAGCAATGCCACTGCCCACCCTAAAGTGCTGTGGGATCCACCGAGGAGCACTTCTTAGCCCCAGCGAGTGCTGCCGCTGTGCGTACTGCGTGCCTGTGGCAGAGGGCCATGCTCCTGCTTGGGTTGTTTCTTCTCCCACCTTCTCACCCCCTTGGTTCCTTTGGTTGGTAGTTTTTTTTCAGGACTGGGGCAATCCTGTAGTTTTTCTTTGCACAGCACCCAGCATAATGAAGTCCGAAGGCAATGACTGCTGTCACACTGGTGATTAAAACTGAATTTGGTGAGCTGATGGGATGGTTATGTTAATAGCCTGTAACAGGATGGTTATTATGTTAATAGCCTGTAAATCCCTCCTGCACTGAACTGGATCATTCTTAACTTTTTGAATTCTTGTACTTGTGACATTTTGATCTTGGAGGTTTTCTCACTGTGTAAAATGGAAAAGTTGATTTTTAAGCAAGTGGGAATACTTCGCAAGAAAACACATGGGTTGGTTTTTGAAGTGCATTGGCTCCATTGCTTTCACAAAGCTGGTCTTAGGTATTTGTGTTTGTCTTGTTAAATCTACAAGGTCTTTTGCCCCTTGAAGTGAAATTCTTGAAGATCTTGTAATCAAACAACAGACTGCTAACTTGTTCTTTATTTAAACTACAGCGTTTTCATGGACTGTACTTCCCATTCTGTATAATTTAAATCCAGTGTGGAAAAAAATGGTCACTGAATATTTTAGGTTGTAATTTGGGCCATGGAAGTATAGGAAAGAGTGTTTCTGTTCACTCTGTTTGCACAAGTACTTGTATAATGACTTTAAAAGTCCTCGGTTCTCATCAGATTTGAGAGTGGTGCTGCTGAAAGCCTTTGCCATCTCGAGGGATTGGGACGTCAGGAATGCACTTCTGGAAGGGAGAATATTGAGCCCATGAGGTCTGTAGGCAGTAAAACTCTACAGACCATCACTCTCCACAGTCTACAAGCTGCTCCTCTGGCCTTGCTCAGGCTCCACGTGGGCAGGGCATGGGCAGGAGCAGCTGGTCCTGCACAGCCCCCAAATCACAGTGCTCAGGTGATGCTCAGGTGATGCTCAGGTGATGCTCCAGCCCCTTCACTGCAGCAGTCAGGGCTGAGCACAGCCTGAGGCGTTTCAAACAGGGATCTGAGCAGGGCTGCTGGACAGGTAGAAGTTTTGCCCCTCTCTGGTCTCTGCTGCTCTTCCCTGAGTCTTTAAAATTCCTGCAGTGCCCACAGGTTTTTCTGAGGTGAAATGGCCTATAAATATCTCAGACTTTCTGAAGATATGTTGTCCTGTGCCAGTCAAAAGGATAAAGACATACTATCCTACTAAGAATAATTGGAGAGGTGCCAATGAGGAGCCAATTTATAGAAATTATTGCAGTGAGATAGATTGCCACATAACTGATATTTGATATGGACAGATTTATGGAGGTAGCTCTTACAATCCCATTAAATACTTAGCTGAAGCACTTAGCAGTGTCACTTTTATTAGCACAGTTTTGCACACTCATGCCATGTTAATTCGAGCCGTGTATTTCTCATCCTTTGTGTGACTTCCTGCATTGCAGAAAGACAGCTTTAAAACTCCTATCATCTTCCTTCATACTCGTGATAGGCAGACTGCATTGGCATGGTCTTCACACAGCATCAAGCACCTTTTTCTTGGCCTGCCTTTGGCAGTACTGCCCCTCTCCATCTGGACATATCTGCTGGTTCATTTTTAACTCACTTCATGACAGAAACATACTGCATATCTCATATATTGTGTTCAAAAAAGCCGAATTTGCTTTTTTAATACAAGCCTTTATCTCTTACCAAGCATAGATCTGCAAATACTGTACTATGTCCCCTAGAGCTGTTCTCTGTTTAGAGATTCTTCATCATGTGTCGGACAGATGGCACAATCAGTGGGTTGTATCAGAGCATTAAAGAAAGAAATTCTTTCTCGCTGCTTCTACCCAGACTGTTTTGAATTCAGTGAGATGCAACAGCTGTAACACAATCTTTCAATGACAACTCTGAACATGGTGGTGGGGAGGGTGTTTCATTTGAAAGTCAAAAAATATGTAGGAAAATTGTCATTTAAAAAGAAACATATAAAAAGGGCTTTAATAGAGCTTTGGAGGTTGCAAGGTTAAGAACCTGACTTTTCGGAGTTGTTTATTCTCTCAGCTGTCTCACATCACAGGTGGATCTCCATTTGCTGCTGCTTATACAAACAATACAGCTCTGGTTTCCCTTCTGTCAAACACTTCTTAAGACTGCTCCATCACTTGTTATTTAATAAGGTATCTGGTACTTACAGAAGCCTTGCCAAAGCATCATACACTTGTATTCTTAGTGAACATGGTAGGAAAAAAAAGCATTAATAATCTACATGTTTGCTGAGAGTTTCTGTGTTGGGCATCAGTTGTGCTTGACCGTTACCAGTTTTTCAGGCACAAAATTTGGGTTTAGTGTCAGAGAACCTGAAATGTTTGATAACTGTTAAATTATATATGAAAATGAACAGATCTTGTGTTTTAGTCCTCATCCTGCAGAAGCCCTAGTAATTTTCCCTTTGTATGCTTTGTTCCTCCCACCCCTGTCACTCCTTCCCCCAAGAGAAGCAGTCCTGGTACAGCTCCTGTCACGGGTCCCAGCTCCCCTCAAGGAGGAAACGCAGTCAGCAGAAGAAGCAGCCATAAGCTGCCAATATGCAGAGGGCAGTGAGTGTGATCTTGGCAAAAGGTTGAAGGGAAGATGAGAATCACTGCAGAGCTGGCAGGGAACCGTGCTGCAGAGATGGGGGGGTAGGAGGGAGGCACTGGGGGAGGCCCTGCCTTTGCACTGCCAGATGAGTGGTCATGGAAGGGCCCTGCCTGCTGCTCATATTCACCTTACACCTGGGGAGAAAGCCTGACGTGAAATTTTTAGTAGAAGCATCATGTTCTTCTGTGTCTCCAGTTGCACATTTTACAGGGGGGAGATACACCTTCTTTCTTACTTGTGTCATTATCCACTTTCAGAGAATCACTGAATCATTTAGGTTGGAAAAGACCTTTAACATCATGGAGTCCAACCATGAACCTCACACTGCCAGGTCCATAACTAAAGCACGTTTCTAAGTGCCACATCTGAATGTCCTTTAAATACTGAAAATCTTGACTACTGTACTTAATCTTCTCGTATAAATACAAGTCATATTTCTCCCATAAGAACTTTTTCATATCCCTTCAACTTTCGTGCTCCCTGGTTATATCACTACAGTCAAACTGCTCATGTAACTTTGCTTTAGGAGCTTTTATTCCTAGAAAGTGCAACTTTTAAAGCTCATCTTTTATCTCTGCCCAGGTAAACTTGAGCTTGAGAAGGTGCTCTCATCTAATACGAGGAATTACATGAGAATAACTGTATCAGTTTGAATTCATATTCTACTTAAACCTGAATAGTGTTTTCCCATTAGCAAACTGTAAAAGAAAGGAAGTTTTTAATTTAGTCTTTGAGCAGGGGGAGAACATGAGAGTACAGACTAGGAACTAGTTCTTCCCCTGGTGGTGTTGCAATATCCAATTCCCTCTCTGGCACTGCGTGGGAGGCAGTTTGGACTGTGGGACAGAGTCGGTATTTCTGCTGAACGCTCAGCAGTTAAACGGCTGTGCTGATATTTAATTGTCACCTTTTAGATTTGATAAGTTTAGCAAGTCACTGTGACTGATGAGGTGTCTGTTGCATCTTCAAAGCCGATCGGGGAGCGTTTATTCTGTCTCACTTTGTGCAGTTCTTCGGAGCTGTCTTCATAACTGTGGTGACAGGAGAGGGGAGCGAGGAAAAGGAAGGCGTTGGGCATCTGTGGGTACATCCTGGCAAGTGCAGAAAGTCCTGCCAGAGGTTCTTCACCCCGGTTTTGACCACAGAAGTCTACAAAGGACCTGCTTAGTACTGTGGTGTGCTGGGGAACTGATCCTGCAGCTTAATGAGAGGTGGCACTTCAAGTCACTGTGAGAGGCACCAGCCAGCAGTGTGACAACTCAGTGTTCATTGCACTGTCCTATTTCTACCCATACTATTACCATTTTCCCCAGTAATGATTATTGCCCTCCTGGGCAGTTGGTTAACTCTCCATAAAATTCTGCTGCATCAGAAGCAGGGGAACTTGCCCTTTTCCAACACGTTCAGCAACATTGGCACCATTTTTTTTTGTTGGTCTGTGCATTTTATTATCATTCTTTCCCCATGACAACATGAAGCAGTGAACAGCTGGCCAGCTGCAGAAGTGCTTGTGCAACTAGAGAAGGTTAGGAAAAGGAGGGTAGGGAGTCTGGTTGAGAATTGCTTGCCAGCTTTGCTGCAGAATTATGATTAAAATGTTTTGTTGAGAGTTAAATATATGTGCATGTGAGGGTCAGCAAAACAGCTTGGGCTGCCTTCTGTTTCCTTCTCTATTTGTTTAGCATACAATTTCTCAAAAGTCACATTTACTGTAATAACTCTCCTTTCACTCATATGATATTAATCTGCCTTTTAACTCCTCCTGTTGCACTTTAGATGAGTTCCCAGTGCAATACTGGAGTTGGGAGGTTGATTTAGTTCTTCCACTGATCCCACATCACTTCTTGTGGACTTGTTCTATGTGATGGAGTGGACAAACTGAAATGACAGTTCCCCTGGAGAAGCCTGCAATTCCTAGTGCAGGACAAACCAAGGGGCTCTCTGGGAACTGAGGTCACTCTTTTTATTAAGAGTCTATCAATATCCAGCTCATAAACCATCAGCAGCTGTTTGGATGAATGTAAATCAGCAGCTGTAGTTTATGTTACTCAAAATACTGCAAGCTGCTTTTGACAGTATTTTAGACATTTTTATGATATGTGTATAATCAGATGGAACACCATTGCATCCTTGCCTTCACAGCAAGGGATCCAGGGATCCATCCATACAGCCATACGTAGACAATTTTGGTTTAGGTACTCCAGACTTACAAAAGTTATTGCATTTCTCTCAAAATATAACTGGGCAAATATGTAGGGAACATAACATTTACAAGGGGAGAGGGGACAAGGGATTAAGGGATAAATTGTCTGTCCACAGTAGTGCTGTTAGGAAAATGTAGATACCCATGCTGTGATTCATCTTGCCAAACATTATACTTCTGCAGCTAGCTATTCACTGCTGCTCCTTTTATACCCAGAAGATGAGTGGGCAGTTGGAAAGTATCGTTTATTTGATTTACTTCATATGTTTAGCTGAAGATGAGTCACACCCCCTATACAGTTACAGCCTTAGGGCATTGTAGGTGTTTGCATTTACTCAGATGAATCTCACTCCCATTTCCTCTCCTGAGTGAAGTATTTTCCAGAAGGAGAAGTACTTTATGAATTGCCATCATTCTTGTTTCTTTGTGTTTGCAGAGGATTTTCACTGTGGATGCAAATGTGCATGTTTGTAAATCCAGGCTTTATTTAGAGATTTTTCCTCTCCCACATACACAAGGTCGAAATGCTTCCTCCTCCTGTCCTCTGCAGAATTTGAAACTGGCTGTGTAGGGAAGGGCTCCCATCTCACACCTCTGATGATCTCTAAAGATGACCACTGCTGTGCTGACAAATACCTCCTTAATGTTTTCTTAATGCAAATAGCTTCTTTTCTGAAGTGCTTTATTAACAATTGGTGCAACTCAGAAAACTGAAAAATTAATGCCCGTGTCATTTTCGTACTAACCAGGATATAGCACTTGCTTTTCTAAGTTTTTTTGCTGGCTGTAAATCAGAACATATCATCAAGAGCGTTTCGGATAAATTTTAAAGGTCGCTCTTGCAAAAGAAAAAATACCCAACAAGATAATGTGGACTTTACTCCTCTTAATTTTTTTTTTTTTTTAATAGAACAGAAGGTCAATTAACTGCTCAAGCTTAATAGCAGCCCTGCTTAGACCCCCCTCTGCTCTGAGATCAGCACTGTTTGTTGTTTGGAATAGTTAGTAAAGCTGTCGATCTTTGTAAAATCTATTTCTGAATTCAGAAGATTTGTACCCCAAAATCTGTGATAAATGTTGAAAAGATAACTATATAATTTCCATGAGAACTGTGGAGGGGAGTGACTCTTGTTTTTCCCAACTATTTTTAACTCCCTTTTTGTTGCTGCATTGTCGTTTTTCGTCTGTGTTTGGTGGGTAGTTTTGGTTTGTTTGTTTTAACCCAGGGCATCATGAGAATGAGCAGGAGAACACAGGATTAAGAATTAATTTAATACTCTGGCTGCTAACACCACCCTCGTTTTCAGCTTTGCTGGAAAATAATGAACGCTGCTTGGTGCCCTCCCTCACCTCCTTGGGGAGGTGAGGAATGGTCCTTGGAGTTAAAGTAAGGGAAGTCATTTGTTCCCTTTCCCTAAAACTTGAGACTGAGTTAGCACCTTTGTTATGTAAAAGACAAAAGCTGATAAAAGGCGTCATATCCTGGATGTTTTCAAGCTTCTCCATTTCCAAATTACCAGTAGTCCTGATGGTGGCAGCTCCTCTCCCAGCTGAGAACAACCTGGGCTCAGTCACGTTTTGGAAAGACTGCTGCTCTTAATTGGAGTATTTTAGAGGTGGTTGTACAGGCGTGGCAGGAACACACATGACTCTTGTTGTATTCCATGCTTTAGGACATCCTCAAGGCACTCGGGAGCCTTGGAAATTGTAGCTTTCGTCATTTGCTTTTCCACTGTTTTTTCAGCAAGTGCGGTAGTTACAGTTTTTACTTCCTGAAGTTAATTGGACCAAAAAGAATCCTTAGCTTCCTTAGGTGATACAATGATCCTGATTTCTAGTCAGGACTAGTAGGTGTCCTTGTCTTCTTCAACCTGCAGTTTTTTCCCCTGCTCATTGCATGATTCCTTGGAGTTTGCCTCTTCTTAAATGCTTGTTTGACAAGTCTATGTCCTTAAAATTTCAAGATTCTAGTTTTAAATTAAAATTAAATGTGCCCTAAACTTGTCCTGTAACTAAATCTAGTTTCTTGAGCATGTCCAGTTCCATGGAGGGGGCAGAAACAATGCACTGTGTGTGTCTGCATAGGAATGGCAGCAAATGGAAAAGAAAGTTTAGTGCCTTGATGTTAATTACTGATTTTATGCGTAGCAACCATTTGACAGATCCTAACTTGCTGAATAAGCAGGTTTTCTAAATACAGCATTTTGGACCAATTTCTTGTTGAATTGTTTTCCCTTAATGCAGAAATTTGGTTTTGGGTTTATTTAACGTGCAGGACATCAAAGTTTGCCACCTGAAAGTATTTATTTTCATATTTCTCATATTCCATGTATGCTTATCATGACCTGAGGCCACCCCCGTTCTCTGTGCTCTCACCTTCGTGTTTCTCTGGTAAGTACCAGAGCACTCCAAAAATCTATGGACAAGCAAAATTGTTGAGGTTTTGTTTTTGTTTTTCATAAAGTATTAATGAACCACTTTTTCCAGTAATGATAAAAATGGCCCATAGTTTAGGACACAACACACAGTAGCATGGAACAGTCAGTGCGCTTTACAAACCAACAAGAACTGCTCGTGTGAAATATGTCTTTCTCGGTTGAAAAGTAGCTGATGTTCTGCACGAGCTTCTGGAGTGTGTTAAACCCCAGTCAGAGGGCACTGAGCTATGAAATTGATGCAAAGCCTAAAAGTCTCAAGGAAGTAGGGCAGCTTTGCTAGCAGGAGAGTCGCTGCTGCGTGCAGGAGGCTGGTGTGCCAAGAGTTGCTAATATGATGTACTTAAGTATGAACATGTGCTGGATGCGAAATGTGACTTTGAAACACGCAGCTCACAAAGTAAATATTTCCTCGGACAAAGAGGTTGGATAAACTTTCAGGAGCACACATATTTACAAGGAGTATGAGCAGTGCTCTGCAGAGGTGGTTGTGTTTTGCTTTGCTTTAAACTGGTGAAAAGGGTAACTTTGGGTTTGCATTGTAACTGCAAGAAGCCAGGATGAGCTTGACATTGATTTTATGCACCTTTCAGCAAGAGGTAATGTTTAAATGCAGCATCTCAAGAGCAGCCATGGTGACTGTATGTATACCCATGTATGCCTCACACATGGTGTGATGACCCTTCCCTTCTTTAGGTGGAAAGAACAACACTCCCCTGCTTACACATCACCAACACAAAGTGGAAACCAACATCTTCCTGTTTATCTCAGAGGCTGTGGCATCTGAATGGGTTACAAGAAAGAAGCTAAGGCAGTATCCCTCCCACCCTCCTTCCTTCTTCACTGGGATACACCTTGGCATTACAGAGCGCGGTTTTCTTACTCCCTTATTCGAGGTGTAATCCCTGTCAAAGTCTAGACCCATAACAGCTGTTCTTCAGATCTTGGTGTGTATTTAACAGTGCTCATGAGTTAGATCCTTCCTCGTGCAGTTAACTAAAAAAAAACCAAAACAACAAAAGCAACAAACCCTGTATCCAAACCAGTGTATCCAACTGTAAATGCGCTGTAAAATCGAAGGTGGCACTGGACTGCAATATCCTACTTAGAGATCAATTGCCAGTAGTAGTGCTCAAAGACATGGGAATTTGGAGGTTTCTGTCATGAAGGAAGGACTAGGACTGACTATTCCAGAATTCATTTAAGGAATCTTAGTTTTTCCCCCTTAAGCATTGTTGTGAAAGAAGGATTTTTCTACTCTTTCACCTCTTTAGTGCTGTGTAAAGATTGCTAAACTGGTATTAAAGAGTACTACGTTTTTATAGCAGGGAAGAAGATGCCACAGAAAGTTTTCCTGTTTGCCTTTTTGTGCTGACTTTTGGTCCTGCTATATACTTTTGACAGTTCTCAGTGCTCACAGTACTATTTGCACATTATTAACAATTTATACTCCATGTCAGGATTTAGATAAGCTAATGACAAGTCAGATAATATATGTGCTCATTTGCACACACATAAAAACATCTTGGATAAAGAAGTACAGCAAACTGCAGAAAAGTTGCTGAGTACTTTATGGTTACTTGTGCTTTATTGCTCAGTGGACATCTTGAGAATAAATTGTCTTATATTGTAGTAGTAAGAAACTTTTCCATATGCATGTGTAATCCCTTTTCTCATGGGGAAAAAGTTTAAAACTCTGAGGTCTGTATTTTGAGGGGTTTTTCTGTTTTAACAACAAAAAGCACTTGCACAATGCTATATTCTCAGGTCATTTACATTATATAAGTGGATATTTGCATACATACAAATGCACATTCAGGTCCTAACATCTCTAGATCTTGTGTACCTGTATGACTTGTTGGCTAAGAAAGTATAAACATGCACTGTTCTCATGCCATCAGATAGACTTTGAATGAGATAAGACTTGTAGTAATGTCCAAATAAAAAAATAAAAAAAAAAAAGGGGGAGATCTATTCCAAATCTATTCCAATACCCCTTTCCAAAGCGGTACATTTGTATGACAAATGCAGTGATTCTCATTTGAAGAGAAAAACGGAAGCATCTCCCCCCTGCTGGAGCAGTTTAAGTGTTTCATGTAGGAATGTGTTCACCACATGACTGACTCTGTTGTCCAAGTTTCCACACGTTTATGGACATGTGCAGAAGGCAGAAACCCCCTGCCCACCTCCCCATGCCTGTCAGAGAGCAGGAGCAGTGAGAGGCAGCAGCTTTGGTAAGCACTCACAGGGTTTGGATGGGTTTGGTGTTAGAACGCAAATTGGTGAGGTTTGACAGGTCGGTAATTCTGTCATAGCTGGCTTTACCTGAGAGAGTTTTATAGCAGGAGTGCACTCTATATTAATAACATCTAAAGACATAGCTGCCCTTCTGGTGCAGGCAGCATCCCAAGAAAACATTAATCATGTTTTCCTGAAGCAGCCAAATTGATTTCTTGGGAGAAAAATTTCTCTGTCTACTCCCCAGCCATTTCTGAACCCATCACGAGCTTACGGTGATCTGAGCAGCTAATGAACAAATAATTACTGCCTGTTGATCACCCAGGAGAAAGGGTACAAATATTGCTTTAGGTTCTCAGTGTAAGTAACCTCACTTTTTACCAGGGTGCAGTGACCTTTTTGTTCTATCACCTGTGTTATGTTTGGCGGCTTTTTCCCTTCTCTTTTCAGTCCTTGGGTTACACAGAAAGTAATGTCGTATTTGCTATGCTAGGAACAGCTTACATTTGTTTATTTTAGGTTTTAATATAATACCTGTTGCAGCATCCTAGCTAGGCGTTTACAAACAAAGGAAAGCTGTTTAGGTTTTGTTTACTTTGTATTTGTGCGGTTCTTCCCAAGATGTAGCTCAGTTCTGCCTGACGGGTGAGAAGATGGCTAAAAACAGAGCCCATCAACCAAAGCAGAGCCAAAGTTCCATGAGCTGAGGGTAGGAGAGAAAGGGGAATGGAAAGAAGAGCAGCTAAGACAGTAAGCTAAGTAACATGTGAACATGAAGGGTGTTAAAAGACCCCTTTATTGTAGGAAATATTCTAGTAATTTTGTTCACAAGGCCTGTTTTTATCATTTGAGCTTTATTGCCTAAAATCTGTACATAATTAGCACTGTGCATACTGGGATTAATTACATGATTCGCACACAAAACTCAGGGCCTGCACTTACCTGTTGTAAGCATGTGGAGCAGCCTGCTGGTTTGAGTTGGAGCTTCCTGCTTTGTGTACTTCTGTGCTTGTTGGAAAAGAAGTTTCTCAGTGAAGGTCATGCATGTGCTCCCAGCACTTAACTGTGCATGGGAATTCAGGCTGCTCTGTTTTATGTAGGCAGCAAATGCAAAGGAGGAAGGAGAAGTCTTGGGGCTTTCCCATGATGGATTAGCATGTCAAGCCCTTAATGTCATTCCTGGCATTCCTTGCTGTGGCCCCTGTGCAGACCTGATGTAAGCTGTGTAAGGGAAAGGTGCATCCTGCTCCCTCATCCTGCTCCACCAGGTCTGCTGCACCTCCCTGTCCCCTTCCTGCTCTGCTCTCACAGCCCCAGCTGCTGGGCTGAGCTAACCTGATTTATTTCTGTGTCCAGAGGAAGTAGAGGACAGTCAATTTAAAGGCCTGCTGTGCCAAGCAGGGGAAATGAGCATTTGATAAGGAGGCATGCCTGTACCTGAAAAGAGATGTCTGCCTGCAGAGCTCGGATCTAAATGTCAGGCTCTGCCACTGCTCAAAGCTTGACCAGTTGAATTTTCATTTTGTATGGATTTTTTTTCAGGTTTTGATCAACACAAAATGTTCACATACCAGGTTGGGTTAGCTTAAGTCATTCTCTATAAAATCACATCATTTGTACCAGACTGCTTTGATTGAGCTCCTGCCTATGTGTAGGAGACATGCCCCAGGTGAGCTGGTTATTGCAGTCATGATTCACACCAGTCTCATTTAAACTTCACTTGTGTTTGGGCTGTCTCTTCATTTTTCTGCTCCACAGCATCTACAGGTGAGGTGGCAAGAACAAATATCAGCTGGCATTTCTTAACATCAGCTCTTTGGTGGTCTGCTTCCCCTCGAAATTTGTCCCTGTGGATGACCCCAAACTGAATTCTCTTGAACCTGAGAAGTGTGAGCTGCAATAGAGAAGAAAATGTCCCCCCTGTTGAATTCCTTCTTGGGAATACAGGTTTCAGGTCTGTTTAAAGATTATGAAGGGAATCACTTTCAAGGTGGACACTACAGTTTTTTATGCCTCTCTGTGTCACTGTTGTTGAGCCTTCCACTTCCATATGTTCATGATCCACAATCTCCAGGAAGGTGGTGAGCAGTGACTCAGAACTGGCCTAGAGGTGTCCTCCAGAAACCTCTTTTAGGGCCTCTCCACCACCTATTTTAAATCATTTTATGCTTCTGGTTTAGGTATGATTTGGAGGCTTAAAGTCAGGCAACTCAGTCCCTCTGTGGTGCAAGGCAGCAGTGGGGTTACTCTGTGCAGTTCTGGAATTATCCTTATTTAGGCATCAAATCAGATGTCTAAAGAAAATTTTATTAGTATTTACCCTTGAGACTATTAGAGGAGGTTTCATTATTCAAATGCATTGTACTTGTTTGTGGGATGGTAGCAAGTAATGCGAATAAGACACAGCTAAAGGAGTATTAAAAAGTTTATCAAAGTTTTATAATTTTTTTTTTTTTTTTTGTCTGTTGACACTGGTTGAAGTCCTGAGATCCTTCCTTTGCTTGTTTCCAGATCTTCTTTGGGCCACATAAAAGGAAGCTGGCATCGCAGCACTTGGAATTAAATAGCCTGTCATAACTGCTGCAAACCATCTTTGAAAATAGATTGCTAGATGATTATATAGCCAGTATTTATATATAATTTATATTATATATATTTAATATGAAGTTAGTATTGTTAATTACAGCTGAAGTTGCAACTGAGTCAATGCTGGCCTATCATAATGGCTTTATTTATACATCTCTGATTCCATGTGACAAACCCTTTGTTCCACCATAAATAATGGTTTTGTTGTTTCTTTTCCATTATAGCTTGGGTATTAAGGAAAACTTTTTTCTCTTTAATACTGGAAGTGTACTCACTGAGTTATGCTCTCATAAATATGTTGCCTTAAAATATTTAAAAGGCAGGCATCTCTTTTCCATGCATTCTCCTGGCATTTAGTAGGGTGAAAGTGTTTGATTTGTTGTTGATTTTACTTTGCAGAGATGTTTTCTTTATCTTTTTTATTTATAACACACTCGTCACATGAGCATGAGAGGTGCCTTGTGGATTTACAAGATAAGCTTGAGGAGTGATACTGTGCAAGTTTCTCTCTTCTTCAGCTCCAACTCTGCACGTTCGCATTGCGCAGGATTGATTTCCGAAAGACAAGATAAATATGGAAACCTGACAGCTGAAAGCACCCCGGGCTGGGAACTCGTGTCCTGATTACCCTGTGGGGAAAGTGATGTCCGCTTTGTCCTGGTTTATGAACAGGGCAGTGACTGCCCAGGTGCTGGGCCAGCAGCAGCTATTTACTTTCCTACACAAAGAGCAATGAAAGACTCCAGAAGGAAGAAGGAGCAAAATTGTAGGTGTTTGTATGCCTCAGCTAAGTGGATCACGGTGCTGCTGGCAAGCAGCAATGTGTCTTTGCTGCTCTGAAGAACATATGAGCCTTTCTGGAGGAGGGGTTTGGCCTGAACTTTCTCTCTCCCATTCAGAGTCCTTACCCATAGTGCCTGTTGAGTCAGGAGTGAACAAAAGGCCTGAATCCCCGAGATCAAGCACCTCGTGCTGCTTCTCACCTTGTGAGGTTTCAAAGCATTTCAGGCGCCAGGGCTGAATTCAGCATCGCCACAGCTGGAGCTGCGCCTTTCAGCACTGCTGGGATAAACACAGGTCCAGAATATTCCACAGGCAAAACCACTCACAGAATTGTAACTTAAGGGTCTGAATTAAACACCTCAGTACCAAAGAGGGAGGAAAACCAGCTCCTGTGCAAGCGTTTAAAATTATATCTTAATGGATGAGTATAAAGGAGGCAAATAATTCTTGTCAGCATCGGTTGAAAGGGACTAAATGATAGTGCTAACAGTGCTTTTGGTCTGTTTTGTGTAATAAATGCATATCTTGTATGTGTGTGTGCAAAATCCATGTATATGAGGGCTGACATGGGAAAAATTGCTTCAGCACTGTATTAAGTGAGTAGCTGATCATCTCAGGCTGGTAACATCATTCAAAGCATTGTGAGCTAATTGCTTTCCTCCACCACCTTTAATTATTTTATAACCCAGGCCAAAAGACTTTGAAAACTATGAGAAGATATGTTGATATAGGTCTTCTTTGGCTGTCTGGTGGGTTTTCTTTGTAGAACAAAGAAAGCATAATGAAATACATATTAATTTCATTTTTTTGTTTGTTTTTAAGCTAAAAGGCCGTAATTACAAGCAAAAGGGATTCATTACACAGGCAGTGATAATTGCTTCTCAGTGTCTGACATTACTTCTCGTGCATAAGGAAGTTAGAGGAGTTCTGACTGATGTGGAAAATAATAGTTCTATGGTTTTAAATTGCAAAAGGCATCAGGAATTTTTCCCTAACTGTGCATTTTCTGTGCTACCGTGATCAAAATGCTTACATGCCCTGTAGTAAACGTCTTGGTTTTTCAGACACACTTAACATATTCCCTCTGATAACCATGTTTTATAACCATTACAGATCAAAATATCCAAAACTGGAAATATCACCCCTTAATCCATCCTTAGTTTGCTTAGATTACTGCTGAAGTTTGTGGAAGTTTTGGATTCTTACTTGCATATCTATCTGTGTTGCATCTCATGGGTCCTATTTCTAAGTTGAGGAAATTTAATTTTTCAGTCATTGCTGTGATGTTTAGAAGCTGTAAGCAAGTCTTAAAGAACAGTGTATGAACATATAGCATATGTACAATACCTGCCTCTAAATCTTGCAAAATTAATTGAATAACAAGAAAATAAAGCAAGGAGAGTGTAGCAAGAGAAGGAAATGGATTTACATTAACCACAGGTCACAGCTAGGGAGGCATTTTCCTTTAAAAAAATTTAAATTTATATATTTTTAAATTAATACTAACTTTTTAGCAGCACTGCTGTTTTTTCTGCCTCCCAGGTGATACATTTCTTTGTGATACTTGGTAGGACATACTGTTCTGTGAAAAAGACAAAGTATGATTCTTTTTACCTAATTGTTTCTTTACTACATTTGTGCACATAGGGAATGTGGCAATGTCACCTCAGTGTGTCTTCCTGCCTTTTCTCTACTCAGAAGAGACTTTAAATCCATGGCATATATATATATATATTTTTCTGCTCTATTGTTTTTATGTTATTCTAGGGCTCTGAAAGTGTTTGAATTGTATCTTTCACAGCGTATGATCTCCTATGCTCCATCTCTTTGGTGAATTAAACATAATAATTACTGTTAACCTTCATTACAGGCTTTCTGCTTTTTAAGGCGGATGTGCATTTTTCACTAATTCTTACTGTACTGATTACATAAATTGCAACATAAAATATTTCCTACATTCGCTCATTGGTTTTATGGCAGAAATTAGTATTTGCTTTCTGATTCTCTTATGGGTTAACGCAGTATGTAACAGAAGTTTCATTTTGGTACAAGGAGTGAAAAAGGAAAGCAAATCTTGGCCGCTCTCTCAGTCGAGGTGTCTTGGATTCCCAGGGAGCACGTGGATTGGGAATCAATTTTGCCTGGTGTTGTGTCCTTACAGAGCACTGTTTTTGTCGTCTGTGTGTGTTCACAGCAAATGGGCAGTTGCCAGGAAATACAAATTTACAGCTCAATATGCATCTCTTCAGTATCAGAGCCTGATCAAACCTGATTTTTTTTTTAGCTCAGTCATTAGTACCAGCCAGAATAACCTCTTGAGACTTGATAAAATTGGTTTGCATATCAGTGACTACATTAAACACATGGCTGAGGAAGGCCAAGGTGAATCAGAACATGCAATCTTAATTCGCCTTTGTTTCCAACGTGCCCCTGAAGTGTGGAGGCAGTAAGTCCTTATTTCACTGACGGTGTATTAGTATAAAACTCACGTTACACTTGGCCCCGTCCTGCTTGTGTCATCTTCTCAGAGCATGGAATATCAGCCTGCCTGGAAGTCTTTGTGCAAACTGCAGAGCTAACAGGGCGTGAGGCAGACCATCAGGAGTGGCAAATGGTTTGGAAAGCTGAAACCCTTTCTAGAACAGGCCTGTGTGCAGGTGTTTGGGCCAGACTTCCCTCTGGCTTGATGAGCTGCAGGTGCTGAGGAGCTTGGAATACTCAGGGGTGTATTTTGCGAAGAGAGAAGGTGCTTCTTGGTGTGGGGGAGGGAGCATGAGAGGGCTGGATGGGGTGAGTGGGTGACGGAAGAGCTGGCCAGCCTGGGCAGGAGACAAGGAGAAGGCTGAAAGTTGGGTTTGAGAGGGAAAAGGAATGGTCAGAGCACCTCAAGGATGCCATATTGAGGGTGTTGGATCAAGGGTTGGACTTGATGATCTCAGAGGTCTTTTCCGACCCAATCGATTGTACGATTCTATGAAATTGAAGTGATGTGCATTTAAGCACAACTACGAGTGGTATTTGTCCTTCCACTGGTGGGTGTTGTTTGCTCTGGTTTAGCATGTCCTTTGTCTCCTGCAAGTGGCATTGTGTAAAACAGTGTGGAGCCCAGGACCATCCCCCGGGCTGCGCTGCTGACCTGGTGTGTGCAGGGGTCCCGTCAGCCTCAGGGGCAGTGTGGGGAGCGATGTCCATCCCTGCTGCTCCTGAGGGACAGGGCATGGCATTAGTCCCCCACTGCTGCTGGCTGAGGGAAGCGTCACAGTTGCTGTCTTGGCTTTGTCGCTTCAAACCAGGTGGCCTCAGTAGGGCCGTACCCGAGGGCATTGGCCTGACTCCGTAGGAGGAAAACAGTGCATCTCATAAAGGCGAAGCATCTCCAGACATGAACTAACATCACTTCTGTATGTACAGAAAGCATTCAAGATTTTAAAGTCAGGTGTTTGTGGACCATCTTGGCTCTACATTTGTAATCTCTGGTAAGTTATCAATTCCTTCTCTCTGTTGGTAAAACAATACAATAATGCCAACTCTACTGGACCTGTCCTGGGTCCAGACCTTACTGTTAGACTTGAAAGTCAAGGCACTTCCGTAGATCTCTTCTCAGTCATTTAAAGTTTTACTGGTTGCAGTCTTTCTCAAATCACTGCATGGTTTCACTGATGGCAGCTGAAGTACAGACTCAGGCTTGCAGGCCATAGTTTCCCTAAAATTTTGTTAAATTCCTTTTTATAAGTTGCTCCTGCAGTTTGCAGCAAAACCCAGGGAATATAAGTGTGATGGGGAGGTTTTATTAGCCTTTCTTTAGGGTGATCTGCGCTATGCACTTACAGTTTTCACACACACAATTAATGCAGTCAGCCCAAATTCACTGCAAAAATTCCACACCACCCTCAGTGTGTCTAATATACTGAATATATTTTTGTGTGGTAAGTGCACATAGCATTGGATGTAATTACAATGAACATCTGTGTGTATATGTACACTGCTTTTCTTCATGCTCGTAGCAGAAAAATTGAGCTAATTGATGTTGATTTTATTTCTAAATTAGTTGTCCTGGCTTCTAATCCCGTGATCAGTTTACACAAGGACAAAGCAAGGGTGTTTTCCCTGAGCATGTATAATAGTCATTCCCACTACCAAACTATAGTTATCTGAACATAAAAGCAAAAGCTTTAATAACACAGTAAATTTACACCCTTATCTGTGCTTGACAAAATTCTCGCCATAATTTGATTTGGCCATATATACAATATATGTTTTTATTTAAGTAATAATGACTGAGGAACAGAACATTTCCTGAAAATTAATGGCTGGCTGAAAAATTTTATAGCCCAAATTCAGCCAAGGGCCATTAATCCCAACTGGTCAATTCTCCATGAAATGCCTTATGTCAGGGGTCATTTGTTACAGTCCCATCCTTCCCACCTACCAATAAAGAAGTAGAATTAAATGTTACTTTCCTCCTATGGCATTGCTTAGTCTTGAAGAAGCCACTGGAAGCCCCTGCTAGAAAGTGTTGCTTTTGCTGCCTGGTGATGAAGGTGTCTTAGTGGGTAAGTGATGGAGAATGTTTGAAGAATGGTCTTTCAGTGGCTGTTACTTTACATTTCTAAGTGAATAAAGCTCTTCAGTTTGCTTCTTGGAGCTGACAGGGAGATGAAAACACTGCAGTGTTTCCTTTGCCACCAGAAAAGTTGTGGTGTTGGGAAGATGGGGGAGTTCACATCCCACGTGTATCACAACCCCATCTTGTCTGTGAGACTGCCATCTTTCTAGGATCTTGTATTTATTCTGCTGTATTTAGTAACCAATATTAAATACAAGTCTAGTGTATTCTCCCTGAATATTTCATTCATTGTTGGTAAAAATTGGTATAGTCATTGGAGCTCTGTGATACTGTTTCGAGGTATGTGTACTGACTATTGAAGAGAATTAATGAGAAAACCAACAAAATAATTGCAAAAGCTGTCCAGGTCATTGCTAAATATTCAGGGTAATTAAAAAAAAAAAAAAAAAAAAAGGCAATTTTTACATTCTTCAGAATTAGGTGAAAACAGAGTTTCCTTTTGAAAGCATGATGAAAATGACATCTGTGTGTCATGACATGTGGCAAATCTGTCACCCAGCACTTTCCCTCTCTTGCTGGCAAACACATCCACCGTCCCTGAGGAAATGAGCTCGAATGACAGGGAAGGATGAGTTGTGGGTGGAAGGAACTGTGAAGACAAAAAGCCCTCCCTCCACCCCTTGGGCTGGGCTGTGCCTTCAGTCATCCCTCTGGCAGTGTGTCCTTCCCCTGCATCCTGGGCAAACTCACCTGCCCACAAAGGGCTTTTGTCGCTGCTTCTCAGGAGCGGGAAAGAAAAGCCATCGGTCACTGCCCATTCAGCCCATCAGCCTTTGGAGTTACACACCTTGGGCTGTAACTACTTATCTGCTTTTCTTTGAGGTGGTTCCTTTAGCAGTCTCAGAAGCTAGAGACTTAATTTTAATTTCAGCCTGCTGCCATGTTGGAAGGAAGGGTGAGAGAACTGGGCTTTCATTCTTTCAGTCATGAAATAGAACTACAAGCTTTCCATCACTAAAATTTTGACTTAAAATTGGAAAGCATTACAAAACTGAACTTAGGTTATTATTCTGTTCAAGCACTAGAGTTCAAGTGAGTGGCTTTGAATGGTCAGTGAGCGTTTCTATATAGAGGGAAGATGTAAAAAGTCCATTTTTTCAACTTCAAGTGAAACGAGATTTTCAAGATCTCTCAAACCTCATTAGTACTTAGTACTAATAGTATTTATTACTTAGTATTTGTTAGAAATAAATACTGCATCTGGGTGTCCTGTGGCTTTCCCTGAAGTCTGCCTTAGTGATCACAGCTTCAGAATATTGGATGGTGGAAAGGGTACAATGAGCCAAGGTGAGCCAAAACATGCTTGACTCTGTTTCTTTAAGCAAAGGGACTTTGATAATTTGAAACTTCTTCCGCATCCCTTATGCAATCTATTGCTTGTAGCACGACCAGCTAAAAGTGGATTTAATTCCACATTATTTTTATTAAGATGGGTAATTTTTTCAAGTGTTTTGTTGTGCAAACTGTGAGTGGAGTCCTAGTCTTGCAAATAGTTTCACACAAGTTGTCCCATTGTGCAGGGAGACTGCTCATATGCGTGGCTTTGCCTGTGGATGTTGGCATTTGCAGGATCACAGCCGTTTTCATTAAAATTATGCTTCATCTTTAAAGCAAATCACTTCTAATGAAATTACATGAGCTTGATAGCAATGCCACCACCCAGACTGGATTTGCAATCTGTTTTTTTAATTATGGAATTTAATTATTTTCCTTCTAATATTTACTACTGAATTTAGCTTTGATTTTGTTTTTATCACTTCAGCATCCTAAATTTCAGGGATTCACTAAAATATGTCACATCATTATAACCCTTATTATGAATTATTCAGAGTAATTACTGAGTTGTTGCAAACTTCATTGTGAAATTGAAAGTACCAGAAAATCTGGTGTTTTATTCCTTGGATGTTCTTAAAATAAGTCAGAGTCAACAGATTGCAAAAATATGCAATTACAAAGTTATTAAAATGCAGATTTGTGGCAGGACGCCACTGTAGTCTCCTGTGTTCACAGCTGTCTATTTACAGCCAAACCACCCTGAGCAGCCTGTGGTGGCTTCTTTGAGTTGTTACAGCTGATTGGGGCAGGTCAGTGGCCCCTCTGAGGACCAGGTTCAGTAACTTTTTACCTCCTGGGTCATAAGCTTCCCCTGATATTATTTTTTTTGGCAGGAGGGATTGACAGTGGCCCCTCATCTTTTGTTCCCTGTCGTGCTGACGATAAGTCAGGGGTGCCTCTGCTGAGACTTTGTGTGTGCTGTGTCTACACAGATGGTTCCTCGTATTAGAGTGGAGACCATTCAGCAGCATAAATTTTGAATTACACTTTTGAGGTCAGTGTAACATGCATTTTCCCCAGTTGGAAGTGGCTTTAATCATTGCTGCCTTCACAGTTCTCTGAGAGCAGGGTACCCAGGAATATTAACAAAGTGGCAGATGCTTTGCTTTAACGAAGAAGGAAGCCTTGTCATTTTTACCTTCATCCCGGTCCCCCATAATGTCACTGGGTGCCCCAGTGGGGTTTTCTCTCTCTGCACAGTGACTTGGGAACAAAAATTATGACCTACCTAAGTGTAAAAACAACTTTCAAAGCTTGTGGTGTGTTGTGTGCAGCTATTCAACACCACTGCTGGCAGCCAAAAACTGCTTCGGTTTAGCATCCAGGTAGGACCAATATGTGGTGGCTCTTTCTCAGTGTGTGTTTTTGCAAGGTGCTTGCAGTGTGAACTTCTGTCATTCATTTGTGCAGCTGCTCCCAAAAAGCAGAGTAAGTTCTTTTCGCTCCATGAAATTGTGGGACTGGCACAAGCCGTGAAAAGGAGGGGGAAGGTACAGCAAGAAAACAGCAACAGTGAGCAAGTTATCCCTGCTGTGCAGTTTGGGTGATGTTCCCAGAGTGTGGGGAGGCAGAAGTTCATATTGCTAAAGTATAGTAGAAGCATCTCCCCTTCTAAAGCTCAAATGTCTCATGATGTTGGGGGCTTGCTGACTGCGTGAAGCAGATTTCATTAATATATCATTGAGGGTCTTTAAAAGTCTCTCACAGGACAAGTGACATTTAGGGATTCAAGACTGGAGCAGGACAGGACCATTAGAGAAGATAACAGAATTGCTTAGTATTATATTGTCCCATTATATGTGGGACTACCTGGTAATACTTTAGCCTATTCCTCATGGAAATACCTTTCCTCTCTCTCACTCAAGTCTACCCTGTGTTGTCCAAAAAAACTCAAAATGTGCCCACCCTTTTCATAAATTTTTCCAAACTGATAATGAAGAGCCTGTAACTTTTAAGATAAAGTCATCATTTAAAAGCTGTGTGCATCCTGACAAACTTGCAGTAACACAGAACAGTGACATCTTAGGAGGAAGGTGCAGTGAAAATCATAACAGGAACTTTCAGCCTCAGCATTGCCAACACACACTGTGTTATACAGCAGAAGGTGTTTCGAGGTTGCCATGAGCAGAGAGTGGTACATCAGAAGAGCTCCATTTTGAGGCTCTCTGTGGGTGTAAGTGCACCAGAGGACTGCAGAGGTGCAAAGCAGTGGTGTCATCAGACCACTGAATTGTCCTTCCCTGTGCTGGGGTTCCTGAGCTGCCCAGGAGTCAGGCTGGATGCTGGCATTCCATGCAGCAGCTTGGCACTGCTGAAGCTTATACCTACAGACACAGCCCCCACAGGCAGTTCAGCTGGTGCCGGAGTGGCAAAGCCTGACAGACCGTCCCCTTGGCCGCAGAATGAAATGGGGGAGAGGAGGAATCCAGCAGGGATGCTGCAAGGATCAGGGGCTGTGCCCGCGTGAGCCAAGACCACTCTTGGTCATTTGCACCAAGGATGCTCCACTGATTTCTGTTCCCAGTCCCAATTTCTGCTCTCTGGGTGGAGAATTGTGCCCCTAAACGCAGTGGTGAGCATTTCCTGTGCTGCTGGTAATTACAGTTTTAAGAGTCCACGTGGGAAGAACATTCTAAAAATCAGGACTGACAAAGGTACTGGAGAACATGAGGCCACTTCCCTTCATAATTTCCTCCCAGGTACTTTCAGGCGTGTTTTTCCTTACGCAGTTTTAAATGTCCTGAAACAAAATAACATGTGTGGCTCAGGGTCTGGGACTGTGCTGAGACTCATCCAGAGGGATTGAGGAATGAGGGAGAGAGCAAGTCTTTTCTATATGCTGTAACTTGCAGACCGAATCTCCACAGGAGAAAAGACTGCTTTTCCAGAAGAGAGTAGATTTTGATTCCCAGAGAAAACAGAGAACTGCAAAGGAGGCAGGGTGGGGGATTTGAGAAGCTCTTGGGCAGGTATGTGGTGATGCTGGAACCGGCAAAATGGGTTGTGATCAGGCAGAGAAGAGGAGCAGTGGCTGTGTGGGTCTTACAGCACAGGGTGCTTGAGAAGGTACAGGGGCAGACTGATGTTACGAACACATCCTGTGCTCTTCCTGCATCAGTGTTGGCTGGTACAGAGTTAACAGGAGCTTTGACCATCAGATACCTGTTAGGATTAAACCAGGAAGGAAGGAGGAGAGCTTGCTTAGTATTCAGCAGGCCCCTGTCTGGGTGCTCTTCCCCATTTTGTCTCGAAGTAATCTATTACCACATCTCAGGAGAAAAATGACCCCAATCTAAAGATTAATAGAGCGGTGTGTGGACGTTTCCAGTGATGTGTATGAAACTAATTTTTTTTTTGTTGCTGTATGCACTGAGGTGTCCTTTATCAGCAAATCTCTAGATCTTAAAAACTAGGCTGATTATTGAAGAGGGCAGCAGGCAATTTAGGGCACATGGTGTTTTCTTATGACAGAAGCTTTGCTGTGAAGTACAGTAATTTATGTTGATAAATTGCAGCCGTCAGAATGTCTCAAATGCTCCATAGGATGAATTTCTAAGCATACATCTCTAGTTTGAGTAGTGGAGGGGTGGGAAAGGGGTATTTGTTTGAGAGACTGGGGAAAAGAGAACTCTGGCTTGTCCTATTTCTTGAAAAGGAGCACAGGACTTTCATGTGTTCCTAAAATTGGCTCGTTGTCACTAGGGTCAGATTAACCCAATTTTGGTTTCATGTGACAAGTTAAAAACCTTCCCTCCTCCATAACCAAGCTGCAACAAAAATGAAGGAGTCTACAGTGTCAAGGCTGAGTGGTTTTTGAACCCTAGATCTTGGTTAGCAAAGGTTTTTTGGTTTGGGAGTTCCGTGTGTGTGCCAACACGTAAAGCCAGCTTGGCTCAGGCAAGGCATATGTAGGTGAAGCAAACCACCTTCATTTAATCAAGAGATAGTGAAAATGACCATCACTACTGTAAGATAACTACTTTGGGGAGAAAAGAGAGGAGTTTTCATACCATGTTATTGTTGATGTGTCTTACTATCATTAAGGTTGTAAATAAAGAGATTGATTTATAAGTTGAAGGACTTTGCTAGGCTAAGTTTTGGGTTATTTTACTTGCACTTTAAAGGCACTGGGGGGGTCTAGATGTTATTGTGAGAGGTTGCAAATTTGTCCTTTTCCCATCACGTTGTATTGGCAGAGGTTTTAAAGGGAATTCTTTGGACTTGGATTCAGTACAACACAGGCTGGGTACTGAGGTTTCTATGACAACAGTGACTTACCTTAGGCACATGATTCAGTCCCTCTCTGAATTGTAGCCTGCAGAAATGAACAGTGAACTAGACTGACCAGTAAGGTCCAAATTAGGTAAGGATTTACCCTAAAGATGAGTGTGCATATGTCTTGAAGTTGCACTTGTCCCTGAACATGATAGTGAATGTACTCAACTGGCCTGAAGATTTGTACTATTTGAACCCCATATCCCCAAGGAATGAGAGAGAGACCTACTGGGTGTTCTCAAAGCAGGAAATACATTCAAAGTTTGACCCGTGATGACCCATCTTGACTTGCAGATCTTTTGCAAAGATGACCCAGACCAGCCTTCTGTAAAGAGCGAGTGGTTTGAGTTCTAGGCTTTTCAGAGGGACAGACACTGAAATTAGTCCCATTGGCAATTAAGGGGCTTTGAGGGGACAGTTTAATGTTTTAGAGCATCATGATTCCATGCAGAACTTGTTAAAATACTGATGTTAACGCTACATCAAAGTGAGTGTGCTGTGGCATAAGGTCTGGTATTAGTAATTTTAGAAGTTCAGAATTTAAACAAACAAACAAAAAAAATCCAACATTTGTTTTTGTTCTGGAAGAAAAGGTTTTTGTATTGACAGACAGACAACTTACTGTGCCTGCCATTTCCTGTCCCTAACTCCTACCCCCTTGCTATGCAGAGCTGCATGCACACATGCAGCAGGAGGCAAACTGCAGCACAGCCTGTGTGTACTAATGATGGTGGCTCCTTTACACCGAACACAAGCATGGCATATTCTTAGGAGACACTTGTAAAACTTTCCAAATAGCAGCAACTAGCAGTGATTTCTGGCATGCCTTCTGGAGCTCAGGAAAAGGGTCTTTTACTCATCACTAAGTTGGAATTTGTTCAAATAAGGTCTTTCCTCCTTGAGACTTATATTGTTGTCTCCAGTTTTACCACAAGTGTCTTCAAGATGTTATAGTTTCTGCCTCTCCCTTTTTTTTCCCTCCAAGATTTCACCTTTCCATGCAAGTGGCCCAGAACCTAACAGTCTGCTGAAGATTAAACTGAGATATAAACTGAGATGGGATGTCCCTCTGGATCATGTACCATCTCCTAAAGCAAAAAAGTGAGAGATTCCAAATTTTGAGTTCATCTCTCTAGTGGAAGGAAGTTTCTCTGTGTGTTAACTTTTGTTTCAGTACAAAAAAGGCGGATGGAATCAATGACAGCTTTTTCTTCTGTTTTCAGACCTGAACTAAAAAAAAAGCACAAAAGCATCAGTGCACTTTTGCCTGGGACATTGCAATGTAATTGCATCATTCAATAAAAATTACAGCTGACTCCACAGTGTAAGGGAGAAGGAAATGAGAGGCTGGCAGGCAAGTTCTGGCTCACCTTAAATGTGTGCATGAGGAGCATAGTGTATCAATGGAAGTGCAGACAGGACTAGACCCTGGGGTTTATATTCACATTACATTAACTCTTCACAAATGTGAAGGGGGAGTAGGCTGGCAGACTCCTAAACTTATTAATTATTTTCTATTTGGAGAAGATAAGGTTTCGAAGAAAAACATCCAGTAATCGCTGGGATGCTACTTATACCATCATGAACTTGTGTCAACTTAACTGATTTTAATAATGATTATTATAAAACCCAGCAGCTCTTACCTCCACCACTACACGTGTGCTGTGGTAATGAGGAATTTTCTGTTTCTTTCTTTCTCCCTTTCTGCTCCTTCCCACAATACCCAGCTTAACTCAATTTTCTCTCCTCTTCTCCCCTAGCTGTCAATCATTGTCACATTACTTTGCATCATATGCATCAAGAAGAGCAGCTTTTCCCATCAAGTAAGCCAATTCTAAAGCTGCCTTCCCAGAGGCTACACAGATTGTGCAAGCTGGAGGAGCTCAGGAATGAGTAAGCTGGACAGTAACAAAGGCTCCCAGAGCTGCTTCTGCCTGCCAATCTCTCATGCAAGTATTCACAGGCCCTATATACAGGGCATGCCTGCAGGGCCAGAATCCCCCCCAGCCCTCCTGCGCACCCCATTAATCCCAGTGGGGAGCAGGGACACGGCCCGTTGTGCTGCAGAGATGATGTTGGCTGCTCTGTCTGCCACAAGTCACAGGAGCTGTCTTGGTGCCGTGTTCTGCATCTCCCCCCCCACCCCCGACTTTGGAAGTCCGTGATCCAAGAGAGGGAGCAAAACTTCTTAACAGAAGGCAACAGAGGTTAGCCAGCAAAGTGCATTTAGTGAGTTCAGAGTGCTGCAGCAAGGCAAGCTCCTCCAAGGCATGATTTTCCAGCTTTGACAGTGGTCCTTCCCTCTCCCAAAATGGTCTATTTGATGGACATTTTCTGCTCTGAAGCATTGTTTCCAAGCCCCTCATTCCCTTTCCAGTAGAGTTTGTGTGTGAGACATCTCTGAGGCATCCTTTATGGCTGGCTGACTTGAGGTATTTGAGTAAGAGCCTCCTGCAGTTTTCTGGCCTTCCTGAAAGGTTCCTGTGCTTTGCTGGAGAATGCTGGGGCTAATTATGGGTACCCTTTCAGAGCAGCATGCAGAGATTTAGCCCCCTGGCTGCCAATGGTATTAGAAGTCATATAACAGCATTTTTGCTCACAGCTTTTAAACACGACACTTTATTGTGCCCTTTTATGCTTATATACCTGCAAATGAGCCCTTCAAAATCAGTATTATCCAACTTTCACTCTTGCATGTGGCACGCCAAACCTCTCGCCCTCGTTGCTGCAAGGCTCTTCTACACCGGCTACGTACGGATCTTGCAGAGTTCTCCAGTTCTTCCTGGAAATGTTGGTGTTTAACTGGGTGTTTTCTAAACCCAACCCCCAGTAAGGTTTAAGCCCTTCTCAGACTTTCTTCCTGGCTGGTTTTGAGGATCCCTGCAAAGTGCCTCCCTTGGTCTCGTGAAGGCTGCCTTGTGGTGGGCGTGCGTGGGACGTTCCTCCGATGCTCTTGAAACAAGCCTGCCTGTTCCTAGAAGAGCAGTGCTGCCTGTTCTGTAACAGATACACCTTTTGATAGGTGGGGCCACGCCTTAAATGCCAAGGTAAATATGCCTGTTCAGAAATCACCAAGCTTCATGCTGGGTCCAAACCTTGCATCTCCTGGTTTTGAGGGTTACCCAAGAGGTGCACCGACCTCTGCCACGTCACTGGGTGTCTTGTAGTGATACATAACAATGTCCTTCTAAAAGTCTGATATTAAGAGGAATGTGTGCCTGTATCCCCATGTTCCAAGAAGTGAAATAGAGTTGTAGGGGCTCACTTGCTTTGAGACTTCTGAATTTAGTTAATTATAAAGTGTCCACTCTGATTGAAATATCCCAGGATTAATTTCTAGATGTGTCAGTATGTTCTTAGGTACATCTGTTTATTTTGTGGTCATGCAGACATCAGAGATTGATTTTTTTAGAATAGCACAGCATAGAAGAACTCTAATTAAATTGGTATTGCTTTATCAAGTTTTTTTCTATGAGCATTAGTCATAGATACATCCATCTTTTAATGCACTGTGCAGCAGACAAGTGGAGACTCTTGGTGGGAAACCCCACAGTAGTTACAGGAATGGTTATAATTTGTAAATACTGTGTGCTTTATTATTGAGCTGCCTTATTTGAAAGTAGAAATTCACATTGTTGGGAATTGGTTTTTTTTCAATTCTAAGCAAACATACCTACTTAAAATAAATTTTGAAAGAATATATGAAATAAACTTCTACATCTATTATTCTTCCCCCAGGATAAAAAGATACTCAACCCTACTCGTACTTTTTAAACTGTACTTACTTTCTTTTTTCACATTTATGCCACACCTCTAAAATGTTGCATTAGTCTGCTGTCGATGGTGAGTTAATCAGAAATCTTTTACAGTGCTATTTTTTCTTCCTTTTAATGCTTAAAGATGCTTTTAAGGAAGATATGAATTTATGAGGAATTTAAGCTGCTCTCACTGTATGTAGAACTAACAGAAATGTTTTAATAGTGATTTTTAGCAAAGTTTGCTTTTCCTCAGAGATAATTTTGCTTTCAGTAAATTCTTCCATATTTTCAAAATAAAAAAAATATTTCACATCTAGTGATTTTAAGCAGCCAGTGAAATAGTTTATGTCAATGAAATTCTGCCAGGTATCACACATTTTGTGAAGTGACTACAAAACAAACAAACAAACAAACAAAAAAAGAGTGGAAAATAATGAGTACAACAAATGGCCAGGATGGGAAAAGCAGTGTCAAAGAAGATACAACCGTCTTTCACAGACTCATAGAACAGTTTGGTTTGGAAGAGACCTTAAATGACATCTCATTCCAACCGTTCTGCCATGGGCAGGGACACCTTCCACCAGCCCAGGTTGTTCCAAGCCTCATCCAACCTGGCCTTGGACACTTCCAGGGATGGGGCAGCCACAGCTTCTCTGGGAAATCTGTTCCAGTGTCTCACCACTTTGAGTTCAAAATGTAATTCAGAAAGGTGGCTTTCTTAGCTGTTGATAGGAGTGTTTCTCCTACAGTAATCCTCAGACACTGATAATTAGTGTTTGAAGATGACAGTAATTTCAGGTAAGATAAGGAACATTCCATTCTAAAAGTAGATTTACATTATGGAAGCTCCTTTTAGCCTGGGAAAAGAAGCTGTTTGAGGATGTATTTCCTTACTTGGCAATTGCAGCCATCATGGTTTTTCAACCCCAAACAATAGAAATTACTTGGTGTTGGCAGCAGACAAGCTGTAATGTAGTTGGCTTAGCCTTTTTTACATGTGACTACTGGCTTTGCAGTTCCTTTTCCTCCCCACTTCTTGCAGTGTGTTAAGGGTAGTTTATTGGCAGCATAAAAGCCAATGTCAAGTCCTCCATACAGTAAAACTGCGAGCCTGCTGACGTGCATCACTGTGCCACAGCATGACTGTTGCAATCCGTCTCAACCAGCGGGTTTGAAAGTTGAACTGCATATAATCCATTGCACCCGTCAAACTTGAATGCCTTGGGCTGCACCGTGTAGCGCTACATTGCTGTTGTGGTGCATTCAGCCCTTGGGTTTTAAGGGGGCCTGGGCAGGGGCAGAAGCCTCTCCATCCCTCTCAGCCCAGGCACAAAGCATGGTATGGCCCTGCTAGGGCAGAGTCCCCTGGGGAGGAGGAGGAGGAGGCAGGAGGAAACATTCCTCAAACCACTGAATCCTGAGAGAGCGTGGCATGTTTCTGAATGCAAAGGGTGAATAGCCAAGGCAGTTTGCAAAGGGGGGAGGTGGGCAGGGCACACCAAGGCTTCCCAGGGGCCAGCAGGAGGAAGCACATGGACAGAAGAGAGCTGGTCCTATCGGAAATCATTACTCGAAATCAATCAGATTTTTTCCCAGGGTGCACAACTTGCTAATGGATTCTCATAGCTGGTTTTCCACTCGAATAAAGACTTTGACAGTCGATGAGATTTAGGGCTTGCCTTTAAGGATGAATCTCCCTTTTTTCATTTTGGGGACAGACTTTATATAGAAGCTGCTTGTATTCAGCAGTGTTGGTAAAAAATCTGAATCTTGCATCCCCCCAAAAAACTGTAAAAGCAAGGAGCCAGGAACTTTAAATGAGCCATGTGCAATGACTTACTGCTTCATACAGATGGCAGATACCACTCCTGTGCCCTTCCTGAAGCCAAGGGCCCTAATGAGGAGTGAGGTGGAAGGAGCAGGTTAGACTAGCTAAAATAGGCTTTGCTGTGTCAGAAGTTACATTTTTGTTGCCTTTTTTTTTTTAATCTGACGTTATAGTTTTTTAAAAAAAAAAAAAAAAAGGAAGATTGAACGACCCGTTGGGCAACACTGTTTCCAAAAAAAAAAAAAAAAAAGGCAGCTTTATTTTTTGGAGAACATGTAGAGCCATCTGATCCAACTGGCTGCCTCTGAACTACAAACAGTGTAGTCTGCAGTCTTCTGAATCTCACGTTCTGTCTCATGGGTTGCAACACATAAACTTTGCTGGGTTCCTGTGAGCGAGTCTGGAGGAGCTGCAGCTCCATGAATGCCAACAAATGTTTCAAGTTTACGATGCAGGTTTGAAAATAAATGAAACAGAATTAATAAGGATCAGTAATGGCTTTATAATTGAAATCACATAGACATTAGAGGTACATCGGGTGTCAGTAATCATATTAATTATTTGTTAACAGAAAGACAAAGTAATAAAATTAAAAATCAAAAAGCTTAGTTGCTCACATGCAGATCTAGGGGGATGTTTTGTAACAGAAATAATTGCTTTTGCTTCATCCTCAGGGTGATACTATCTGTGTCTAATTGTTTTTCCTCAAGAAAGCAGAGCAATCTCAAATTCTAAGTAATGCACAGCAGTTGTAGGGGTGAAAATAACCACATTTTAGAAACCTCTTACAGCATCCCACCCCAACACAGTGGAAGGAAACAGTGCTGCTAAGAAGGGTAAAGATAAAGGAAATTACTTTTCTATTAGAAGTATAAGAGACTTTATTAGTTAGTTACCTGTGCCTAGAATAGATCAGCTGTCAGGGAGAGCAAGTAGATGAACATGTGCCTTGTGAGCTGTCAGGGGCAGATCAGTGTGGGTTTTTTAAATAATAATTACCCGCTTCTAGAGAAATGTTTTAGACAAAAGCACAGCTGCTTTACTAATGGTGCCTTTTGTGCATAAGGATGAATATTCTAGTTTGTTCCCTTCTTTTTTCCATGCAAATGTAATACCATATTTCCATATAACTCTGTTAGGGAATGGTGCCTTCCGCTGTTCAGGCTTGCATGATAAAATTGTTTGTCAGGGATTGAATTTGATTGCAGTTGGTTATTTGCAATAAAGCGCTGGTAGCTAAGAGGGGCCGCAGCTTGCTTTCCAGCCTTGCCGTGGTGCAAACAGCTCTCCTGGGATTCAGTGTGGCAGGGCACATACCTTTTTTTGGCACTCTGACCAGTGCTCAGAGGTGAAGGCAACTGTTCACTTCCTTGTGGTCAGTCAGAGGAGCCCTTTGAGCAACCAGATCATAGTCTGTCTGGTCCGGCAGCTTGATTGGCCTGAGGTCATGGGGCAAGAAGCTCAGCAACTGGTCCCCAAGAGGATCTGTGGTTAGTTCTGGTGTGGGTTGGACTTGGAGGAGAAGGGTTTAAATATGCAATGTGTTGAAACCCTCTGGGGTGGGTTGACCCTGGCTGGATGCCAGGTACCCACTGAAACTGCTCTGTCACTCCCCTCTGCACCTGAACAGGGGAGGGAAAATATAGTGAAACATTCGTGAGTTGATACAAGGACAGGGAGAGATCACTCACTGATCACCATGACGGGCAAAACAGACTGGACTTGGGGATATTAATTGAATTTATTGCTACCAAAATCAGAGCAGGATAATGAGAAGTAAAATAGATCTTAAAAGCACCTTCCCCCCACCTCTCTCTTCTTCCCGGGCTTTACCTTCTCTCCCCTAGTGGCACAGGGATATGGGGAGTGGGGGTTATGGTCAGTTCATCACACATTGCTCCTGACACTGCTCAGGGACAAGAGTCCTTCCCCTGCTCCAGCCTGGGAGACAGCCCTCCATGAGCTTCTCCAACATGAGTCCATCCCACAGGCAACAGTTCTCCACAAACCGCTCCAGCACGGGTCCCTTTCCACGGGGTGCAGTTCCTTAGGCACAGCCTTCTCCAGTGCGGCTTCCCCACAGGGTCACAAGTCCTACCAGGACATCTGCTCCAGTGTGGGCTCCTCTCTCCACGAGTCCACAGGTCCCTGCCAGGAGCCTGTTCCAGCAGGGGCTTCCCACTGGATCACAGCCTCCTTTAGGCATCCAGACCACCTGCTCTGGTGTGGGTCTCTGCCCTGTCACTGACCCCCGTGGGCTGCAGGGGCACAGCTGCCTCTCCATGGTCTGCACCACGGGCTGCAGGGGAACCTCAGCTCCGGTGCCTGGAGCACCTCCTGCCCCTCCTTCACTGCCCCTGGGGTCTGCAGGGCTGTTCCTCTCACATATTCTCACCCCTCTTTGGCCACAATTGCTTCTGTGCAATAACTACTTTTTTTCCCTTCTTAAATATGTTATCACAGGGGTGTTACCACCATCCCTGATGGGCTCAGCCTCAGCCAGCCGCGTGTCCGACTTGGAGCTGCTGGCATTAGCTCTCTGGGACATGGAGGAACCTTCCAGCAGCTCCTCACAAAGCCACCCCTGTAGCCCCCACCTGCTACCAAAACCTGGCCACACAAACCCAGCTTTGATCTTTGCAGTTGTAACTTGGCACCTCGTGTGCAGCCCCTTTGGCTCTGCCACAGACACTGCTCCCAGCTGCTCTGCCCCTCCTAAACACAGCAGAAGCTGGAGTTAAGGACTGAGACTTTACAGAGCCTTGTCAAGTCATATTTAATTCAATTTTGGCACCAAAACCCAGTGACAAAGCAACGTGTGCAGCAGAACAGGGCTCTGGATGTGGTCCTGAGCTAGTGCTGGCAGCAGCAATAAGAAGATAGCCAGCTTAAATTTGGTTTTTAGGGCGGGTTAGGAACTGGCTTTAGACCAATCATATTCCCATCACAGAGAAAGAAAGCAGAGAGAAGTGCTAAATTTCTTGGGAGAGTTGATGTTGGGGACTCTTCCTACACACTGGTAGGTGGCGTAAGAGCTTGGCATTGCTGCAGTTCTCCTCCATGGAGCGGATGAGCAAAATCCTCATTTAACCCAAGCTGTGTAGGTATTCACTGAACAAACACACCAGTATTGCAGCTGCAGGCCCAGTTTGGTTGTTAGAGGAATAATCATTGTATCTGCACATTTTTGCAAATGATGGAAACAGTGGTATACATGCAGAAGCTGAAAGGCTTATGAGTGTGTTTTAAAATCCTCTCTTACTGCCTCTTCTTGTGAATATACTAATCTAAATGTGGCAGGATTTATCAGAATTCCAAAGAATAGAAGAGAAAAATAATTAGCATTGTGTTCTGGTTAACTAATATCACACTTTAAAACCCATTGAATAATAGACAGTGTTTTTTTAATTTTTATATGAAGTGCTGGAAAATGACTGTAGCTGGAGGCAGGTTGTTGGTCATGGTCAATCCTGGACCTGGTGGTGTTGAGAAGCTTTCTGGTACCAAGTTGTTTGAAGTCTGAGTACATGGATTTGGTCACCTAGCCCTGAGATTTGGGGTAGGAAGATATTCCTTCTCCTTCCTCTTCCCCTATGTCTCTTCCCTGTCTCCAATCACAAGCAACGTAGGGGGAATTTCACTCCTTTCTGCAGCACTGTCTGTGGTCAGTTTCTAGGAGCATTTGGATACCTTTCTCTAACAAATTCAGTAGATTTCACCACTAGCATCATGTCAAGTTGGCAGTGTGGCACCTTTCAAAATAGCAAGTATTTTTAGGGTCTTTGCTGTCATGTCAAACCAGAGCTTCAGACCTAAATGCCGTGATGGAACACCATTGTTTGCAGCTAATCTCAGGTTTCAGTGTTGCACCAGATTTCCATCCTCTGCTTTGTGTGACTAAGTAATGTCTCTAAAGCACGACAGCGTAATAGGATGAGGTGTGTAACGAGGTGTCTTACAGACAAGTTAGGAGTAAGACAATTCATTAGCCGATGCATCTCAGTATTACTCTTGCCCTTTTTCTCATGAGAATAGTGTTCTTTATCTCACAACACAAAGCAGAGACAGACCAAAATAGCAACAGGTTATTTTGTCTACCTTATATGCAAAATCTCTACAGCAGTGACTGTCAAACTGAAGCTATATTTTATTTCTGCGGCTGTTTCTTCAGTGCTCTAACACTGTTATTAATAGTACCTGTCACCTGTACAGCCCCTCAGAGTTGTAAGTAGTTTGATAAACATTATACAAACTTACTGGAGAGCATTAAAAATTAAGTCAACACCCTACTTCTTACCAGCTAACTCAATTCTTATAATTACTTCATAGCCTGGCTTTTCCTTTAAGCTTTGTGAAGCTTAGTTATTTCCTTGACTTGCTTTATACTTCTGTTTTTGCTAAATCACTTCTACTTTTGTAGTATTGGTACAGCTTTATCATATCTAGGCTGGAAGGGCACTACTGGAAACAGTATATACAGTTTCCTTGTCTAACTTTCCAGGACATTTTAATTAAGTTAAGGGGCTAAAGTGATTCTGAACAAACGCTGGAGCAGACCTTGTTAGTAGTGCTAAAATGCTACTAATAGCTGTAGAAACTCCCTGCAGTTAATGGTTATTGTTGATCTTGGTGAAGCAGTAGTAGCAGCCCAGACCTTAGTGCAGGAAGCACTCTGTGTCTTAGCATCATTTTTATCTGCTTATCATTTTAAATTGCCAGGTGAAGTGACAGGAAGAGTTCAAGCTACTCTCACAGCACCACCGTGATTACAAAGCTGGGGCAAAAAATGCGTGCTGGAAAGAAATTTGAAAACTTCTGACATCCATTTGCATTTCCGAAGGCTCACCCAACATGGGTGGTTTCTACCCAGGGTAGAACACACAGTTCTGTTAACATATTTTTCTCTCTTTCTAAGTGAAATTGCGAAGCCTTGACAGGCAGTGCTTTTGTTGTCACCTCCTGAATTCCCACCCGTGCTGCAGAGCCCCTGCCAAGCAGCTGAGCTGGTGGAACAGCCACCTGGCCCCGCCTGATGCACCCCCTTCGCCCCATACCCTCTCATTGCTCCCATAAGCCTGCTTGTGTGAATACACTGGGATTGCAAAACCATTGCTCCCTGCTACAAAAGCACGTCCCAAAAGCTACAACAGTTGTAAAAAAATTGCCCAATGCAATCTGTGCTTATTCAAAACTCCTCTTGGCCCTGAGGGGATCTCTGCAGTGACAGGCCAGCCTGTTCCCTCCCAGCAGACTCAGCAAGCCTTTATGGCACTTCTGGTGCATCAGGATTGAAAATAGTTCATGTTTTATTGTAAATTACTGCTATTTGCAACTTCCAGTTCTGCAGTTCCCACTGCACAGAGATCAAGGACCCAATTTTTCCTTTGTGTCCATCAGTGTAAATCAAGATTAACTCCAGTGAAGTCAGTCTAGCCACAAGTGTAAAACTAGGAGGAATGAAAGGGAAATCAGTCTACAAACAACTTGGGTTCTTTTACTTTTAAACAGCAAAATTAATGCTGCTGTTCTGCAGACACAGGGTGACCTGCACAGTACTAGCTCATGCATTACTAATGTATCTCCATTTAAATGCAGATTTTTGCTCCTAACACAGAACTTCAGGGAAATCCTCTCCAGATAAACTGTAATAGGGTACCAAATGGCGATTCAATATTTCACTTTAGCTTGTGTTTGAGCTTATTGATCCTTATATTCTATCATTTTGATACAGCATTTGCCTAGGGGGAAGAAGATTACGTTCACTATAATATGGCTTTTAATTAATAACTAATTGTTTTAATATTCCAAACATCCATGCCAGCAGTAATCTGCTTGTATTCCTTTCCTTATTTCTATTTTCAGTGGAGGAAACCAGCAAGGTGTGGCTTTACATATTTCAGGAAGTAACTGAGACACACAGCTGAGAAAAGGAAGCATAGTATAGGTCTCACAGTGTCATGCTTATCATGATATGTTTTGTTCTCAGTCATTTGTGGTAACAGTGAGAAGACCCTGAAATTATTTGCTTTGGCCATATATGACAAGTTTAAGATGAAGGTTTACTCTGAATATGCTTCCCTCAAGCCCTGCTTAAGTGCAGCTTATAAGACATACATGAAACCTAGATACCTGTATATACATAGATATATATATCCTAAACCGTGCGATGACTTCACAGAAATAATGTTTATAAGTCACCAGATCATGAATACAGTTATTAAGAGGAATTACCTGATAATGAGTTAGTGTTTTTGCAGCACCTAACAAGATGCCTCCCACTCTGTTTCTCAGTTTCCAAGCTGAAAGCTGGCAGCAAAAGGATTGCAAGCAAGGCTTAGGTTTCATTTATGGTGCCATCAACTCAAAAATAACTCCCAGCTGTGATACAGGTATAAATATGATGAGATTTTAAAATAAATTTTTAGGTTTGGGGGTTTTGTTTGATTATTTATATAACTTGACTACTTATAGGGTGCATTTTGTTACCATTTCCACATGTTGTTCTTGCAACCATAAGAGTCATCAGTTTTTTAATTGATATTAACATTTTCCACATGGCATCCTTAGATTTATATATCAAATATCAAAATACGAGCAATAAAAGAGTGGAAATTGGCAGTCTTGGGGTTAAGGAGACCTCTTTTGTCATATAACTTGGTCAGCAAAAGAGATGTCTAAGAAATAATGATCTTTGGGATTATGCTCCTTTGAGCAGCTCACCTATGTGCCCTCAGATTTCTTCCCTAAATTATTTCCAACATTCTCAAATCCCACAGATTCAAACACGTGCTAAACAAAATAAAAACTGCTAGAAAAACATTCCTCCACTGCCTCCTCAAAATAAGCCCTCTCCATGTCCGTGTTAGGGTCTGTATTAATGGATTGTTGCAATCCATCAGGAATTCATTGCTGATAAGAACATGGGGCACACCATAAAAAGCTGTCTTAGATTGGGGTGTTGGGGTTTTTTGCTGTTCTTGTTTGCATTCCGCCCCCACCCCACCCCAAAAAAAAAAAAAAAAAAAAAAAATAAAGGCAGGAACAACATCTGCTTTTAATATTGAAGCCCATGCTGACTCTATAGATGGAGGGTAATGTAAAGCAGTATAGCTACAGTGGAGGAGCTGAGTAGAGTATTTTTCTCATCAATGGTCTATTAGCAGCAAACACAGTTTGATTGGAACCAAAGCACTAAGCAAAAGCTGGAAGCAGATGGGGAGGGCTCCCTGTTTTCAATGAATCACTTATGGGTTTATCCAAAGCAGCTCTTGAAAGTTCTCCTGAAAAACAAGGGAGTGTATTTGCCTAAGAGAAAATTTTTAGTGATCCAAAATAGGATGCCTTTGAATTAGAAAATTCTAAAACTCACAGCGTTTTTTGAGATTTACATTTTTATTTTTTTAAAATCACAATGTGAAATCCTTTATTAAAATTGGGTTTGGTACCCAGCAAAACTGTAAGTACTAAATACTGGAAAATAAAAAGGTGGTTTTCTTTGGAAATGCATTTCTTGAAAAATAATCTCTATAGCAAGGATGGGTGTTGTAATAGGACTTTTTTTCCCCAAGGCGTAAGCTCTTGCTAGGACTAAACAATTAAAACTGAAATTCATTTAAAAAAGGGAAGGGATGAGGTATGAACTGATAGAACTTTCCACTTCTTTGACCTTGTAAACTCCCATCAAAATGCATGACACAGCAGGAAGTTTGCCTAGCAGCAGTAGGTACGTACATCCTCTTTATTTCCTTTACGGGCTCAAACCTAGTTTTTCGCATTGATTACTGTTCAGTTATTGAATGGAAAGCATGCATTTTTAATTATGTTAGTGGAAATGCTGGCTGGTTGTGAAACCAAGTGCTTGGAATTCGTCCATTTGAGCCACGTGAATCAGCAGTACCATTTTTTAGTTTTTGCATTTTTTTGCTTCAGCCTTTCAAACTGTGATCCTTGTGTGGAACAAAACCTGATAAAGATAAAAGGCTCCATCTAGTGGGCAAGAATTTTCTATTTAGAGAAAAAAGGAAAAAGTCTCATTTTCATGTAGTTTTATGCTTGAAGAAATACAGCTTTAGGTTTTGTTTCATTAAGCTGCCATGTTGTTGTTAGTTCTTGCCTTCTACAGAGCCATTATTTCATATGCAAAGCTGTGAAACATTAAGTATAATTCTGACTCTGGAGCAAGAAGCAATAAATGATGCTGAGTGCATTTATACAGCAGTTGATCCACAAAGTTCTTCCTCCCTTCAAGCTTCAATACACAGTAACAAAAAATTGGGTAATTTGTGTGCCAATAAGTATTTTAAACTATTTAAGGTTCTTTCCTACTTAAAACTGACTGGCAAGATTCATGATACTTGACCACAGCACTTAAGACAGTATTTTGGGAGTGCTTCCACACAGGGAACTCTACCCATGTGTTACCTCATCACTAAATGACTTGTTTACCTGCAGATGGTGAAATCCGGGTTCTCTGGCAAGAGTCCAGAGCATCACCCTCTGGCAGGACACAGCCCCCGTGGCCTCTGCTGGCTCTTCCAAAGGCAAACACCAAAGCTCATTTGTCCTGGCGTTTGTCTGGGAGCCTGCCTAGTACCATTCTGTGTCCAAAAGCATCCTGATAGAATCTAGCAACTTTACTTTAGGTACACAATTGATCTAGTACAGTAGTACTTCTTTTTTTCCTCTCTCTTTGCTGAAGTTCTGCACTGCATTGCAGTTATGCTCCCAGTTCCTGAGAAATTCAAGTGGCAGGACTCTTCCACTTGCAGCCGTAGCGAGACCTGGGTGTTACTCTCAATCCAGCAAACACAGCTAGCAGCTGAAACCTTCTCTGCAGTTCATTTCAAGCTAATGACGAGCATAGAAGGAGGAATAAGTAGCAGCAGGCACGGATTTGGCAGAAGAGACACTGAAGCATGTGTCCTGGCTTTTGCCAGACCATCCCTTATTTTAAAGCCACGCAGCCTGGCAGGATCCTCCTGTGCAGCTTCCAGCACCAGATGCATTGTAACATGCATTGTAACAATGCACTACACCCAAGTTTACTAGAGCCTGTGTTCACATCCAACACAGGAAAATGTGTCTCCTGTGCACATCACAAAATAGGCTTACTAAGTTGCTCTGCACACCTTTCCATCACTGGGAGATCTCCATGGCAGAGGGTCACTCAATAGCAAATCCAGAGGATTTTTCCTTCAGTATTAATGCACAATTTGGCAATTCTGGTAGGCCACGCACACTTGCTGATCTTCCTGAATAATTCTCCCCAGCTGCAGCTCTCCTTGTATCCTCCATGGAAATCTATCTCTCTTCTGCCAGCGAGCAAGAGCTGTTGTTTGGCTTGTTTTACAGGCTAAAGCAAAGGATAGTCTTAAGAGTTCTTACTCAGAACCTTTCTAGAAGCAAGGACTAACACAGAACTGACTAGTTCTAGGGTGTCTTTGAGGAAGTTGGTAAGTTTGCAAAATGCAAGCAATGCTGTCTCAAAAAGGGGAGCAATGAAAACCAACTGCATGCTTTGGCACATGTTAGAGTAATGCCCCTTGGTTTCTAATGTACATGGACACCGATCTCACTGGGCACGCAATAGGAGATGCAGGACACTTAATTTGAAGTTCTTAAATAATGGAACTTTTTAACTGCTGGCCTTTGCTCTAGAACTGTTTGCATTTTACAAAATCATAGGCATGTGCTGAGCTAAAGCAAATCCCAGGTTTGAAACGACAGTAAGAGGCTCTGCCTTGTTTTACTTTGAATACCTTTTCTAGCACTGGTACTCCAGCTGATGGTAACAAAGTACACATTTCCAGATGTGAAACTCTGGGGAATATCCAACATAACTGCTTTTGTAATAATCTGATGGAAACTCAAGATGTTAATTTGGGGACTGAGTAGTAATTTATTTCCCACTGTAGGTCATCAGAAAGCGTCATACAAGCCTTCTAATTTATTTAACATAGGTATTTCAGATTATGTTTCTCTGGGTTAGATTCATTCCGCTATTTTTTCATTTCTTCTGGGAGCAGCAGTCTTTTGAGGCAAATGCACTGATGTGCACTTATTGCTGTAGAGTAACACTAAGCCTCATATATTTTTTACAGCTAACCAGGTGCTGAAGTTTGGAACACTCATCAGTACTTCCAACACCTATGACAACTCCGGGGTTGTGACCATCGAGACAGACAAGCCTTTGCTGTGGACGATGGCTATCAAAAGATAAGATCAGCTACAGCTGCCTTTTCTGATCCCACACGTCTCCAATTACTGCAAAATGCCACTGAATTAAGACAGTAAAGCTGTTCCAAAAGATATAAGCAGGCACTGATTTTATGTATTGAATGGAAAACAAGTCTGAAATAAAAGTCACTTGAGATCCAATCAAAAATTACTTGCAGTAATAGAGTACTTCATTCTGGTACCTCACACTACTTAATCAGAAGACCCACAAGCAGCCACCCAGTACAGTCACAAACAGAAATGAATGTAAAGAAACTACTGCTGCTTATCTGGTTGGTTCAGACTACTTTTACGAAGTAGTTTATTCCAATACTGAACTATTTTCTCCCCTTTTGCTGAAAGGAAATACAGTACCAGTTGCACATAGTATAACTGTATTACAAGGTGACAGCACTAAGATTAGTTGATCTCATTTTTCTGTCCTGGTTTGTAACACATATAGGTCTTCTACAAATGTAGAAGAATAATAATTGAACTTTTCCACTTAGGAAACAAGTTTGTGTACTGAAGAGGCTTCAGTTTTGCTCTAATACCAGTATCAGATTTCCAAGTATTAAGTGCTTTTAAATTCTGTAATAGAAATACCATTGTAGCTCCTGCAAATACCAAATGCTTACAATAAGCTTTCTGGAGTGAAATAAATCTCTTCATCTTAATCTGAGGAGGAATAGCATTGCATCTACTAGAGTTTTTGCAGGCTTTCTTAAAATCAAAATGTTCAATCATTTAATAATGAAAACTTCCAGGTCACTTTATAATTCTATGTGCAGAACAGTACCCAAAATCCTCTCCAACAGTGTGAGCAACTTGTGGATTTATGTCTGACAACTAAACTATCCTCAAATGGTACAGCTCAGTAACCAACTAACTTTGGCTTTTATAATTACGCCATCAGAATAAGGACTGGCCATGCAAGTTTTGATGGAATTTTTTTCCAGTCAAGTACATAATATAACCTAGCAGGGCTTCCAAATGCAGAAAGGAATTAGTGATAATGATGGCGGTTCCACAAATTAGTGACAAGAATTCCAGTTGATAGACTTTTAAATCACCACTTGAAAGGATACAGTAATGCTGTTTTCTTGCTGTCTACTTTTGCTGGAGCAATGCTGTTCCAATGCTGCATTTACTGCTTAGTAAACAGCTCCTGAAGAGAGGTCAGACAGTTGGCACCCTTGGAGGCTTTCAATATCTGACTGGACAAGACCAACCCAGCCTGGAGCAGGACATTGGACTAGAGACCTCCCAAGCTTCCCTCCTACCTGAATGATCCTACCATGGTTAAAAGAAGTAACAAAACGAACAAAACAAACTACTACTACTATTACTAAAAAAAAAAAAAAGCCTGTAATAGAAACAGGTATGAAGGTATGCTCACTTTAGAAGAAAAATAAGATGACAAGAATGTTTGAAAACCCAAACTGAGTTTGTTTAATATCAAACAAATTAAAGCTGTGAAATCTTTGCGGTAGGTGTCACAACTGTCCTCTTCTTCGTGAGGAATAGTCAGCCACCTCTGTTGAGAGAACAAAGTAATCCGTTTCAACTAATCAAGTGTGATCAAGTGATCCCCCCTGAAGTCTGATTTATCCTCCCACCACTGCCTTGCTAGGACAGCCTTTACTACCCTTACAGCTTATCTCCTGTTTTCAAACACTTCTCCTTGGTATAAGCAAGCCACACATGGTGGTCACAGAATAATATTTAACCTCTTCCAGTGCTAGAAAGGGCATTACACCAGCTCTGGAAAATAAGAGGAGTTTTAATTGGTGGTGATAGTAGGTCAGTACCATGATGCCAGTCAACTTAAGGGTCAAGATTTTCCTGCTGCAATGGGGATTTTACAGAATGCAGCTACACATAAAACAAAGTTTCAAACACATCTAGCAGTCAGTAAATGAAACAAGACCAATTTTGTTCTGTGCCCTGTCATCCTACAGCACACCCACTCAGTTTTCTTTCCCCTACCATCCCTCTGTTTACTTTGGACACCCAAATTAGAAACTGGAAACTGTAAGAGTATATAGGATCCAAATAAAGTAAATGTTCTATGGTCAAACACACACTGAGGAACTGGAATCAAAATACCTGAAGTTCAGTTTTGAAGTGGAATACTCATAAAAAAACATGAACATATATGCATGTAATATTTTGCAGCATGCTAAATTAACAACATACTTGCTGATCAAGTCCTTTGGGTCAAGTAATTCCTGTCATATTACACTAACATGTGAAATGCACAGACCTTAAAGCAACACAGATCCTGCAGAGCTCACTAACATCCTCTGTTCAAAACTGAACAGGTAAAAATGTAGTGAAATGGAAGGTCACATTTACTTACACAATTATATTGTTGATTGGGATATGGATCAATTTGACAAAGAAACCAATAAATCCCATTATTGCAAAGCCTATTGCTGTTGCCATGGCAATCTTCTGGAACTCTGCAAAAAAACAAAACAAAATTTTGTCTAGCAAGCCTCGTGTGGCATACAGATGTGCACTGCAGTGACTAAAAGGGAGAGCTCTCTTTAGAGAACAATGTTAACACAGGAAATAGTTCCAAAGCAACCTGCACTGACCCTGAGAAATGAATTCACTTTTTCAGAAGACAGATGAGATTTTGAAAGAGAAGATGCTGCTTTCCACAAAGAATGGCCAATCACAATTTTTTTTTTAAAAAGCAGAATCAGAAATATCCACAGTCCATGACAATTCATGGAACATTTATTCCGTTATCTTTCCTTTACACCCCTACAAGCCCTGAAAATAATCCCCAATACAGTATCAAAAACAGAAAAGCTCCATTTATGTCTGTCACAGGAGGAGAGCACCTTAAGTCCCCACAAATATCAAGTACTTGTGATATTTTCAATTATTTTAAGACAGCAACCATGAAGTGGACTAAGAAGGTCAACAGCCCCTAACAAACCTGCCAGTCTAACAATGAATGAAGATCCTTACTGATCTCAAAAGATATCACTAAAAGAGTCACAGAATTGTTCATCCTGAGCACAAGAATAAAGCATTGTAACTGCTACCATTAAAGATGACCAGTTGCATTCTGGTTATAGTTACAGCTTCTCTCTAGTGCCTTTGAGAGAGGCCAAAATCTATTCTTCTATACTCCCAGCAACAAAATTCTTCTTGTCCCAATCAGGCAGTGACTGACAACTGCGGAGCACTGAAAGGGCATTTCAAAAAGCAATTCTAGCTCCATTCAAGTCTCCTAAAATGAAGTGTTTCCTCCAAGGTCATGTAATAAGCAGTTTCCACCAGAATTTCCCCCAAGCTGACTGTAATCAGTCAAATATGACTGCTGCATTTGTCACTTCAAAGAGCACACAAGTTCTTTTCAGATCAGTTTACTTAATACAGGAAAAGGGCTACCTGCCTGTCTCAAACTGGCTAATTTCAGCTAATTAGCCTCTTTCATAAAATGAGTTTTAGTTCCACTCACACACCTATGTACATACCAGAAGAGAGCACATTCAAGTTTATTACAGCCGGAACCATAAACCCATTAAAATTTAGACAACTGCTTAAGTTTAAATCTCATATTGGTAACTGAGAAACATTCACAGGAAGTGAATCAGCAGAAGTGACATATGGAAAGACACGTGGTTATGATATAAGATGAAATAAGGATTGTGTCCTGGTTTATTGTGTGCTTTACCTTTCCTGTCAGGCTTGGTGCACCTTTTAACAAGTCGTATGGAGTCCTTCACAAACTGCCGGCTGGGTTCCACGAACTGCATTACCTGATCCATGACTACCTGCAAGGATGAACGCATTTAGCACCGATGCTTCCACGGATACATATTGAAAACCAGAATTTTTTTTTAATTACAGAAGCAGCAGCTGCCTACAGAATACGTAAAGATTTAAAGTAACTTAAAATTTCATTCTCCGACGGAAGTGGACCTTTTAAAAAGGCACTTCCACTTTGCAGAAAGTGAAGACGCTGCAGGCAGTAAATAAACGCGAGGGCCTAATTCCGAGTCCAAAAACTGAAACACGGAAAATGACGCCTTTCGGCACACAATAAACAACAGCTTCACGGGAGTTTGCTCTCAGCCGTGTTTCAGCAGCCACCGCCGAGGGCGCCTGGGCAGACGGAGAGCCCTCAGGGGGCCCCCCCGCTGCCCCACAGACACCCGGCCCCACAGCCCCAGGGCCCGCCAGCCCCGGCCCTCTCGTTCTCAGGGCAAGCCAGTGCCTGCAGTGCCCGCCCCGGGAGGGACCCCAGGCCGGGGGCACCCTCTGCCATTAACCCGCGGGGTCTCTGCGGCCCGAGGCTCCCGAAGCGATGCCGGGCCCTCCCTCACCCCCCTCACGGCCCAGGCCCAGCCGCAGCGCCGCCGCTCCCCCGAGCCCTCCGGGGGGCTCACTGCCCGCACTGCCCCCCGGCCCCTCGTGCCCTCCGGGGCCGATCCCTGTGCTGATCCCGCCGGGATGATCCCCCCGCGATGATCCCCCCGGGACAGCGCCGCCCGCCCCGCCGCCCTCACCGCCCGCTCCGCCGCCTCAGGGACACGTCGCACTGCGCGGGGGGGCGTGGTCTGGCAGGGACGTCACTGCGCAGCCACGCCCCTTTCCCGCGCGCGGGGGCGGGTTTTGGCGGGAAAAGGGGGATTGGCGGGGGGGTTGGGCGGGAGAAGGAGGATTTATAGGTGGGAAAAGGGGAATTTTAGGGAGGTGTTTGGGTCGGAAAAGGGGAATTTGGGGGGGGGAAGGGGGATTTTAGGG
>JAWWEU010000081.1:53003670-53017556 GCA_035583155.1 Acropternis orthonyx | reverse complement strand
GAAAAGGGGGATTTTTGGGTGGGAAAAGAGGGATTTGGGGTTGGGCAGGGAAGGGGGAGTTTTGGGTGGGAAAAGAGGGATTTTAGGGATGGGTTTGGGTGGGAAAAGCGGGATTTGTATTCAGGGGAGGAAAGGCTGTCACTGCCTACAATGAGCGCTTCCTTGCTGGTTTATGAAAGGAAAGCTTCATTTTGTAACAAGCAAAGGAAGAACAAAGATAACACAGATTTGTTTTGCTGATCCTTATGTCGCTTTTGATGTTGCTGATTTCAGTCTAGAACCCTGTCCCTGGTGGGCTGCCGCCTTGGAGTTTACGCTGAGCGTCCAAAAAGCTTATTAATTACTCACTCAGACTGTGGGGCTTTTGCAGCCGGGTCAGGCAGATGCTTTGTTGGTCTCAACTCCCTGTTGCGTGCTGAGTGTGCACAGGATATTTTCCTGGGCTTAGCTTTTTGCTGGCAGGCCTCACTACAGATAAAGCACCATCCATCCATCCATCCATCCATCCATCCATCCATCCATCCATCCATCCATCCATCCATCCATCACACAGTCACTGCGGGGAGTTGCTGGTTGGTCCGTGGGTATTTTCACTGCCACTCTCTTTTTCTGTGTCCGCAGGGCAGGTCTCTCAGTGACCTCCTGCAGGGATGGGCTCCCTGCTTGGCTTCGGAGAGCTGCTGGCTTGAGGTCACCTGCGGGTTTTCCCCTCCAGAAGTCTTGCCTTTGGATTGGATTTTGCTTGGAATGGTGCTTCGTGCAGCACTGTCCCTCAGATGGGGCCACAGTTTTGGTGGCCAAATTCTGCAGGGCCTTTGCCACTGGCACGCCAGCACAGCAAGAGTACAGAGTCAGTCTGGCCTCCCCCAGCGGATATGTCTGTAATTTGTCCCTTGTTTCTGAGGCAAGCATGCAGTCTGCGAGGGTGGGCAGACTTCAGGGAGAGGAATATCCCTAAGGAAAAGCAGCTGAGGGCCCGATAGCCACAGTGCACAATGTGCCGTGGGGCGGAGTAGGTTTGCTGGCCCTCTGCATGAGAATCACTGCATAGAGGCAGATTTTGGTGGCTTTAGTCTCATTTGTTCTGTCCCTTCAGTGTCACAGATAAATGCCAGAGACTTTACCATCAGACTAAACTCACATTTTCAGCTGTGCTGTGTGATGAGCCTTGCTGTGACCCATCCCCACAGTGCAGTGGTTTCCACAGCACTAGGTTCCTGCTGAGAGGCAGAAAAATTAACCTGAAACAAGAAGGCACCTGTGTGAAACAATTCATGACACACTTCTGTTTGGATTAGGTATTGATTTTTAAAAACATTGCCTGAAATAAAGCTTTGCCCCCTCCCCCTGCCATCAAAAAATCTCTCTTTGAAGTTGTTTATCCTGGGGAGAAATGTTCTGGAGACTCACAGCGCATCTTGCCTGGCTTTATTGTGAGTTTGTACCACGGGTTCTCTCTGGTGGGGTAGAGAAGGTCCTGTCCCAGCTGCCCTTCACTCCACCACCATGAGCTCCCCTCTCCACCTGCCAGGCTGTGAGTTTGGACCTCAGCAGCTTAGGGAACAGGCAGAGTCCTGTTTTTGTGCACACACAATATTTGCTGTTCTTCCTCGAACTGTTCTCCAACATTCATGGGGGTTTTGGTGTCTTTGAACCAATACCTTGTTACTTAGACTTCAGGGCAACTATGTCACCCCTCTGTATGTATTTACAAAGAGCCATCTGCTTTTATAGAAGATGTTTACATCTCCCAGGCATTTTGTATTTGTTTTCATTGAAAGATAAATTGTTACTAGGGTGTTCTGATTCTACTTCTTTATGGCTCTTGCAAGGTTGAGGAAGAAAGCGGTGTGCCTGCACCTGTAAATTTTCGTGGCAGTTCTGCAAGTTTGCATTTATAGCAATGTCTAAGCAGTACATAACCATTCCCTCAACAGGAAAAAAGACCTTGTAATCCTGTGTAGTAGTGTGCTACTGCTGATTTGCTTCTGAATATTGCATAAACTGGAGGGACATCAGGGAGATTTTCATCCTGTGTATGCCCAAGGATGAGAGAATTCTTTTGATGGTAATTTTATTTTGCATATTGACACGTTTTAGTTTATAGGACATGAAAGATAAACATCTGCTTTCAACCATGGGCACATTAGACTGTTGTATGACGTCCATCCCCCTGTATCTGGACATTTATCCACGAAGAGTGAGCTCAGCCTTCTCTTCAGCCTCTCCCATCCCTTGCTGCCTGCCTGCCACAGCGCAGATCCTGCTGCAGCCTGCGGGACATGGGGGGTGGCAGGAGCCAGAGAGCTGCCAGCAGCTGCAGGAAACACAGTTTTGGGATCAACTGGAGGGAATGAAAAGACAGTCTTCAGTATGAGAGGAAGCTCAGCCTCTTGCGTGCTGTGATGGCACACGTGCAATCCCCGAGTGGTGTGTCTGGGACAGCGACATAGCTCTGTCTGGGCCGGTTCTCCAAGCTTCCCTGTTTCACTGTGGGTAGGAACCCCGTTTTCCCTACCCTTCTGTGCTCCAGCCCCAGGCAAAGAGGAGGAGCAAAGTGTCTGCTCTTGTTCAGGCTCCCACGAGGCTGGTGCTGCCTTGGCCTCAGCAGCAGCTCCATGGCAGGGGCAGTGCTCTTCTCCCTGCAAGCCAGAGCACAGAGGCCAGGCAGTCTGGCTTTCTTGTCTTAAGGATTACTCTTCATGTCCTTGTAGTGGTGCTGACAGGTTTCCTGTGGCTGCACGGAAGGTGATACCTTTGGGATAGGGGTTCTTGCTCAGCTATCTCCTTTGCATCCCATCCCATCCCATGACAGACAGCAAGATCTGAGCTGCTCCCCTGCAGCAAGAGCTAAGAGGGGCGAGTGGGTGGGCAGGGGGCACGGCCAACTCTGTGACCAGGATCTCTGAATGCCTGCCCTATGGCAGGCCATGAGGCATCTGAACCAGAGAGGGCAAAGCTTCTTCCCCAGGGGAGTTTTTAGGAGGGATGGACTGTTTGAGCAAGAGTAGCCTCTGGGGACAGAATCTGACTTGCCTGCCTGAATTGGGGAGACAGCAAAAGTGAAGAGAAAGGCTAAGGAAACTGGGAAGGTGGCCACTTGTGGACTTACACATGCAAGGAATATAGGCCAGTGGGGAGAGTGGGCATGTGAGTGTGCTCTGGGTCAGAAAACAGGTAGCTGAGAACAAAGGCCACACAGCAGCAGCAATTTCCAGCCTGAGCAATGCAGAGAAGGAAAAGAGAGAGGAGAAAACAAAGTGATGGTGTGGGAAAGGTGTTAAGGGATGTCCTTGTTGAACAGTGCTGCGGGTGAATGCCTGATCAGGTTTTCAAAAGCAGCTGCACAGTAGCCCCATTGACTGAAGCCATGCTAATGCTCCATTGCTTGACAGTCAGTGTTGTCGGATGACTAAATAACTATGAAATTCTGTCTTTAGAAATTGCTAAGATATATGGGACCTTTTATTTCTTAATTCTACATTTTTGTAAATGTGTTTGATTAATTTATATCTTGAAATGCCATTGGAACATCTATGTGCTTCTGGCATTTAAAAATTATTTTTAGCTTTTCATTCTCCTAAACAATCCAGAGACTCTGTTAGGACTTGATAAGCACATCTGCATGATTTACGGTGAGAAGAAAGATTATTTCCCTCTTCAGTAGCTGTACAGATGCAGGGGAAGAACATAAATGAGGAATTAATGTTAGGAAGGAAATGACAGCTCAGATTTGGGGTTCAGAAGGAAATGATGAAGTACTTGTGGTGCGTGTCTTTGGGTTAGCCTCATTAATTATAGAAATGCCACTAGATCAGGCTTTAATGCCATGGTTGTGAAAGGGAGCATTGCTAGACAGAAGCAGTCAACAAGCCCCATCCTTTGATTTGTGCTGCTTAATATTCAGTGGAGGTGAAATATGGGGATGAGGGAGGAGTACTGTTAAAATAGATTTTTACCAGTGTTAGATTTATTGTATATAATTTTAAAGATGACCTTTTAAAAAAGGGCTGTGTTCAATTTTATTTGAAAGAGAGCACTTGAGAGATTTGTGTCTATATAATGATAGATGCAAAATGAGAGAAACAAGGGCAGTATATACTAAAATGGCATCACTAAATGAGACTTCAGAATAAAAAAGGTCTGAAGATAAGGTTTCTAGATAGCAAAAGCAATACAGGGGAGTTAACAGAGGAATAGGTTTTCCTCCATCAGCTGTTCAGGTCAGGGAGATAAACAAAAATCAAATGCTTATTAATTTCTCTGATGCAATGCTTGTAATGGTTTGTTTCGTTTCAGCACAACTGCTACAAATGGCTGTGGTTTCTTGCTTTGAGGTGCACTACTTTTTAAGGTCTTGGTTTGCTTTTTTTGAGTTGTTGTGGGTTTTTTGTTTTTGGTTTGTTTTTTTTTTTTTTGGTGCCAGTTAATATAATTCTTCCATCATTTCTGGGTTCATCCAGCAAAAATAAAATAATTAGAAAAGCAACTTTGGTAAACAATGGCCCCCAAAATGTTTCCTTTAAGTCTTGCTCTGGTAAATAGGAGCTGATGGTAGAGGCCTTGTCCCTAACTTTGCAATTTCTACCTGAAGACTTTCGTGTGTAATAAACAAATTGCTGATTCCATAATTAAATAATAGTGATTGTGGAAATACACTTCGGACTTGAAAAAAAAGAAAAAAGCCAAATTAAAATTGGAAATATTCTTACCTTTAGGATGATTTCTTTTTTCTCCAGAGGACAGGAGAATATTTTATGTCAGCAGAAACATTTTTCAGGTGCTGTGTGTGAGTGTTCAAACATTTAAAAATGTCTTTCAAAAGTATGCAGTGGATACATGTATTATACACGAGACTCAATCATACACTGACTACGGAGAGTAGCTGCAAAAAGTGCAAGCAAAGCATCGCTAGGAGTGTATTGAATGCGGCTCCTGCTTCAAGCCGAGGGGAAGGAGCAACCAGCATGTTTGGTAACCGTGAAAAAGCAGTTCCTCACTGCATGGCTATAGTGTCAGAATATTCATTTAAAGTCCCACTGTCATGACAAAGTCTTGTTTTACTTTACTTTGGCAAACCTGCACTTAGTTCAGTTTGTGAAGCATCCCCCTTTTGGGGAGTTTGTGCATGTAGTAAACTGAACCTTTCCTTCCTGTGGTGGGCCAATACAAGCCATGTCCAGTTTGTGGCTCAGGATGCCTGTTCCACCCCATGCAATGGGGTCATGACCCATGGATGGGGCTGGCTGAGCTGGACCCCAGTTCTGCTCTCTTTATATCTGTTTTGCTATAAAAGCTGTTTCCTTATGTGTTTCATTATCGAGGTCCAGGATTCCAGATGGCTGGCAGTGTGAGCCAGAATGCCATCTCTTTCATTGGAGGTTAAAAGTTGTTTCTTCAGCTTTTTCCTGGTGTAAGACTGTAAAAATTTGAGAGAAGTTGAGAGCCACTACTTTGGAAGGGTATAGAATCATAGAATCGATTGGGTTGGAAAAGACCTCCGAGATCATCAAGTCCAACCCTTTATCCAACACCACTCTGATTACCAGATCATGGAACCATTTGATAGGGCAGCGTGAGCAGCTGAAAGGATATAGCTGGACAGACAGAAAAAACCTTACCACTGGAAAAAAAAAATAACTTCTTGCCCCTAGGTTTTTTAATCTTTTTTTTTTTTTCCCCCCAGCTGATCTATATAGAGTTGGTTGGCTGCTTGTCTTCGCTCCTACCTTCAGATTAAATAGGACTTTTTTTTTTTGGCTTGGGTCAAGCTTTTGTAATAGTGTTGAGGTGTCCTGAACTTTGGTGGGTGTGTGTGCTGAAGCAGACATGTCCCTGCTTTGGACAGGAGCTGTGTGCTTCAGACACGCTCGCAGCATGTGCTGTCACAAAGGGCACTTTGGAAACATATTCTAAATATGTAATAGCTTGTGCATGAAAGAATCCAGAGGGCTCTGGGTATGTCAGAGCTGAAAATCGACCTTGGAAGGTTTGACAGGGTTGGGAATCATTCTTGAGCTTCAGAAAAGTAGAATTGCAAAGTTTGCTGTTTGAGGGAGTGTTGGTGTCTTTGTTTGGTTTTGGTTGGTTGGTTGGTTGGTTTTGGCTTTTTGTTTTGATTTTTAATGTACCTTTTCCACTACTCTTTTAAAGATATTTTTATTAATGTGCCACTTTCCTCCTCTTTGCCTTTACAGATCTTCACTCAAATTTAAATGGATCTAGCATCTTTTACTGTTTCAGTAGCGGGGTGCTGAGGAACCTTTATTGGACCTGTGTCTGAACTGCAGACAGTTGCTCTTTAAAGACCATTTGAGAGCTACCTGAAACTATTGGTCATTGGAGAAGCAATTTAGCTGATCAGAGTTTGAGTGCTTGATCCTCCTCACACACAAGTGGGAATGCTGAGGGTGAAGCTGCTTTCCACAGCATGAACAAGCTGTAGACCTTTCTTGCTATTGCCTGAATCTGCAGCATTCTCAGTAAGTTATTTTTGTTCCTGCATAAGGAACAATAAGGTCCTGTGGATTAATTCTGCTTCTTTATCCCACCAATAGTGCTCCAGATGTTTATTGCTGAGGAGGATTCCGGGAATCACCTGTTCTCCTGATACAAAGGTATCCAGAAGTTTTTCAACACAAAATTGCTGGTAGTTCCTGAGTCCTGTTGGTAACAGTTGCAATTGGACCAGGCAATTAAATGTTTGTGCATCTAATTTCTCTCACTTGCTTTCCCAGTAAGATAAATATCAATTACTTCCATCATTGCTGAAAAAACAGAATCCTGCAAGATCTTGTTGGTTTCAAAAACAAATACCTGAGGATCTAGCACTTTCAGCTGTCTTTGTTACCCATCAGGGAGTTAGTGCTGTAGAGCTGTCCAAAATGTTGCAGTAGTCATTTAGGAAGTTTCAAAAGTGAGTTTTGCTAACATTATAGTAAATTTGTGTCTGTTCTCCAACTCCTGATCCAGTCCGAGTGCTTTCTGTAATAATCATGTGGAAACATTTTAAAGGCATCGTCTGCAGTTTTGCAGCAGGTGACCGCCCCAGGTGTTTAATTAGCATCTTTTTCAAATTGTTAGCTAAATTAGTCAAGGGTTAAATAGTCCTCGCCAAATGATACCTGCAAATTGTAGTTTGAACCTTGCATCTGTCTTGATGTGTGGCCACACTGCTATGCTGATCATGCTATTTACTGGATTGTGTATCTTCTAGCAAATTCATGGCTCATAATCTGAATGAAATCTGGTTTACCTTTACAAAATTCATTTTTAAGGCAGCTGGAGGATGTTTGGTACTGGCATTTGTAATTTTACGGTTTTCAAGTGTGGTCAACAGCACTTTTCCGTGTTGCCTGCAACTGAGAACTTGATCTCCTATGTATTTCATGAGTATAAATCATTAATTTTCATTATTCTGAGTTTACAGGGCTGAAGTAAAGATGCCTGCTCTGGGCCTGTAAGAGCTGTAATCCTGATTAGAACCCAGTGCTCAGTCAAGCTGTGAAATTGGTATCACAAGCCATTATTGTCCTGAAATTTGGAGGGGTTTTTGAATTTAATATTTCACTCTTCTTGCATAAAAATAAACATGCAAGAACCTAACACTGTAAAATAATAATAATCCACGATGTATAACAGTGCTGCTGATAAATGTCATCTGAGAGGTTTTTGTGGGCTAAGGAAGCTCCAAGTAGTCTCTTCACATTTTTACCCACGCCAGGCACAAGCACAGCATACCCGTAACTCGGAGCACCCTTTCTGCAACCATTCCTGTAGCCAGCTCTGCTCTCACTCAACCCTAAGACTGATTTTCGCTGTAAAAGAATAGCCTTAGCTACTTTTAGCTAGCTCCCGAGAAAGCATCTGCTTAGGGAAAAAACCTTGTTTAGCACATTCTCCTTGTAGGAGAGAGACAAGGAGGTGTTACTCTGCCTTTCAGAAATGAAGCTGAGGAGCATTCAGGTGTGGTATGTAGTGTTAGTAGTGGGGGGGAGGGGAGGAGAAATTTTGTGTAGCATGGTGGTGTTAAGAGATCTGAACCGAAGGGAACAATGAGCTGAGCCAGAGAAAATGCAAGGTAAAGCAGTGAAGGGCTGGTTGCCTTGGCAAAGTACAGGAACTCTTTCTGTTTCTTTTTTTTTTTTTTATCCCTGCCACTTCTTCCTGCTGTACTTCTGTGTTAAGCCCATTTGGCAATTAAATTGCAAAGCAAAGCGTCCTTTGACTCAGGGGACAACAGTGTGGTTTATCCGTATCGAACTGTCTCCCCGGGTTATAAACACATAAATAAATAAACAGCTCAGCTGAAGGAAGTGTTGGATCTTCGGGAGCCTGTTCTGCCTTGGGTGCAGGATAAAGATGCTTGGTGGGAAGTATTCCAGTTTTGACTCTGGTCTCTACAGGGGCTAATCTGTTCCTTTGGAGAGGTTCTTGTTCTTCCTTCGGGGCTGCAGTGCATTTAGATTCCTAGAAATAGTTTATAGACATGAACCTGACAAACATACCGGCCAATGAACATGACATAATTAATTGTGAGCTAATAATTAAGCTGTTAAAATTATATTAAATGCTGAAAAAAATCTATGGCTTGTCTGCTGCATAGATTTAAGGCTTTTAGAGGCTGACAAATCTTTATTATTGTCAGTTCAGCGTTATTGATAACCTTGGCCTTTAAAATGCACAGCTTCAATTACATAAGTTAGGGTCTTTTATTGCATCAGCAGCTCTTTAGTGCTAATCTTATTGATGGTGGGTAGCTTGCCATGGATTGAGAGAGGTGACGCTAATAAGACTTCTGATTTTAAAATACTTGCAAAATACGTTACACAGAAAATATCCAAGATGCTTTTTTTCTGATCTTTTACCCTAGAGCAGTGAATGCCTCACTTCTCAGAGGCTGGAACCTCAGAGGGGGCCAGTGGAGATGAATTATCAAGTGAATAATCCTGTGAGGTTGTTCTAAATGGACGAGACTTGAATAGATCCTGAAAACTGGAGAGGACTTGAGCAATATGGGCTACAGCAGTCTTGGGCTCAGTGTCCTCTCTTACAGAAAGAGCCCCAGTAGAAGGAGTCACTTGGAGATTTCATGTGACTAGCAGTGTCCTCAGGAAAGAAATGGCAAACACCAGTTTGTTCCAGTCTTATAATTGTCAAGAAGTAACCACTGAAAAATTGTAATATGAGTTAGGCTGCATTTCATTTCAGATTGTAAGAGTATAAGATGGAAGGTTTTATACATGACTCCCATCTCTTCTGTGAATTGAGTCTTCGTGATGTCCTTTTTAAACATTCATAATTCTGCTCCAAGTGCTCTGTCTGTATGAACTGCTGGGATACCCGTGCACAAGCACTGACCCAGACAGCCTTCCTTGGCTGCAACAGCAGGGCCAGTCCTTTGGATGAAAACACAGGGGGATGGTGTTCATTCCTCTTAGTGTCCTTGAAGCATTTTTGCTTTCTCCCTTGAGAGCTCCCAGGACTCCACATTATTCCTGGTGGTAGGTCTTGGCTCAGATTCTTGTCTACAGTTCATTGGTCACGTGTTTTTGGCTTACCTTATTAGTAGTCCTCAAACATTGTGTATCTGTAGATTTTCCTTATTAGACGGCCTCTGTTAAATCGCAGTCTGAGGTGGTTTCACATTCTCTGCCATGCCTTGAACGTAGCATTGAATGCAGAGGTTCTTCAGTCTTCTCTGGCTCTTAATTACCCTTGCAGGGTATTTTAGCAGGCTGGTTTTTACCTGTCCATCCTTAGACCCCTGAGCTTTCTTGGAGCAGCTTGAAATCTCAGCACCTTCATTAAATATCCCACTCAAGTTCTTGGAGCAGTCCATGGAATGGAAGCTGTTTTATTCCTTTCCTTAATCCCAAACCTTAGGTGGAAATGCCACCCTGCTATCCACAGCTAGCACTGTTCTCAAAATTCAACTTCATCTGGCCATCTCCAGCTACAGTGTTGTCCCAACCAGCCTTGGGATCCAGAGCCTTGGAAGGGGAGAGATAGTCTCAGAATGTCTGACAGCTCCAAGGTCTATGAACACAGAGGCTTTCTAGAGGTTAATTTATCAGCTCCTGTGCACTTACAAGTTTTCCTCCTGCAAATGGGTCCTCAGGGTTGTGAGCCATCTGCAGCTGTGTTTCTCTCAGGACTTTTCTCTGACAATTTGAAGTTCACAAGATGTTACTTTTTAAAGGTCATCTAGCAATGGTGACTTCCTTGATTCTGCTGGTAGGTTGTCTGTGCCAAGCTAAAACTGTGGTTCTGGGGCAGTTTTGTAGGTGCAGTCTTTTGTTATCTCCAGGTATTGGTGGGGGATCGTGTGTTTCAGAGTAGAAAGTTAACTAGTGCTCTTATTCTGTGAAAGGCTCCCTGGCTACACACACACATCCCACACCTTTCTGTAAAGCCCCCAAAATGAAGGTTGTACTGGAATTTAGGTGACCTGGACAGGTTCTTTAGCTCTGGGTGAGCTACATTAGAGGAATTAGTTCTTCATACCAGAGGAAAGAGAAGAAAGGGAGTGAAGGTTCATTGCACACTGCAAGAGTCAGACTATGTGTATTTGGAAATGTACATTTAAGTTAGCATCCCTGGTGGCAGGGGTTGCGTTTTCACGAAGTGTTCCACAAGACATTTCTAAGTTTCAGATGTCTGGATTGCAAGAACTGATGCTTTTTCACTGATCAAGTGCTGGAAAATTCCGGGTGCTGGAAAGAACAGTTGGAGTCATTTGGCTGCCTCAAGGCAAGTGTGCATGTTCCTTTTGCCAGGGTGGCTGCTCGGTGACATGAGCCCACACAGGGGGTGTCTGCAGGTTTGGCTCAGTGTCCCAGAACATTCCTTTCTGGATGTGACTAACTGTGTGCCTGTGGCGGTTCTGAATTGCCCAGGGGTGACAGATCCCAAGGCACTATGTGAAGAGACACCCGTTTGTTTTTTTTTTCTGTGAATATTAAATGTAAGAATCAGAAATGCCAACATGGCATAGACACAGACAAAATGTACAAACAACTTTTGAAAACCTTGAATTTATTCAGAGAGACACGTAAGAATTTCATTTGGAAAACTGACGGTTTTTATTTTCGTATGCATCTCGTTCTATTAAAAAATCAACAGATGGATACCCTTTTAGATTTTAAAATACTTGGGGCTATTTCAGCTTTATTGCCTTTTATGCCATTGTTTGGAAACAGTTTTTGTTTGTTTACATCTGAACTTCATTGCAGTACTGCATTTAGCTACGGTAGCAGATGTTGGTGACATTTTATAGAGCATAAATAACAGCTGTGAGTTGTGAAGTCGTAATTCTGTCAGGGGATCTTTCTTACAGTTTATCAAAAAGGAAGAGCAAGTTTGGAGTGACAAATATGTATGTATTTGCCAGAAGTTTGTCTCAGACATTGCTGGGTACCCACTGCTTTCATGGAGCTAAATACATGGGTTGGAGATGCTGGAACAACAAACTTGAAGGTGCCCTAACTGAGAAGATGCATCGGATTCCGCCCCAGGATTCCCATGGCAGAGTCTCAGGTGTCTCGTCCCATAAGGCCTTTTATTCATGCCACAGTAACCCAGAAACAGCCCGAGCTGGAGCCTCGGAGGAGGATTCCCAACAAAAGAACATCTGGGCTTTTATCCTCTCACTGTCTTCTTCTGCATGGACTTCGTCTGTGTGGAAGTTGGGAACTTCCAGCTTTGGTCTAACATTTCTTTGGATGTTCTTCTATGTGCATAAATGTATATTTCATATTTTCTTCAATTTCTCAGTGCATGATCATACATGTGAATTTAAAAAAAAAATACTCAACAAGCAGACAGAGCGCCTGTCAGCCTTCCTTAGAGTTAGCAAAACAACAGGAGCAAAATCAACTTTAAAACCTGTTTTAATCTGACCTACTGTCATTGTAATCAGTTGTCAGATAACTTTTTAAAGGCAAACCAGCAAAAAACTTAGTCTTTATTTAGAAAACATTCCATAGCTAAAAATAGTTAGTAATTTTTTTGATATATATGTATAATAGGGAAATCTTCCCATAGAAATGAATATTCAGGTGTTGCTGAAATCCCTGCTTGCGTCTTGCCTTTATCAAAATGTGGCCTCATGAGTAGACATTTTATTTCCTGTACTGCACTTTCCAATAGATGATAGATCTGAACGTTGTGTGTGAATGGTGCAGTGAGTCTTTTCTCTCGCTGGATGGCACCGTAACCCGCAAAACAGGGCCAGCCACACAAAAAAAGGCGATTCACTCGGTTTAGGTTGGCTGTACTTTGTTTGGGTTCTGCAGCTGTGGCCAAAAATTTCCTGTTGCATCATTGTTAATTCTTGAACCTATTTGGGCTGTTCAGTTTTGCTCTGGGTTTGGCTCTCCATACACTGATCCATATTGGAGAGATTGTGCAATCGCAGTTCTAAGGTAGCTCATTAGCAAAATTAGAAAAGGTGGCTTGAAGACTGAAATAAAAGAAATGTGCTCTCCAATCCACGTGAGGTTTTTTCCAAAAATTTTTTTTTTTCATATGGACTCTGGAGAACTGGAAGTAACTCCTAGGAATGGCCTGAAAGAACAAGCAATGTCTTCGTGGCAGTGAGGGAGGGACTGGGGGAAAGGAAAATAAGAGAGTGTGAGTCCTGAAACTGTTCTGGAGGAAGAGCTAAGCCCAAGGAGAAGCACAGATCAACCACAGGTTCGCTGAGGGCCACCTGCAAAGCCTGTCTGCGACTCCTGAACCAGAGTGGTCCTCAGAGGTGTGATTTGTTGTCTGACCCAATGGCACACCAAGGGAGAGATGTAAGAGCTGAGCTCAGCCTGGAGTCATCTGTGAGTGCTCTTTCCTTTAAGGTAAAATTCCAAAAGTATGCATGGAATTGGTGCTTCTTTTAAACTGCATTTTGAAGCAAATGTTTTAAGCATGTCCCACACTGTATTCTGACCCACTTACAAGACCACACACCAGACCCTCCAAGAAGAGTTCCAGTTGCTGAGGTTCAAATCTTGTGCGGGTTCAAATTCTTTCTCTATGTGTACATATTTGCCACTCTTGATGGCTCCTTATCCAGGAGCATGAGGGGCTTAGAGCTCAAGGAACATTTGGACAATACTCTCAGGGACATGGTGTGATTTTTTGGGGATGGTCCTTGTGCAGGGCCAGGGCTTGGACTTGATCATCCTTGTGGGTGCCTTCCAACTTGGCATATTCAATGACGCAAATGGTGGGTATCACTGCTGAAGGGAAAGAGAGGGCATTTACTGGGGAATTAAGAATGGCAGAGTGAATTCATGGTGTGGAGACAAAACAAAATGGTGTATTGCTTCTGACATATGGTGGATTGACGGGATCACTGAATTGCTTGAGGTCTCGAAAGGATTCCTGCTTGTCCCAGCCACTCTCTGCAGGGAAGGACATCCTGATGACAGCAAGTCCCTTTGCAAGTGCTGGCTTTAGCACTGGCGCTGTGTGTGTTGTGTTGGAGATTTGCCACTCAGGCTCTAGATTTTTTTTTCTCAAAATGCCTATTGCACAGTCTGTTGTTGAGGCCTGCAGCCATTAAAAAACTAAACAACGGGATTTGAGCCTTTACAGTAAAATAAAATCAAAGCTAATCATGGGATAATTGTAAAATAGCTAAATTTCAGGTGTTGTGGACTTTTTTCCCCCCTGTCTTTATTTATTTTAATTCTGTGCTTTTAGTGGCTCTTATTTTCAAACTGTGTGAGTACTGGGAGCATCTAACTTAATTTATTTTGAGGATTAAGTTTTTAATCACTTGACCGAAGGGATTAGAAGGATATGATAAACTCCAAGTGATGTGGTACAAAGAAACATCTCCAAGAATAAAAACCTTGCCAAAGATGGAATATTAATTAGAATGAAGA
>JAWWEU010000081.1:52985580-53000984 GCA_035583155.1 Acropternis orthonyx | reverse complement strand
GGCCGGGGGAGAGCAGCCCCCAGGAAATCAAGTAAGCACCCTCTCCTGGGGGGATCCAACCACCTGCCACATCCAAGTATTGTAAAAGATGACTGAAAATATTTTGGGATGCATTATGTATGTAACAGCCCAAAGTAAAAAACAAGGGAATATTCAATTTCACAAATACACATGGGGAGCAGAACCTCTGGTGTAATTGCTGCAGTTGCTGGGTTATTATGGCAGGAGGCTCCTTCAGGTGATGCTTATTAGCAGCAGGATGGGGATTTGAAGAGAGAGGATTCCTGTTAGGCTGTTCTCAAGTGGAGAGAAGAATCAGAAGTGCCTGGGGTTGGATAAAAAAAGATTCTGAAGCTGTCTGAATGCTGAAGGAATGGAGAGGAGCTGCTGGAGTAAGTGGGTAAAGTACTACTGACAGTTTTGTTCAGGGATACTGTTGGAAGAAATCTTGTTTTATTCTGTATTTATGAGTGATCAGGAGCTTATTTAGAGCAGGTCTTGTGTATGTACAGAAAGTTAAACCTGTCTTTTTATGCTTCATCAAGAAAGGGGGTGGAGGGCTTCCTATGAATGTAAAGACACAGAAAATGCATAAGAGCAATGCTTAGAGCATTCTGTCTCACCCTTTTGCCTGCTCAATGACTGCTTTGAGTTCCTGAGCATTGTCTGGTTCTGTGTTTGAGCATGGAAGTCGTTTAGTGTCACATTTAATGTCACAATGGTGCTTCAAAACCAGGACTGAGGAAAACAGTGTTAGGAAATGAGCCGACTCTCCCCTGCCCACTATGTGTCCATTATAGCAGTAGAGCTTAGAGCTGGTCCTTGTTCAGAAGCGGGAAGAAGAGCTGGCAGTTCCTGGGCAGAAGAAAAATTAAATTTAGAATAAAGGCTAGGGTTTAAAATGATGACATAACACGGATTGTCTGTAGCTGTTGTTGCCTTTGTGATTTTACCTTTTCAAACCAGGGGTTGATCTCCTTTGGCAGAATATCTCGGGGCTGTTCACAAAGAGGAAGAACCTGTTCCAGGGTGCCCACTGTGGCCATGGGAACTCCTGTCATGCTGGGAGACCTGTGGAAATCAGAAAGTGGAATAGGGACTGTCTGGACTGCTTGTCCAGGGAATGAAAGCCTGGGAGAAGAGCTGCCTCCCTTCAGGAGATGGGTTTATAGCATGCAGCTCCTGGTTGTATCTTAGTGTTGGGCCATTTGTAAAAGTGAGCTTTCTCTTATCTTTTTCTTTTTGAGGTCAGGTGATGTTAAAAAAAAAAAAAAGAATAAGAAGTATATGGGCAGGAGAAGAGAAAAATGGGAGTTTGTCTTGGCACAGGGTGCATGTACTCCAAAATCTGTTCACATGTGTGTGAGTGAGAGGGGGGAGACTAAAGGTATCCCAGGCAGTGAGGTGTTGTATAGCACTTGGGCACATCTCTCCAGATACTATTTATAATAAGAAGACAAAAGAGTATTTTACATAACATGCTGGAAGTAGTTGATTTTAATGACAACTGCCAGGGGTTCTGGTAAATACTTTCAGAAGAGGAAATCTTTCCCATGTCCCACCTCCAAGACACCTGATGCGCTCTGTGCTCTGCATTACTCTTTGCTGTTAAATGTGCCAGCACCTTGTAAGGCATTATCAATTACCAAAGCACCTCTTAGCTGAGGGTACTGGTTTTTGGGGTGTGAATGTGGTACCTGAGAAATCCTGTATCCAGCTGGGCCTGGGCACCTCAGTAGAGAAGAAGATGAACAAGTTTAGTGTTCACGGTTAGAGTGTTTGCATTCCTAGGCAATCATTTCAAGGCAATGAATCACCATTGCTAGCAGCCTGTGATCTATAATCAGTCTAGCATGTAGCAGAAGCCTTTTATTTTTACCTCACATTTAGTAATAAATGCAGGCTGACATCTATCTTATAATTTAAAAAGGACAGGAGGAAGATACCTGGCTAAGGACACAGATTCTCCTTGTTCTTGTGTGTTGTGAAAGAGAGGTGGTTTCCTTCGTGCCTACTCCCTATTGGGGGTTATCATTTTACCTACCCAAGGTTAGGTGCTCTCTGGGTGGGATGAGGGAGCACTGCAGAGCAGATTTGCATGTGGCCTGGGCAGAGCAGGGGATGTGCCCACGAGGAGTGATGGTGTGGGGTGTCACTGCAGCACAGCCCTGTGCTGGGGCTGCTCTCGGCCTCAAGTAGCTGTGAGGAAAATACATTGTAGACTTGCTCCAAAGAAAATACCATGACTGCCTTTACATTACTCATTGTTAGTCAGGATGTCAGGTTCAGTGATGTGGCTTTGTGGGACGTGCAGATGGGGTTTGCCCAAATGAAAGACCACCTTCAGAGAGAAAAACACAAAAATCGTGGTTTTTGGGGGTTGGGTAGAAATTTGGATTACTGACATCCTCTGATGAAATCCGTTGTGGTCTGACTAAAAGGAGAGGGAAGAGTGCATAATATTCACTGCCCAAACGTCCTTATTAACATAGTAAAACACCACGTCTGATTTTGCTTTTGGTAGTTCTGGTACTGTACCTTGCTTTAGGGAGGGAATGAAATGGGCTGTAGCAGTGCTGAGCGGAGCATTTCATGTGGAGGGAAAGGAAAAAGCAAGGTAACTATAGGAGTAATAATGTTGTACCAGCTGTTGCACAGAGGACAGTAATTTAGAATTATTAAGTATATCATTATAATTATTTGGAAGAATAATAATAGAAGAGTTATGATGTTCACAGGAACTTATCAGACTATGTGAGGTCCTTTGGCTTCAATTTAGAGTGCTGTTACACCAGAAAGAGGGATGGACAGAATGGTATCTGTTCTTTTTCCCTCCTGCAGGATTTTAAGAACCCAATTCTCTCGGAGATGCACATCTTGAGAGACTGCAGAGTGTCCCTTCTCTCAAGTGGCCTGTAGGTTCCCACCACAACCTTGGGAAATCAGTGAATCAGAATCACCCTGACTTAGGGCAAAATTTGAGGAACAAGTTAGCCAGAGCACATTTTAAAGACCACTGTTACTTTCACAGACTTGGTAACATTGCACAGCTTATACTCATGGCTTACTAAGAAAGTCTCTCCTTTCTTGCCCTCGCTCCCCTTTCTGCTTCCACCCATGAGCTCTAATTCTGCTGTTATTATCCGCTTGTCTTGGGGAAAACCCCTCGTTGATAAAACTGCAACTTTCCACACATTTGAATTTCCAGTGAACCAAACTGGATTTATTTCTTCAGCTTTTCGGGGTCAAATGAAAGAGCCATAGTCAATCCTTCCAATGGAGCAGAGGTTTTGCAAGCTTGGGAGCTGTCAAACCAAGCTGCCAGAAAGGTGGTCTGGCTTGCATTTAAACTGTCGCTTTTCAGTTTGTGCCTTTTTTGGGGAGGGATTGTTATCGTTTCTGATCTGTGCTTTGCCTGGTCTCATAGGCTGCGTGATACAGGCAGTGACAGTGCAGCATCTTAGACTGACAGTAATGTGTCCGTGATGGAAAGATGAACCGCGACCCTTGAGAAAAAGGATTATCCCATAATCCTGCTCAGGCAGTGCAGGGGCTCTGTTAAACCAGCTGTGCCGCCTTGGCAGAGGTGACTTTCCTGGAGGGTCTGCAGGATGCCTGCCCAGCATCTCTCCCTTGGCACAGCAGAGCCTGGGGCTCAGGACAGATACTGCTGTGAGAACAGAAACCACACTGCTAAGCTTCTGACCACGTCGGCTGACTCTGCTGGTTAGTAGTTATAAAATCACAGTTCCAACTGTGATGTGTAATCTCAGACGTGGGCGGGATTTATCATGGAAACAATTGGATTTTGGCTGCCTTGATGGATAATAGCTCATGTTGTGAGTGAGAAAGTTGCATCAGAAACCAGCACTAGCTGACCACTGGAAACTGTAAACTAACACTGTCAATATAAGAAGTAGGACATTGCCAAGAAGACTTCTGTACACTGTTGAAGTAGATCTGAGTTATTGACACTCTGTCAATACCCTCAGCAGTTGAAATACCAAATGTAGATAATATTTCCTCACAACAAGAAAGGGAAAATAACAGTTGGATTCTTTAGTATCTTTTCTTCTGATGTTCTCATCTGTGTGATTTGATGTCTTCTGTCTCCTTTCTCTACAGAGACCATTAAAAAGTTGGGTAAATTAAAATATTAATTATACTGAATTTTAATTCTACTAAGTTTAGAGCTAATATAGAATACTTCTACCTTTTTGACTTGGACAAGAATGAATGATTGAGCCAGCTTGTCCAGCCACAAGCATGCGAGTTACTCACTCGAGGATGAGAGGCTGGGAGTGAGAGCATGCCAAGCAGGCCTTTTCCTGTGAGGGATCTTGGATTTTCCACACAAACACTCTGCATCCTAAATACCTGCCCTTCCCCTCTAGTACCTGTAAATAAGATGATTTCTAAGTGAGGAATCTATGAAAGGCTGAGTAAACGGAGAGATCTTTCATGTACCTTTGCAGGATCCTCAGGTAACAGTTTGGTGCCACCTCTTGGAGAGACTTGTTTTCTCCTTCCTCATTTCCTGAGCTTTTCTCAGCCCGTTCCACACCCGTTTGCATCAGGAGAATGGAGAAGTGGGGTGTCACATTTGAAGAGAATTAAGTAGACCCCCTGTCTAACTTGTGTATTCCTCTATATAATGCAAAAGAAAAGTTTTGTTAAATCTAAAGGATTTTCATGCTAAGAAAACTTAATATATTTTTAATTCAGACTGTGCAATTCTTTGGAAATTTCAGTCTTAAGACAGGAAGATGGTGGCATGTGTTTCCCAACTATCAAAGTGCTATTCTGCAGTTAATTCTTTTTTGTTCCCCCAGACAGCAATAACTGTAATGTATGGTAGATTTCAGGGCACACTCCTCTCTTCATGATTAATTATTTATACAGCCCTCTAACTTTATAAGGCAGCATCTGTGTATCAAGCAGCACACTACAGCTCTGCATCACACCTTAGGGCAAAAACACTGGGTGTTCTTGAAAGCAAAAAGGAAGATTGGGTAGGCAGGACATCCTAATCTCTACACTGTAACTGCAGCAGGACGAAGTAATCGGTGTTCCTGCTACAATAGCAGTGGGGGTTTTAATCATTGTAGTGATCAGAGTGAGACAGACTTTGGATTAAACAGTAGGGGGAAAAAATTCCTAATCATAAGAAAAATTGATCCCCAGCGATGTGAACAGCGTGCTAGCAGTAGGGGCATTACACAGGTTAGATGAAATGTCAGCTGTAATCATGCACTGAGTATGATGTAATCTAAAGGGATGACCCAAGCGCTCTCTCTTCGTGGTCTCATTACCTTGGGTCCTGTTGTGGACCAGTGCTTTCCCCACATCAACTGGTTCCTCGATTTTGCACAAGGTTTTGTCATTGCCATCTGTTATTTGCTGGTTTGGACACAGCAAAAATGTCACGGGCAAGGACAATCTGTTCTATAAAATGCGTGTGCCCTGTCTCACGTGGTGGCTGCAGCAGCACACCTTTACAACCCTGAGAGTGAGACACCAGCTGCCCTGGTACTTGGCATCCCTTGGCAAGCTGAAGGGTTGGATCAGCTGGGAAAGGCCCATGGGCAGCATTTGAACTACTCTTTTAATTGGAGACAAATAAATGTTAAGGTAGACCCTGGTCATCTACTAAGTTTTCTGCACTGAGTGTTGTTTTGCTGGAAATGCACAAGCCTGTGACAAAATCCTGATGAAAGCAGTGGGTGTCACAGTACAAAAGAACATCCAGAAAGGTGGAAGATGAGGCAATGCTGCTTGAGGAAAGGTAGCAGCAGGTAGTTTCAGTGCTGTGGAGTGTGTGGGTGAATGACAGCAAAAGATTTCTGCATGGTCTCTGAAAAGAGGAAATTATCAAAGGAACATAAAATTACTGGCTTCAGTTCTGGTTCTACACAAAGAAATGCTCTGGTTTTGGTTTTTATTCCGTCCTGGTTTACCTTTACCTAAAATTTGAATCTTTGTTAAGAGTATATAAATTAAATCCTTGCTGGATGCATGAACCTGGACCTTGGCACCATGTTTAGTTTAGTGGGATCACTGTCTGCAAATCCAGCCCTCAGTAACTGGTCACAAGTCTCAGCATTTTGACCTCCCCACAGGAGCTGGCAGGAAACAAAAGGAAGGTGGGAATTAAGAAAACAGCTCATCATGCAGAGAGGCAGTTGAGAAAATAACCCCAGTGGCACAAAAGGCTCGGGAGGTTTGCACCTCCAGCTAGTAGGAACTTGCCAGAATGAGTGGAGTTACCTCAATATTAAGGTAAAGAATGTATCTAGCAAATCAACTGATGGAAAAAAAAAAATACCCTGCTGCCACACACATACCACCTCACACAACGTTTTTCCACACTGGTCTAATGATTTTGCCAATTGAAGTAAGTTTTCCTTGGGGCTGCTGGGCTTAGAGATTTTGTGCTTTTATTTATGCAAAGAAGAGCTGTATCTAGATGGGAATAATACAGACTTCTTTACACTGCCCTAACATTGCTAGGGTTTTTTAGCCTTTTCTGGACAGACCACATTTTTATTTCTATAATGCATTACTCTTTGTCTTACATGCAGTGTTTCCAGTTGGTGGGTCAGTACAAGTCAGAGCAGTGACTTCAGTGGTGTGGATGTTTGCCCACAGGAATTGCAATCCTAAATTAATTTGACAGTGATCATTGAACTTACCTGCATGAAAAATAAATGCAAGAGGTGGTGATGAAAAAACCTGAGATGAGTTTTCTCTGAAGACGTGTTCTTAAAATATCTGAACATATTCAAATTGCCACAAGAAAAAGTGTTGCAAGATTTCTACAGATGCTTCCTTGCTCTTATGGGAAACTTGTTAATCTTAAAACCTGTGAAAAAGATGCATATTTGCTGCGATCAGCATAATTTCATGCTTCTATGTGCGAGAAGGAAGGCAGAGAATTAAATAGCTTTGCTGGAGGCAATTAAAACAGAGGAAAGAGACGACCACAAACCCCAAATATGGAGCAAAATCCCTGAAGTTTCACTGAGGCCATCCAGGGAGCTGAAGAAAGAAATCCCTATAAACCATGAGACCTGTTTTTGTCCCTGTAGTTTGCAGTGCCCCCAGCTTTGCAACCCTTAGTGTGGTGCACTGCTTGGGATATTCTCTGTGGCTCTTGCCATGGTTAATGCCGAGGGGTGATGGACGCGATTCCTGTGCTATCCTCAATTCTCTCTCTAACCTCTTGGTCTTGCACCGTGGAAGCAGCATATTTTCTCTCTCTGGAAAACAGACAGCTGACAAGAAGACTGTGCTCTAGATGGTTCCTGCCAGGTCATGGCAGGTGGGAGGTAACAGCAGTGAGCTGGCTGGGGCAGATGCTGCTCAGGAGCAGACAACTGCTCTCTGTTGCAACACAGTTCTGAGCTGCCTCTGCTCTGCCTTGCCCTGAATTCTTCAGCAACCCTTGGGCTAACCAGTTGTTTGTCTTGAGAAACACGGGGGATTGTTCTTTACATTTTTCAGTAGCTCTGGTGCCTTGTAACTTCCCAGAAAGGGCTTTTATAGGTTTATTTGAATTTTGACTGCGCTTGACTTGAACTGCAATCCATTATTGCATTAGCAATGAAAGAAGCAGAAGTTCAAAAAAAAAAAAAAAAAAAAGCCACACCCTTATAAGCTTTTATTAAACACTCATTGTCTGCATCCAATGTTCCCACATAGAATGTGACCACGCTGGCAGGAAATCTGCCTGCGAGGCCACTCCAGCTGTGGCTGAGAAATAAATCCAGCGCCTGAAGGAGGAGGGAGGCCGAGCCCTGTTCGCAGCAGAGGGGGCAAACATCGCCCATGGGCTCGAAGGCCATCGTGCCCTTTTGTGGGTTCTTTCTACCGAGTGCCAAGAAAGTGGGAACACCCTGACTGGCCCCTTTTTTTGGGAGTAGGGGATTTTTTTTATTTGCAGAACTACTCAGTGCTGCAGCCCCTAAAACAGATCAACAACTTTTTTGACTTTCTGGTGTCTTGTGTTTATTCTGCCTCTTCCAGCAGCTTTAGTGTTATTTGCAGGTTCCATAGGATGCTACTAATCCTGAATAATTCACTCATGGTAGCTGTAATATCTTTACTCTCATCTTTGCAACAGTGCTCTGAGGTAGTGAAGACACAGGCTCTGTAAAAGACCATCATTTCCCCCCCCCTTTTTTTTTTGTGTTTTTTTTCCATTCAACTTTGGAACTCTGTTTCCTACCTTGTCTCCAGTTTTGAACTCTGCTGTGCATCCAAAGGCCTTTAAATAGACTCTGAGGATGACCTTGCTTTCTGTGGAGTTATGCTTTTGAATTAATGTCTGCATCAAACTTGCAGCAGGGTGGTTTTCCTAACTGTTACCAGCTCAAGCTAATCCTGGGATTTTCTGATCAACACACTTTGCTTCTGCCTCAGGCCAATGCAAGTCATACATTTGGAGCTTGATCAGCTAATTTTCTAAAGTCTAGAAATCTTTTTTGTAGTCATATTGATTCAGCTCTGCTTTTATGAGCCACAAACTATAAACACAATGGAATAGCCTGTTATGTTGAACATTACTGTGTACTTGAATCAGTATTCTGTGAGAAGGTGCCTCATTTCCAGCCTGTCCTCTGTGTGCAAGCAGTGTGGGACCCTGTGGATGGGCCGGTGCCCTGTTCCTTCTGCTAGGCAATGCAAATCGCAGCTGCTTCTGTAGGCATTAAAAGATTAAATGCTATTTCCATATTACAAGTGAGAAAATGCAAACATGCCTTGAGAGATTCAGCATCAGGGCTTCATAATAGAAGTTCTTGGTGGTTTGCTTTGTCATATTATGTGCCCTTTAGATAAAGAGTAAGGGCTAAAAATCAATGTTAACCTTTTCCTTCTCCCATCTAGATCTGTGCCTATTTAGGGAGAGTGCATGTGCCTGGAATGAAAACAGTTTACTTCTGGAAGAGCATGTTAAAACTGTGGTGCTAGAGAGGCTCTAAGAAATCTTAAACTCAGGCTCGAATCAAATCTGCAGTTCCTCAGGATCCACGAAACTCACAGCTTGACAGTGAAATGCTGCAGTTTATGTAAATACAAAAATGCCCCATTGACAGGTGTTTTAGCTTGCAAGTGGGTATATGTAATCTCTACTCCTGTGCAGACCTTGTGAGTCCAACAGGACCCAAATCCTTAGGACTGTGTTGGTGCCTAATTCCTGTGTAGATGTATAGAAGGTGTTTTTGTCCGAGTATGTTTTCCCCCAGGTGAATCTCAGACTGCCCTGCCCTCAGCTCCCCCGTGAGAGTGCAGGGGCAGAGGCACTTGCTCACAGAAGAGGTTGCTGACACTGATTCTGTAAGCACCTCACAGTCTCTATATCTGTATGCCAAAGCGGAGGTCTATAGCCACTCGTGGGAGCTGCACAGTAGTGTCTGACAGCAGCAGGGTGAGGAAAGCCTCATGTTTAGTTAGGAAATGGGGCACAGCCCACCTCTGTGATGCCTGAGGCTCCCCCTGACAGCCACTGCAGGGGGGTGCTTCTCCATCCTTACCCTGCCCCCCCCCCCACCCCAGCAGCCTGAGAGATGTAAGTCCACCTGGTTTCCTTCTGAGGTGGCACATGCCTGAGACTGGACGCAGACCTGCAGCTGCAGATGCATTTTATGCACATGCATGTGTTGCTTTTGTTATGCTCTAATCAGGTTGGCAGCCTCGCGTAAATTAGAAGCGAGCAGCGGGCGTGGGTGAGGAGGCAGCGTCTAGATGGCAGTGTTACTTCAAGAGAACATTCAAAGTCGTCCCAGTTCTGCATGGGTTGAGCCTGATTGACCTTAGGAGGAGGAGAACATGCCAAGAACTTATCTTGAACAACTCGTTAGTAAGCTTCAAGGTTTCTTGAACTTTAGAACAGTCATTTTATGTCTTTACAAACCTGTTCCACCTGTCTGCAGCTTGTCAATATTTATCCTGTGGCTTATTAAATTCCCAGGCTTCATAAAAGGCATTGATCTGTTTTGCTTAGCCATTTCTCTGACTGTCTCCTAGTGTAAGTCACAATGTGATATTAAATTATACCAAAGTCCAAACCCTAGACTCAGAGTCGTCCATTCGTAGTATTTTCATGCTAATATTTAAATAAACCGTTTTGGAAATTACAAACATTGCAAAATACTTCTGTTTAATTTTTACTCCTTCTACATTCTGTGAACTGTTGATAAGTATTTCTTATTCTGAGAGCATATGAATCCCTGCCAGATATTGTCTGCCTTCTGGTTTATGTATTTTAAAGAGCAAGCCTCATATTAGCATCTGGAAAAGCCCCTGTGGTCACAGCTGTGCCATGCCATTGCTATTCTGCTCAAGCACTGCAGAGCCTTTTGAAGTATATTTCAGCAGTGTCCTATGTTACCCTAAACCTCTGCAAGCTTGATGTGTACCTAGATTCAGACATATGGATCTGCCTTTGGGTTTTGAGCCCAGAATATGCCCACTCATGCTTTTAGAATGTGTGTGTTGGCTTTATTTTTGGTCCCATATTCCATTTAAAGTGAAAGGCATCCAGCCTTTGTGGTCAGGCTGCTGCTGTTCCACGCCTTACCCGCTCCATGTCTTCCTTCAGGTGATAAGAAAAGCAGGTCTTCCCACCCAACCATGAAACCCTATGTTTGCAGTAACCAGCCTTTGCATGCAATTCCCAAAAAAGGTTGAATGAAGATACGTGTCTGGAAGAGGAAAAGCTATGATAACACAGGCAGCTGTGTGGAGTTGTAAAGAGCAGGTAGAGCAGGTTCAGAGAGCGTGTGTGTGTGTGTGTGTGTGTGTGTGTGTGTGTGTGTGCGCGCTGTGAGCTGCATGTGGAACACAAGGTTGTCCTTGGCTACAGCAAGTGTTTCGTGGCTGGGTTGCACTTCACTAGACGAGTTGCTCTTTATGAAAAGTTTTAAAACCAGCAGTCCCTGCTATGTTGTCCATTCCTGTCTGTGCAGTCGGGAGTTCCCCTCAAGCTTGTTACAAGCTCACGTTTGGTCGCTTTTCAGGGCTCAATTCCACCATCCACCCCCTGGCCCAGCTTCTTCTGCCCAAACAGGATTGTTCTGATCAATCATTGTTTGCTGAGTTTTGTACTTTTTGTTGGTTGCTTTCACTTCCCTCTCAAAAAATGGACTCCAGGCTCCTTTTATCTCAGCGGAAAGTTTATCCCTACTGCTAGTATTTCAAAAACAGAAATCTTGCTCCATTGCCTTCCAAAAAGGAGAAGCCAAACTCTCAGCAAACTACTTTTGTTAATGTCAGTTTCTTGTAAGGAATGTTAACTACAAAAATACCTACAGATATTTATGGAGATATATCCAAAGCCTGTGACACTTAGCTGTTTGGCACGCTCTGAAACAAAAAGCTAATTATCAGATGCTGTACCCTTATATGAATGTGTGTGGTTTTACTACGTCCTATGTCAAATCGTAATATGTATTGATGTGTATATTATCTCTGAATGCAGATAAATTTCTGTTGATCAGCAATGTTTTTCTTGTCAAACCTTGCTAAGATCAGGAAATTAAGAGTGACTCCAATGTAAATAGCACTGAGAGTCAGCAGAGCTGGGTTCCCATGGGCCTCATTAGCTTATTTAGCATGAGGACACAACCCTTTCCTCCAGATCCTTAAAGATAAAAGTGTCATACCCCCAGTATGACAACAAAAGAGTTGGGGGTCTTATGTAACTCTGTCACCTTTCATTGACCCCTGAAGATTATGAAAACAAAACCTGCAAATGGAAACTTGTATATTATGAAAAGAATAATATTCAGTATGTTTAATTTTTGTTGAAGATCTTACTAGAGTTTGAGATTTTATTTTAATGATTTTTTTTTTCTCCTTCTCGAAGCATCTGTTTTCCCTTCTGAACTTTTTTTTAATAGACCCAGGAAGGTTTCCCCAATTTTTTAGGGTTTTTTCCCTCCCACTGGTACTGCAGTTTGCTATCAGCACTTAAAAACAATCAGTAAGAAGGCCCTTAACTTTCTGGAAGCAAACTAAAACAAAATGCAAGCTGAAATGGGAAAGGGATCCTGAGTTCACCACAAGGGCTACTGTTCTCCCTGTGTCCAAACCTGGAAAATACGGATTGCTTGCTTTCATATAGTTTTGAATAAAAATAAGTATTTTACTGGCCATAACAACAGGCCACAGTCATAAAGCCTTTTCTAAATGTCTCTTTTTCAGTATTCACTCACAAGCTTTAGGCAAACCAGGGACTAGGTCTGTCTATCAGTTCTGGGTGATACGGGAGTTACTGGAGTGGATCCCCAGGCTGTACTCATGATTTCATGTGTAGCCCCAGGCAGTCAGAAAAGCTCATTCCAGTGTGAGAGCTACAGGTCAAGTTATGAAATTCCCCAGGCAAAGTTGTATGGCTTTTATGTATGTATGTATGTATATACATCAACGTAATTTTAATTATAAATATATATATATATATGGCACATGGCCTAAGGTACCGCAGTGCTAGTACTATATCTATATTTTCAATTTTCATATATAATTTATTAGTATATTGATTATATTAGTACTTTTTTTGCATTACTGCTATATTAGTATTTCTATATTGTATGTTTTTTATACACAGCATAGCAGTGCTTATTGTCTTCGCAACTGAGAGCTGTTTCAGTGCTGACTTTCTGTCAAAGGTTAATGTGTTGGGGGTTTGAGGATGGGGAGGTGGGGTGATATTAATGTGCAGTTTGGGTGGGTTTTTTTTTCCTTTCTTCACTTCAGAGGACGATTGAACAGTGCTCATTCATGCTGCTGGATACAGTTATAAAACTTTTAAAGATCAAGTCTTCAGTCAAAGTAGGTTTGTGTGTTTTCATCCCTGTAGCAAGAGAGTGAGATACTAATTCTCATTATAAAAAATCAAGAAACTGTGGTCTGGTATAGAAGCATAATTGATTTTTACTGACAAAGAGATATAAACGATCCAGGAATTCCTGAGTAGTACATTAGATACCTTTCCATCTGCCTCAGCAGGTAACACAAAACATAACGTGGATTTCTGCATCCGGTTTTGAGACTTCTCCTGTTGGCACACCATGTCCCCCCTTCCCTTGCTGCTGCACAGATGTTGCTTCTCTTGTGTGTGAGGTCACCGGTGCCAAGGAAAAGGTTGACACAGGCACCTCCACCTGCAGGGCAGTATCATTTGAACCGAACCAGCACTCACCCTGGGTTTATACCCTGCAGCAGTGACCTCCGAGCAGCCCCAAGTGCTCACCCACTTACCTCCGGAGAGGATTGCTGCCCTGCTCCCAGCGCCTGTAATTACACCGGGAGAAAAACACCTCCCGCTGCAATTAGCACATCCCAAAAGTGGGCAGGGGGGTGAAGGGGAAGCGTGGTGTTCAAAACACCGGCTCAAATGAGGGAGTATGAGCAGAGCCAATCCCAGCCATAGCCAACACAGCTCAGCTCTGCGTTAGCTGCCTGTGGATGCTCTTGGGAAAAAAAAACCCTTACTCTGCCCAGAGGCTGGAAAGGATTTCCAGCTCTTCTACTGCTGTGCTGTGGATATTCACTTCGATTCGTGTCCCTACTGAGTGTCTTACTCTGCTAATGACCTAATGAGATGAAAAGGATTTATCTGAGCATGATTCATGATGCTGGATAAGGGAGTCTGAGTTCAGTGCCACCAGCTATGTCTACATCTTTCCGGGTATTGCTGACAGAGGATCTGTCTCTGGAGACAATGGCAGACAAGTCCTGCAGTAATTTTTGTGACTACAGATCCTACATCAGCCTGCAGGACCATCAGCATCCGAAGTGCAGATTTTCTTTCCTTTTGAAATGGTAATAAAAACCAGCCAGTGTGTCTCTGCTCTCTCTTCCATAGCAGTGACTCTACTCTGCTCACACTGGGCAAGTGAGCACTTCACAAATTAAGGTGCTTTAGCACCTCCCTTTAGTCCAGTACCAGACACCCCATGCTAAGTGTCCTGCTCAAAGTGTACAGGCTGCTCGAGGTTTGCTTTGCTGTGAGAAGTCTTTTACAGTGCATTTGTTTGACAGTGCATTGTATGTGATCTGCAGTTTCCTCAGCCGTACCCATTCGTCTTGTTTATATCCCTTTTATTAAGGGTCATTTACCAAACAAATAAAAATTAATTTAGACTTGTTAAACTGTAGCGAACTGCCAGGATGAGGCTAATACCTGACCTCTGAAGGAAGAGAAACTCACCAACATGCATATTTCACAATCCCAAGCACAGCTCTTTACTTAAATACCCAACAGTGATTTTAGTATCCCAGGTTCCAATCCTCCCAGGGCAACTGGCATATGTTATGTCCCATCCTTCTAATGGCATTAAATTTCTGGGTAACACATGTCCCAGCTTTCTCCATCATTCCTGCAGGTTTGTGCCCATTTAGAAGCACAGACTTTCCTCCAGTCCAGCTCGCTTCTGTGTGTGGGTTTCTCTGGCAGGGCAGCACTTGTGTTGTTGAATGCACATCATTTTCTATTTATCATCAAAGTGAAGGATATGGGCACAGCTCAAAATTTATTGTTGTTCTCTCATGAGACTGAAGTTCTTGTGAGAAGCACCATGTTGACAGCCTCTGAGCTGCTTTTTCAGCCATATATGTGCTACAAGACCACTTTGATATCAGAATAACAAGCTGAAGATGATCACCTTGACAGACAGTACTGGCAGAGAGAAATCCCAGCCCGTTTTTGCTGAACTGCAACTCTGGAGTACTCTCCTGGTGAAGATGTACAACTCGAGGTGTCTGCCTTCACTGAGGTAGAAGCGGACTGTGATTTGTCTCCACTAACATCTTCCAGAGAGATTCTGATTTGAGAAATTTATCTTTTGTTAAAGCAATACCACTGGAAAGACATTCTAAAAGGCTATATGGGAACAGCCTAGTTCTGTAGGAATTTAAAAGCCACCTCTCAGTTTGAGCTGCACAAATAGCTCTGAGTGAGGTTTGCAAGACCCTGAGTGATATACCTCTGTACTGATCCAGGATAAACCTTTTCTGGATGTATAAGCATAGAACCACAGCATGGTCTGGTCACAGGAAGGGACCTTAAAGATCATCTGGTTCCAACCTCCCTGCCATGAGCAGGGACGCTTTTCACTAGACCAGGTTTCTCACCTCTAAGACATTGACCACTCCTCTCTGGATGCAACCGTCCAACCCCTTTCTTATCCACCTCACAGTCCACTCATCAAATCTACCTCATTCCAGTTTAGAGAGAAGGATGTTGAGGGTGACCATGTCAAAGGCTTTACAGAGATCCCCATAAATGACATCTGTAGCCCTTCCCTTGCCCACTGATGTAATCCTTCCATCACAGAAGGCCTCTGGGTTGGTCAGACAGGACTTGCCCTTGGCGAAGCCGTACTGGCTGTCCTGAATCACCT
>JAWWEU010000081.1:52899814-52985042 GCA_035583155.1 Acropternis orthonyx | reverse complement strand
TGTTTATGGGGGGGGGGGGTGCTGTACACAATGTGGGGAGAAAAAAATTCAGGCTCTGAGAACTGTTAGAGAACATCCTAGCTGAACTGCTTTTTTCCCCTGAATATTGTTGAGGGCCTTCTTAATTTTTAACGTTAGTCTTGACAAATTTGGAATATTAAAGGCAGCTTCATTAACAGGTGGTGATCCATACAGTAAAAGTACAGACAAATACCTGTCACAATGTTTGGATGTGTATAGGTATCTGTAGTTGCTAAATGATATACCACAAGGTATGCCATTAAGCCATCAGATTTGAGTAGCACAGACAGTTGCATGTTTTAAGGAGAAAGGTTCAATCACAATTTTTTCTATCAGTTTGTTTGAAGCACACTCAACCTCTTTAGAATGTTTTTTTAAAACATGCAGATGTACCTCAGACCAGTAATTCAAATAAAAGAGGTACCACTACTAAATTAGGAGTTCTTGGATGCAACATACCTCAAAATGTCTCTTTATTCAGTTTTAGGAAAGGTAGAAGGAAACCCATCTATTCATGACAGCTGTGTATGTTTGATCTATTCTGGCTTGTAGGAAAAGGGAGAGAAATATTTCAGGCATTCATGAGTCAGGCATTTCTTTGCCTGGACAAACCAGATGAGGTGCCTGTGTAAACAGAACAACTTTCTTTCTCACCGTAAACCTGCAGAGTGTGTCAGCAGTTGAGAGCATTTTTCTTGTTCCTGTGACACTTGTAAAGAGGTACCTGGCATGGACTTACCCCTTGTTTACCTAAAAAAACAAAAAACAAACTATGTCCTTGAACAATTAATTTTTAAAAACCAAGTAATTATCTTCCGTAGCAGAAAAAAAATGTCCTGTCCTGAATCTCCATTCCTTTTGACCAGTAATCCACAGAGTTACAGAGAGGCTCATCAGACATGAAAGTGTGACAGGCAATATAGGTGTCAGATAGTAACAGGGCAGATAAAATTAATGAAAACATGGATAGTAACCAGAGAAGATTTCTGGTGAGGTAGAAAGGCAAGGGAGCTTCATTTATTTTTAGTCCGGAATTTTTTTTCCTGCTTTCCCCCTTTCCTGTACGTTTTCTAGGAAGTGAGCTTTTCCTTGTGCCAAAATATTGGCACCCTTTTTGAGTGAGCATCGGGGTTGCTGTTACCCACCCTCATTTACCCCTCGGCAAATCACCCCTGCTTATCCAAACACTCTTTTGTTTGTATGTTTCCTACTTGATTTCTTCTGAAACTTTATAACTATTATGAGGTTTTTCAATCAGTATTCACGATAGAACTTTCCAAAGGTGTAAGAAAAATAAAGGACACGGAAATCTAACAGTATCTTACAGTAGAAGAAAATTTAGAATCATAGTATCTTGCCTTGAGCAGTAGAACAGATTTTTATTGTCTTGGAAGAAAAGCAAAGGAGTATTTATTATGATTTGTTTATTAATAAACAGTAATAAGTGAATGTTTTATGCTGTAATGATGAGGCAGCTGATACTTTCCCCTTGGAGTATTTATTTTTGCTACTTCTTTTTCTTTGCTCTGCTGTCCTGGGACTCATGCTCCAAGTAAGTCCAAACAGGAATTTCAGCCGTACAATACCTGGCAGACTCCACGAAACAAAAGCTGCTTGTTCTGGGAGGCAGCTCCATCCAGATGGACAGAGGTTCCCATTAAGGGAATTCGTACAGTTGGTGGGATTTTTATTTTATTTTTAAAGAATATTGCATTGGTAATAGGGACACAACAGTGGCTTCCTTCCAAACATTCTGCCGAAGGAAGCATTTCTGGTGGGGATAAAAGGTTAATGCCTTCCCTCCCCCTTGTCAGTAGTTGTTGACTCTTGTTGTGGTGGATTGTAACCCAAAACATTACTAAAGCATCACCTCTGGTAATCCGCTCCCCAGCGTGCCACGTTTAAATGTTACTTGAATCCAAAGAAGGGAGTAAAAAGAGCCATTCAAGTCTGTTGTAACTGTGTCAAGACACAGGAATTCTGTCCGAAAAGGAGCAGGACGTGGTTGCTGACTGATTTGTTTGTACTTTGTGGAAGGGGGAGAATACAGTTGGAAGTCATGGAACAGACTAAAGGTTTTGGGTTTTTTGAAGCTATGACTAAGAAACAAACTTAAGCATAGAGGATGGCTCATTACAGCTGGTGTTTAAATCATCAAAGGAGGCAGAGGCAGTGTGAGGAAAGAATATTAATTATGGGGAACAGTGAGGGCTACTATTTAATTAGATCTGTGTCAGTGTGACCTTAGGAGACATTCCTGCTCCCGAGTGCAGAAGAAAGGGCAGATCTCTGCTGCTGCAAGAAGAGAACTCATCATCATTTCAGATACACTCGTTGTACCACACTAAACTGCCCATTTCCCCTGTAATGGCAGGTCTCAAATAGGTTAATCTCAACACTCTGCAGTGCCCTTTTGTAATGATGCCACCACACCGGCATGTGTAGCCCTCAGCATGCCATTTGCAACTGTGGGAGAAGGCTCTGCTTCATGTTGAAATGAGCATTCTTGGGAAGATATTGTGGGAAGGTTGTTCGGAGGAGACTGGGGAAACTATCATCGTTGGACACACCACGGAATTGAAGTAGAGTATGGCTGAATAATTTGCCACCCGATGCAGTAGATGAGGCTGGTGACAGAGCTAAAAGTATAATTCATCCTAGATCAGAGCCTTGTTGCAAAAAAATTAGATCTGGTTCCCATTTGCTAGGAAGCACGGGATAAATAGTAGGGGAAGAAACAGGTCAGATTCCCATAAAGTTTTACTTGAGGTAAAATTTGAACAATGTGAGTTGTGGTTTACTTTATCTTTTCCTTTCTTTTCCTTTCTTCTTACTCATCCGTGTGGCTGCTTTAGAAGGTGTAGCCAAGCTGTCACATTACTCTGACAGGTTAAACAACAGGAAGTTCTCCTGTTACAACATTTCTTTATATTCTGTATCAAAGTAGCCACTTCTTTCTTTTGGTTTTTGAAACGTTTTTACTCAGATTTAGGCTACATCTACCTGGATGGCCATGGCCAACTGTGGTCCAGATGCTGCATTAAGTGTTGCAGCGTTTCTGCTGCAGGTCCTGCAGGGCATCGTGGCAGGCACAGATAAACGTCGTTCTGATGGGAGATGAAATAGTCTAGATATGCTAGAGATTAACTTTAAAATAAAATAAAAATAAAAATAAAAAAGGGCTGTTTACAAATCCGTTTCATTGTCCCACGCAGCCCTTCTGGAAATGTGCCTCCTGCCCTGTGGGTCATGGCAAGGAGGTTGGTTTTCAGTCATGTAGAGCCTGGGTGGCAGTTTTGCCTCGGCAGAGAAGCAGCAGGGGTATGCGCAGCAGAGGAGCGGGAATACGGGGGGGAGGTGCAGGGATGCAGCCGGGATGGGTAGACACAGGAAAGCCCATCACTGCTCTCCGGAGCGCAAGGTTGGGCAGAGAGCTGGAAAGCAGGTAAATAATAGTGGAGAAGAGGAGAGTGTTCATATGTTTCTTGGTTGTTCAAGCCAGTGAATACCATTTAATCAGTGTAAGGTGTTATAAGCTGATGCTGATCCCGTTCGGGACTTTGGAGTGTTGCTGAAACATATAAAGAAGAAGCTCCTGTGCAAGACGGAGCCTTCAGAGAAGGACCAGTCGAGCCCTGAGGCACCCAGCGCTGTTTGTGAGCCCTGGGGGAGAACGACTGAGCTCTCGCAAACACAGGAGATAAATGTACCCGATAAATAACAAATTGTCTTCATCCACAAAGGCTCGTTCTGTTCGCATTGTTTATCAGTTGTTAGTCAGATATGCACGAACATGCCATTCGCACCGCAGTGAGCGTAAACCAATAAACGTGGGACCAGTTTTAATGGGATACCTAGAGGCACAAGCTGTGAGGTGCTGAGTATCATTTAGTAGAGTCTGGCTCCAGATGTTTTCGTGAAGAACGACAAAGGAAATACGCGCCTTATAATAACCTTAATTTTCAGACGGAAAATGAGAGGAATGGGTACATTTAGTAGCATGCACTAACAAGACTGCTGCTGCCTTTCTGCCCCGTGAAATAAATTTCCATTGTCCCCCTCCACCCTCCCTCAGGTGACTAGTTTCATCTTGCTTACAAGTTTTAGATTTGCTTCCAAGTTCTCAGACAGTCTCCTCTAGCTCACGGGTTAATAATTACACCTCCTCTTTAACAGCATCTTTCGTGTTGAGGAGTCGTGAAGTATTTAACAGCCCAGTGCCAATAGCTGCTCTCTCTCCAGGGAGAATGCGGGGTAACTTCAACCCGTGGAGAATCAAGCGAAAGGAGGAGTTGGCTCTGCTTCTAAAGAGGTCTCTTCACCTATAGCCAAAAGGGAGAGAGAGCGCGGTGGGCGCTGTGCTCTGCCAAGTCAGCTTCCAGTCTCTGTTGGCAGAAGGAAGACAAAGGCTGTTTCTAATGGAAAGTATTTAAATGCTGAGGATTGGGAAGACAAAAGGTGGAAAATGTGCCAAGGCAGCTGCGTGAATACCTTTGTCTTGACAAAAGCGTTGTACAGTTCTTGGTTGTAGCTGGCATTACTGTAATTTTATGTCATCAGTGTTCATCGCTCCCAGGTGTAAAAAACTGAAGAGTCAAGCTTATTTTTGGGATTGGACCTTTTGCCCTACTAATTTTGAACCGTAGGGATTTTTTTTATCACTCCCATTTTTTCCCCCCTCTGCATAGCTATAGACTAGAAACTGTTCCTTATCATTTCCACTTAAGGCTGAATTTCTCACATAATCACTTGCTTCCTGGAGTTGAGGCTTTAAGAAAAACATTGGAAGTCCAGGCGCTCCACAAAACAAACAAGCAAACAAACAAACAAAAAAGCCTGGGGAAAAGTGACAATACTCTCTTTTTCGGAAGACAGGCACTGACACCAGTTCTGCCTTGGAGTAAGGTGGAGGTGTCCCATTTCCCCTTTCAGGGCTGGAGATATACATGCTGTCTGTACTGTTCATCTTCGGTACAACAAGGCTTCCCTTACAGGTTATTTTCTTTCTAGGACTGCTTGGCCATTAATGGAGAGATTGTCTTAAGAACCCAGCTCCTTCCAACATCAAGGCAGTTGTTCAAGTAGATGTGATGAGAAGCTCCACATCTTTAATCAGCACGTTGCATTTGTTACAATAACCTTCGCACATCACGGTGTTTTTGGTTTTCTCTGCTTTGACCTCTCTGTAGGAAGGAAATGAATCCACTCGTTTCACACTTTTCACTCTGTGTTTTAATAACACAATCTGGGAAAGGAATTAGCAGTGAGCAGTTAGTGCTGCTACATCTAACAAAGCATTGCTCAGCTCTTCATTTTGATGGTGATTTAGTTCACTTAACTCAGGAAGGCCTTGGGGCTATGAAGTATCTGAGAGGTTATCAGAGTATCTGAGGCTATGCAGGTGGGGCAGGGAGAGTGCATATAGCTAAGTAATGCAAGCATAAAGGTGATTGAAATGTATATAAATGGTTAAAAGAATCAGAAATCTGAGAAGGCTGGACCCCACACTCCATAAAGAAAATCCCAGTTGATCAGCAGACCAGGTCAGAAATAGTGTCCTGGTGTGCACTTCCTCGCTGTGCTCTGACTTCTTTGGAAGTCAATTCTCTGTGGGCATTACTCAAGCTCTAGATTTCTCCCAAGTGCCATAAAGCTTTGTTTATTTAAAATTAATTAAAAAGTCAGTGAATCCATTCTCTTTGGATAAAACAATGATTGAGATGCTACAAAACCAGACTAATCAAGCTCAGGCCTGTGTGGTTTTTACTGGCATGTTTTCTTCAGGTATTTAGTACCATACCCAGCACCAAACTTTCATAAGGGACTAGAAAAGTCCCCTTTGCCCAGTTCCCACACACTCCCCAGGCAGCATCCAGCCTTTTGCATGGAGCAGCCTGGTTTCCATAGCTCTGCACAAAATGCAAAGAGTGCAATCATTTGCTTGCAGCCTCGTTTGTGGGAATCAAAACAGTCCACATCAGAAAGGAAAAGCCTGGACACGTAACAGAAAGATGATCCCAGGTAATAACAAGGCTGTGCCAAGCCTCGGCAGTGGGGGAAGGGTTCTTGTATGACTCCATGCTTTGGATTGGAAAGGGAAATACGTTTTATGATGTTACATAGTAGGGTAAGATCATTTGGGGCTGGACAGATTTATGATTCACCCGCTCATTGACAGCCCTGTCCGCAGGACAAGATTTCAAAATCTGTTTCAGACTCTACTACTTCTGTTTTAAATACAGAAAACCAAGTCCTTATCCCAGTGAGCTCAGTCACATTGTGGATTTCAGATGGATCAGGATGTTTTTTCTTGTTGCTTTTTTGGAATATGCAGCAATCACTGCACCTCACCAGCATGCGAAAGCGGAAGGGTTTCTCTATAGTATGATTACAGCTTCTCATTGGTTCTCTACTTTCATTTTCTAGGTTTGCCTTTGTACACTGATACAAAGAATATGTCATTGTAACATCTCTGTCTACTAAACACCTTATCATCGTGATGCATTGAAGGAAAATAGATTCAGTAATTTGCTTAAAACCCAGCGTGAATTCACCACAAGGTGGGTACCCTTTGAGTCTTCAGTCTCAGGCAGAACCCTAACCACTTACTCATCCTCTTCTGCTACATCAGTGTACAAAGAATAAGTGTTAGGAAAGACTTCAAAATGTATAAATGATTAAATTAGGAAAGGAGTAGCTTCATTGTGGGAAAACTAAGAAAGTGTAGTTCCAGAAAGTCACCTTTGAGAAATGTTTTGTGATCCTTAAGAGCCCCCCTTAGTAATCCCTCAGATAACTTGTGGTTTTTTATAGACCTGTCATATCAAGGGTCTTGTTTTTATGAGGCATAATCTGAGTCTGCTTCTTCTTAAGTTACATATAAATGGATCCTGGAAAATGTAATGGAGCTTTTCAACACTCAGCCAAACCAAACTTGTCGTTACCAAAAGAGAGAGGGTCATGCAGCATCGTCTCTGCATTTTGGCAGGTGTGACATGTGGTGCTGCACCTGAGTCAGGTATTCAGCACACACAGAGGCTTGGTGCTGCCTCAGCATGGCCACAGCATGCCCATCCCATGTGAAATCTCCCTGGTAGGGCATAAGCAGGTTACAGGTGAAGTGCAACATGGAGCTCAACTAAACTGTGGAAACCCTGAGCCTGAAGCAAAGATTTTAATGGGAATCAGAAGAGGATTTGGTGTTTGTATGGATAATGACAGAAGACATCATTTTATTCCTTATTTATAGAAAGGCCATAAGATCTCATTCTCATGGCATGAGGCAGCTGCCAGTATTTTGAGATTGAACATGAACTTGTTTCGGTGTTTTTGGTTTTGTTTGTTTTTTTTTTTTTTTTTTTTTTTAATGTGAATGTTCTCATAAGAATAGGAAAAGAGATTTTGTTGTGTCTTTCTCACAAATGGCATTGGCCACTTTGTGCCAGGGGGCTGCATTAGAAGGAAGATCACAATTCTCCTGTGATTTCTACTACTTAACACTGAGTTGTGAAGGAAGTTACACACTCATTCATTGAAAAGTCACGCAAAGATCTTGGTAATTTTTTTTTTTTTTTTTTTTTGTTTGTCCTCCTACAGTTGTTCAGTCGGTTCAGTCTGGGAGGAAGGTCCCTTAACTTGAGCCCCTCTCTGCCTCTCCTTTCACCTCATTGCCCACACCGTTACTCACCCTGAACATTCAGTGACCACTCACAGACTGGAAGTGCCTCACCTGTGACTCACACCTCAGCCACTGGGCCAGAAATGGAGCTGTCCCGGGCACTGTGGAAAGGGCAGACAGCCACGGGAGGATGAGTAAAACCCCTTTGCTGAATTTTCTCCCCTGTGCCATGTGCACTTAAGCGCTGGCTTTAAGGCATGGATCGTGGCATAGATCATCGCAGTTTCCTGACCCATCACTGAGAATTTGAGCTCTCATATTTTCTGTGTTCTTCTAAACTTCTACAAATGCTCTCTGGCAACAGGGGTAAGCAACATAATTTTTACACTGTCTGTAGCAACTAGGAAGTGCTGTTGTAGAAATATAATTTCTTGTCAAGACTGTATCTTCTTGTTTTCCTAACTGGGAGGGGGAAAAAAGTCCATGTACTTGTTTGCTTTTTGAGTATGGGCTAATGTTTGGCAGAATTTGAATGGAAATGTAGGGGTAAAGATCAAGGTTATATAAACCGTTTAACTTATTGCATTATTAAAGGAAAACGAGTGAAAATAATTAATAGGCATGGTGAAAATAACCCTCAATAGATACACAAAGAATTAAAAGTGGGTCTCATCTTAATAATTTAGGGTTCTTTAGTTCAAAATAAATTATTAAAGATATGAACCTGGGCATAGTATGAGACTGGTACTCTTACAGTTGATGTTCTTACATGTTAATAATTGATTAAAGACTGGAAATTCCTCTGCTTGGTTTTTTCCTTCACTGGAGAATTCCTCTGTGATATTGAACAGGCACTTAGATCCATCAGATCCTCAAGGGAAATTAATTGTCTCTACATGGGTGTGGCCCAAATGCAAAGCAATAGGCAGCACTCTCTCCGAAGAACTTCAGGGCCTCCTTGCTTATCACCTCACATAGCACTGTGGCAGTTCAGAAATGAGACAGAGAGGGGGTTGGGGTAATAATCCTGAAATCTCTGAATACACGTAGTGTCTTTGCAGGCAGAAAACAATTGAGAACAAAGCCCAGCAAAACCTGCTCCTTGCAAGGTGGGAACTCTATTTTCTTTGATTTGTATAATTGTCTAATAGTTCAAACACTTACCTAAGAATGGAGCTATCTGCATCACCTCCTATCTCAGGGCAAAGGGATTTGCTTCTGCCTCCCACACACCCCGAAAGAGGGACCTAAGGTCCAGGTTGCCTTTGATCAAGGTACAGTGAGGGCTGGAAGGAGAGGGAAATAAGCAAAGACCCTCGGTGCAAAGCAAAGTGATGTTTGCTGCCTGGAACTGTGCTCCTTCAATGTTTGACTATCTGGGATTAAACAAGTTAGGCACATATACCTTTATGAGGAATGATAGCTCAGAATAAACTCCCTAGGACTTGAAGTGCTGCCACTGCCAGGCTACCATCAGTGTCCCTTTTTGGTCAGCCTGCTTTGCCCCATGGCTCCTGCCAGCTACACAACATCCTGATTCCATCCCATGACCTAGACAGGGGTGATTCAATGGGTAGGTGGATGAATGCCTAGGAAATCTGAGAGTATTTTGAACGTGTAGCAGAAGGATCTGAACCTGGATCCCCTTGTAGGTACTCTAGCCACTAGCATCTTTAAAGTGATATTGAGTGACTGCTTTGTTGCTCAGATGGATGCTTTCCAAGTCAGGCTTCCTCCTCTGGATCAGGAACTGTGTGGACAATCCTGCAGGCCAGAGAGATTACAATCCTGACCTAGCTTCAGAGGTCTTTAGTAACCATCTCCCAGGACATACTGTGAGTTTTCTGGACCACCAATGACCTTCTCTGACTCTGTACTGTCTCCCTGTTAAATTTAATGGCACTGAGTTGGGGCAGGAACGTAGCTGCACGTCAGGGGTAACCACGCTGCCAACCTTGCTGCCAGCCTTCGCTTTCTCATCTTCCTTCCTAAATAAATCTTTCACCTTTGCGTTTTTAAATGTCTTGGCAAATCCAATTTCTTCTGTAAAAGTGGTTAAAAGGTTTATTTTTTTTTAAGTCCCTATGTCATGGTGCCAAGATGTCGAGTGAGCACGTAGATTCACATCCTTCAATCAGCATAAGAAAAATGCATTTCCTACTGATGTAAACCTTTGTTCAGTTTCACAAGCCCATACATGTAAGCAGTGATTAGTTCTCTTTGTCAAGGTTGCAGTTTTCACAGGTTATTATAGTTCTAGCATGGCCAGCATAGAATTAACTTCCATAGCCTCTGGCTTTAATTCAGACATAAAAGGGATTAATATGAAGGAAAAATCGCTACCAGATATACCATCCCACTTAGCTTTCCCAGCTACTGCTGCACCTGTAAGAAGCAATTAATAATAAACCAGACTGGAGCTGATGAGACCAGGTATCATAGAGAAAATTGTACTGCTTTATGTGGAAGGATGTGTTGTCTAGTTCAGGAAGTTTTTTAAATAGGATTCTCATGGGCTTATGACTTCAGATCAATATTTCATATTACTTGCAGTCTAATATGCTGGAAAATTATTTCTTCCCTGTCTCTGCTCTCAAACAGCTTTCAGTGGTCTAATATGATATTTTTGGAAGAAAGTCAACTACTGTTAACTTGTAGAGTCTTACATGTAGTTAGTTACACTAAAAAACTCAGTTGTACCTACAAAGGTGTCAGAAATACAGATGGTGCAAATACTACTCCTGTCCAGCAAGCACCTTCGTTCTTCTTGTCACATGGTGAATTCTAAATTCCCCACAGTGCTGTAAGTGACTGTATATAGTCTGTAGGTATTACAGTGAAATAGCTGTATTTGCTCTGGGAACAGATACGGTATTTTCCCAGCTATTGCTGTCAAAACCCAAAGCAAGCCATCTGCATTGGCACTGGAGGCACCAGTGATATGTTTCTTGCTACAGGCAGGGGGCAGGCATCAAGTGAACCAACAGAGCAGATTCAGCCCTTACTTAAAAGGTAACAATATTTGAGTGTTTAAACTTAGCCACTGCAAGACTGCATAAATCTAAACTACGCCCCAGGCCATAGCATTGCATAGCATATAGTACAGATAGCACCTGAACATCAAAGGGGTGTGAAAATAACTTTGCTTAGAACTGTTAGGAAGGATCTAAGGGATGTCCCTTGATTTGTGCCTTTTTGCATCCATTCACATGCAATTTTTGCTCTTCAAATAGTCTGTTCATTTTGTGTTGCAATATCAATGTAAGACTTTTGTGTGGTCACAGATTAGATGGGATAATAGGAATGCGTCCTACGTCAGTAAATAAAGAGATAGGCAGATAGATAAATAAATAAACCTACATCGTGTTCTGGCCCAGGCAGGAGATTATGGCCATGAAGCCCAACAATCAGTAGTAACCTTTCCCATTTTTCCTTCTCTCTTGCATGGGATAAATATCAGATTATTTAATGACAGGACATGTCAAGTTTATTTCACACAAGACCTGCTTTGACACGAGAAACAATATGACAGGTGTAGTCAGTGGTAAATGGTTTCTACATGTGGATTTTGGTGCAGAAAAATGGATGAGAGGTGAGGGAACTAATGCATTGCATCCTTTGAAGGTACAAAGGAGATTCATGTCAATGTAAACCAAAGTATCTCTTCTCTGTAAGTCTGTCAAAATTTGATATTTATTTTTCCTGGGAGGCCTTTGGGTGGTGCAGTCAGCGTTAACAAGGAAGCAACTGACAATAAGAAAGGTCAGACTATGAAAGTTAAAACACAAGGATTTGTGGAGCAGCTAGAGAAGGTCAAACACAATGAACTGAAGCACCTTGCAAGGAAAAAAAAAATAAGCCACTTAGAGAAAAAGTTTTATTTCTTCTTTAGTAAAAGGTTTGCTTAATATTTCATGAGAGGTAACAGTCAAGGGTTCAGACAGAAGTTACTTAAACAACACATTGCCATTTGGAAATGCTTAATGGCATTAAATGTATATATTTTACCATCTTCTACAGCCCTGTTTTAGTTGTACTGTCTGTCTGGTGCTACACCTGCAGCCCTGGAAATTAGCTGTGGTTGAACTGCTTGGGCCTTCATGTTCGTCAGGAGATAACAAATGCTGTGTGGTGCCGGCTGGGAGAAAATTATTCTTGTCTTCCTTTGGCATGTGCAGACAAGGAATGAGAAAACTAAGTTTGTAAAACGAGAAAATTAAATTGTTTTCTCTTTCATTGTAACACGCTGATATACTTGCAGGATGAGCATTAGCTCTTAGTGAGCTCAGCTGCCCTGGGGAAGGGGTGAAAACGTGGTCTTTTCACAGGGGAAGCCTGCTTTCATATGCCATCTCTTATCAAACTTCTGCATTGAAAGCCAAAACGCCCATATGGCATTCTTGCCCCAAAGGTGAATGCTCTGGAGGAAACACAGCAGCATAAAGCTGATTCATAGTTAAAGCTGGCTAACCAGTTCCCAACATAGAGCTTTGTGTGTACAGGCAGGGTTTAAGGTCTGTGAGCAGCCTGAGCCATTTGGGAATGTCGGTACTGGCAGGGCAGGGCAGGGCAGGGCAGGGCAGGGCAGGGCAGGGCAGGGCAGGGCAGGGCAGCCCCTCTGCAGGGCTGGGAGGCACAGCCTGTGGGGCTCAGCAAGCACAGCCTGGAGGAGAAGGGCAGAGCAGTGCCTGGAAACAGAGGGCATGCAGCTCTTGTACTGCCAGTGAGTCAACCTCTCTCTGTCCTGAGAGCTGGCTGTGGTTGCTCAGCTGAGGTGCCCGGTAGAGTTCTGCCTGCGCCCGTGTCCTGCAGTCCTGACACCTCCAAGACTGGAATTTGGCTGTTTCTAAGACACTGAAGATGAGATTCAGCCCTTAAGTGAATTAATTTCCTGCCCAGTTGTATTGCCAAGAGCCACATCATCTAATCTGAGGGCCCAGATGACATGCAGGCAAAGTGGGCCAGCCAGTGACCAGTGATGGTTGAACCAAAATATTTAGGGGAAAAAAACCCACCTGCACAAAGGCTTGCTTTCAAAACTTTCTCAGTTGCTATAACAGCCATACTGTTTGATCTACATACCCAACATTTTCACTCCTGATGTCCTCACTGTACATAAGCCTTGCTGAGGGGTAAAACCATCACGTACTTCTGAAGGTGACTGACATGAGATCACATGGTCAGTGTAAACAATTGTTTTTGTCTCACCAGAATTAATTACTCCAGATAGCCAATGTCTGTTTCTTTACTGCAGGCCAGTGCAGAGAGAATTGCAGAAAGGGTTTTTTTTTTTAGTGAAGTTATTCCTTTTCTGCATCCTTAAGTACTTCAACCAGTTTCTGAACAGACAGGATCTTCCTCTTGAGAGTATATTTGTGCATGCCGAAGACTTTTCTATGAATGGGAATACACTCTCAGAAGAAACAAACCAATGTAATTATAGACTGGATTTCCATGTTGATTTTTAATTTCAGATCTGAGTGACTTGTATCCATTTTAATTTGCATGAAGAATGTTGCTTAGGCAAACACACTCCATTGATTCTACTTGGCAAGTTGCTTTTTTTGTTTGATGAGTGCAATGCTCTTGGTCTCCACCAGTGATCTCTGGCAACACAGTAAGACTGTGGTCTGTCTTACTACTCTTGCCATGCCATTTCGGGATGAAGAGCAAGGACTCCAGAGAAAGCTGGACTTTCTGTGGCTGTGGCCATCGGAATGCTGCTCACAACTCACCAACAAGGGATTGTCAGACCTGATGGGAATTCGGTCTAGCTGCCGTCACACTTGGTGACACTTTTGGTGCTGAACTCAGAGAGCACACATGTAACCTCGTAGTGAGGTACTCACTTAAACCTCACTTAAACTTGTGATTATCCTGTATCTGTCTACGTCCAGAATGTACCGTCTCACTAAAATACCAAGTTCCAGTGGAAAATGTAAAGAGCCATTAGTTGTTAAAATACATTCATTTACCATAAGCTATATTGCGATTACTTGGCTTTTCTAGGTAACTAAAAAATGAGACGTAAAGTTTCATTTGTTGCTTTTTAGTGAGCATCAAATGACAGAGTTCTGTGTTCTAGTTCTAAAGATCTGCTGGTTGAACCCTTTGAAAAATCCTAATGTTATCTGATCTGATAATAAGTGCCTAGGGGAGTGGAGGATGGGAAGGGAGCATTGGAACTGCAGCTTGGTGGTGCTGTGGACCATTCAGGTCCATTGCTTTCCCGTTGTCTCTTCCCCACAGGCTGACAGTCTGTAGTGTTGTGCCTGAGCACATCCTCACAAACATGCAGTGAGGCAGGAAAGTGCTGCTTGCTGCCTTTTCCAAAGGGGAGGCACAATGTCTGACTAGTCCAAGATCACACAGGGACTGAAGAGAGAACCACCAAACTGAGTCCAGGTCCTCTAAACCAGAACCCTATGCAGCTGAATAATCCCTCTATTGAAGTCACTCTCCGTCATCTTGTATTGTATTTAACGTCAGGATATTCCTTTCTCTTTCATCTGTCAGACTTTTTACTGTTGTCTTCCTGCTGCAGCATTTCTGGTCAAGAGAAACAGGGGCAAGAACTTGTGTCTGTGTTAGCACAATAAAAAACATGAATGCAGTCCCTGCACTTGGCTAAGACCCTGATGTCCTCACTGAAGCAAGAGAGTCCTTTGGTTTTGTGCTTTCTTGGATTTTTGCCCTGCTCCTTGAAACCAGTTCAGTGGGACCTTTAGCCAGGCTCTGCCTTTTCCAAGGACAACCTTCAAAGGATTGCTGTAAGGTACTTAATAGTGAGCTCTTTGCCTTAACAGCTTGCCTTTCTTTGCAGGTGACTATTAAACTTAGTGACTTTAATAACTCAGTAATAGCTACAGCAATAATGTAAATACAATTATTCAGAGGAGTTTTGCTGGTTGAAAAAAGGAAATGCATGTACTTTACCGCAAGGACTCAAGGAGCTCTTGCCCTGCTTGTGGGGTCACTGGCTCCCATCTATAACCAGCCTAAGCTTGGTGTGTCTATTCACTGATGGTACACAGACCTTATGAAGATGTTTGTTATGTTGCTTCTTTTATAGGGCTAACCACCCTCTGGCTCCTGTGTTAGAAGATCACTTCATGTGTTCACAACTAGAAGCAAATTTGGCTGTGTTGTTGTCACTGACGGTAGTGAGGCCAAGTGTGATGGTGCTCAGGGAGCAGCATCCTGAGCCTCCCACGCTCACAGTCAGAGCTGACATCATGGAAAGGGTAGGCATTGCAGGAAGAGGAAAAGGAGACAGCTAGTAGACCTGATTTCAGTGTTACTGACCTGTTCAAAGCCCCATCTTCCCCACTTCCCTATCCCATGCTTCCTAACAAAAACAGGTATCTGAGAGCTCTGCTCTCTGCTAGGCTTGCTTGGTCTAGGGAGTTGGATTTCTGCCATCAGGAGGGACAGGTGGGATGGTGACACATTTCAGTCTCTACTCAGCACAATATAAAGGAGTAACTGTACCCATTAAAGACAAAACACCAAGTAGAGCAAAGAGGGAGGAAGACCAACATAACTATTTATCTACTTGCAATGACATTGCTTTTTTAGATAAGCGTACGTGCCTTAGACAAGATGTGAGGTCTTTTAGATCAAAAGGATTCATAGTGACAACTAATGCAACGCTTGGGGCTGTAGCTAAGCTTGTGCATGCTGGAGCACTAACAAAGACACGGTTCAACATGTGCTGCATAAACTAGGCATGTGAAATAACTCAGACAATAATTTACCTCTGTGGCAATAAACTTGATCAAAATAGAAAAGGGCATTACAATAAACCAATCCAAAAGAAGGATGGAACACCTTCTCCTCAGCCTTAGCTCCAGGGAAAGGAAGAGTGCTCTCTAAATGAGTTACAGCTGCATGCAGGGCTGCTGCCCATTATCTGTTTTGACTACCTTGTAATTGCAACCTGAAGAAAGTGCTGCCTTCTCAAAGAAGCTGAGGCAGTGAATCTCAGGGCATCACTTGTGTTTCTAATCACCCACCCTTAAGAACCTGTAGTGTCAAGCACTCTTCATATACTCCAGCATAGCCACAGCTCAAGGGGAATTGCTATTGTAAAACCGGCAGCAAGAAGGAGGAAGCGTGCTGTACAGTGGGTGCAGTGTGGGGCTGGCAGAGGGTTATAACCTAAGTGGATAGGTTAGCTAATGAGCTAGAGTGGAAGTCAGGAATTAAACCAGACCACAGAGAGACACAGTGTCATGAGATCTGTTTGGTCTTTGTCAGGTTCTCTTTTTGGCCTCTCTTTAATGCTGAAAGGTACTGGAGAGTCTTTATTATTTGGCTACCTAAACCACAGGTGGCTCCAGCTTTCTGAGGCTCTCCAGAAAGGGCTGGAATATGCATGAGGCAGAACAATTAAGCAGGCTGCTTCTCATGATTTTAAATGGCTTACTTGAAAATTGAGCTTGGTTTGGGTCTCATGCCCATCTGCCTTCAGAGAAGAGGCACATGAAAGCGATGCAATATGACTCATGAAAGCTGCATGGACCAAAGCAGGCCATACGCTCCCAAGAAGTAAGACCCAGAGCTGTGGGGATGTGAGCTCTGTTGGAACTTTGAAATCAGAAGACTATAGATGAGCATGGGGTTCTCTCAAGTGAAATGCACAAGGTGGTCTGTAAGGAAAACAAAGAGTTCATCATGAACAATAACAAACATTGTGCTGTCTGTAGTTTCAACTTTACGACATCCAGCTTTGTGTCACTGGAGTGAGAGAACACCACAGATACTGGAAGGGTACAGGACAAAAGGGTGTCTCTTGCTGGGTCCAGATGTGTTCCCCATCCTCCATATGTCTCTTTTACAGCTATTTCACGTTGTTTGCCTTGATGCTCAGTGTAGTTTGTTACTCAAGCATGCCTCTGCAAAAGGCATTTGCCCTGGGGCCTTGAAGGCAACGCCTCTGCAGCACTCCAAGCATCCCTAACCCTGGCAAAGCTAAGCCAGAGGGAGTACCAGCCAACTTCATCCCAGCTGTACATTTATTTTGGCTGCAAGGGTCAACAGCACAAAATTTAATTTGCCTGTGCAGTAAAGTATATGATAGTGCCAGTCTCTATTTAATCTCATAACTCATGTCTGATATCTGTTCTGCCAGGGAAGTTGTCCGCAAATCATACAGAGGACTGTATGATGTATCTATTTCTTCATAAGAGAGAAACTTGGTAAAATGTCTATGATAAGTGACAACGGTTCTTGTCCTTTACAGAAACTGATGGGTTTTGGTGAAACTATCTTTCAAGGCTGATTAAGTGTGTACTTCATTGTGTGTGTTTTACCAGCAATGAGTTAACTTCAGATCAGAAGGCTGACCCCTCTTGGTTGGATACTCTGAAGTGTATGTCCCTCTTTGACTTTGTGTACAAGCCATGAGGTTGAAAAGAAATAAAAGCTGTAGTTTAGGTAGATACACTTATTGGAGGGAAGAGAATTTAACTTCTCTAGCAAGGAGACTTGTCTGAATGTTACTGAGAGTGTCACAAACTACTCAGAAATCATTTACTTGGTTATGTCTGGTGTAGAAAACTGAGAGAAAGAAAATGCTAGCACACTGCTGAAAGCATCTGAACTAACCACATGATCACCAAAGAAGCAAAACAGTCTTCCAGACCAAAGAGACTAAAAGGCTCCTGAGTCAGTGGTGAGCTTCTGCTGTGGTAGCTACATGAGCTGGGGAGAATCAGCAGTGTGGTCCACTGGGAGGCTGCTCTTGCACAAAAGTCTTGCACTGAGCAATTCCACACACAGGCAACTGATCCCCAACAAAGTGTATTTTGAAACAAATGTGCTGTTTTGAGCAGGATTCTTGCTATTCATGAAACAGGATTTGTTAAAAAAAAAAAAAAAGATTAACATCTCAAATATCAAAATGTGTTTTCAGTTTTTTTCAAATTTAAAATGTTAAATAATTTGCTTCAAAATTAGCAATTTCAGGATTTTTACAAGTGACCCAGAAAAGAAACAAAATATTTCCTTCCAATTCACATCCTAATGAAGGAATTTTTTTTTTTCAAACAATGGGCAAGGCACTGAAAGTAGGCATTAAAATGAGGATTCCATTTATTTGCATAGCTTTAGTTGGGGTTACCTTCTGAGTGGAGATTATATCCTACAAGAACTCGAAGACCAGCAACTGGCAAAATCTGTTGCACGTATTATTGGGCGTGGTATTTACCAACATTATAAGGAGGTGTCAACAGCAAGCTATTTTTTTTTCACTTCCACAGAAATGTATGCCCTTATTTTCCTCAATTTTTTGTGTATTGTTACTGCTCCTGGCAAGGGAGATAGCTCTGATATAAACAAAATATCTCATCATTTACTCATCAACATTATAAATAAGATGCTGACTTAAACCTGCGGCCAAGCAGCAAAACGCGCGCAGGTTTCCAGGATGGAGCTGGAAGTCGCAGCACCCAGGCTGAGGTGGGGTGGCTGAGGAGGTTTTACCCTCTCCCTGCAGAAGAACCAGAGTCCAAGGAAGGCCACTGTTTATCCAAGTCTCCCTGCAGGAAGAGAGGTCTGATAATTTGCCAGCACTCGAGTGCAGCAGGTGTGTGTGAGAGTTTGCTGCTCTGTTTGTCTTGGAATGCAGAGCCCCTGGAAGTGCCCAAACCTTCCCATGCCTTGGCCACATCACCGGGTCGCTCCTCTGGGAAATGTCCAAGCCTCTCAAGGTTTGCTGAAGGCCTGGGGTGACTCTCTTTTCCTGCCAAGAGGAGCTGGAAAGGGGTAAAGCACGGCTAGATAATAACCTAGAAAAAGGTAACCACAGGGGCTTGTCTCACCGTGTTGTTCTTGTTCCAAAATGCCATTTTGGTCTGAATTGTTTTAGAGAAACCTGAGGTGCTTTTCAGTAGGCTGCTGTACCCCAAGGTGATTCCACAGGAGCATATTCCTAAAGGTACTTCCCAGAGTGTAATCCATGTCAACAGGAGAAGTTGGAAGTTGGAAGTCTGGCAAATGACAGATCAATGCTCTGTTAAGCTAAAGGAGGCATAGAGGATTGTTTTCCTGTAATTCCATTACTTACTCAGTTATCAAAGTGGACTTCTGTTTTCACTCAAAATCTAAAGACTTGCTGATGTTTCCAAAACACAGGGTTTCAACAGAAGCACTGAAAAATATTTGAAATGCAAAGACGTTAAGAATCATAAGCATATTTATCAGAGGTCAGGAATGCTGCCAGCTTTGTGATCTATTTTTTATTTCAGTTCCTTCTCCCAGATATAACCAGTCCCTTGCAAAAAAAAGACTTGACGTGACTCCCAGATGTAATATACTTTCTTCAAAATCTCTGCTTACATAGATATATAAGCCAGGAGTATCTGGTGGAGCTTATGTATCTTACCAAATATGTAACATCTGTGACATGTACAGCAACACTGGACAAAGTGAGAAAGACTGTACATGGTTTCTCCTTCTTGCAGGATAGGAATCAAAATGTTTAATAAAACATGAGAATATCTAAGCAACCCTGTGTATAGTGAATCACAAAAAATCCACTGAATGTTCTCAGGCCCAAGTGGTGCCACTTTCCTGTAGTCAGAGTTGCTTAAGATGTGGGTCTGTGTCTGTTCTCTGTGTGACTGTGAGTCAAGAGGACATAGGATTTGAGTTGTTCTTTTTCCTTAGCAATAGTGGAGCGAGTCTCTGCCCTGCCTTGTGTGTACACGTGAGGGCTAGCAGAGAATGTCCTTTCCTTCAGCTCTTCTGAAGGTGTGATCCAAGCAGAAATAGTCAAGAGTGAGGTGAGAGAGGCAGAAAATGAACAAATGTGTAGATAGCACACCTCAAAGAATTCAAGTTACAAGTGACGAGCCATCTTTTCTTTCTCTGGGAGATGATCAGCGTATTTATGCATTCTTCAGAGTACTGCAGACAGTACATTACACTCAGTACTCATTTCAGTACTAACAAGAGATGAGTTTTAAAGACCATCATGAAAAAATTGCACTTGATGAAGTTCTGAGTACTGTCCCTAACACCTCTGGTTGCCTAGTATTGGATGAAGAAACTGGAAGAAGCAGTCAGGTGGTCTTGCTAGTGGAAGTGACTCATGCAGACCGTGAGGACTGGGATGAGAGAACAGCAAATCATCCTAAAGCAGAGCAGTGTTGTGCAGAAAAATCTGCCATGCACATCTTCATGAGATTATTGGCCACCTGGGGCCCTGAACAAGTAGGAGTGGAAGCCTCACAGCTGTCCATTCCTCTACTTCTTCAAGGCTGATTTGCTTGTGATGAGTCAAGGTTACTACCCTGAGGCTGGTGGGGTCAGACAAGTACGGTCTGACAGCTTCAGTGCCACCCTCTTTGATGATGAGGTAAGTGTTGGTATGACTTTCAACCTGTGAGCAGAGCTGTATCAGGGTCCTGGACTTCTTGGTCCTGGTGGCTCAGAGCCCTGGAATTGAGACCTATCCCCATTGTCACACAGGGCAAGGTGAGGGATCATATGCAAGGGGCTTACCAGAGCCAAAGCTGTATCTGCTGAAGCTGCTGTATGTGCTCTGGGTCTGCCACCTGAATATTTTTTTCCAGTTCCTGCTAAGAGACATTGAGTATATTCTGATGCTGGGGTGGGACTGATCCACTGAAAGTTGAGTGATAGGCAGCCACACTCCTAACTTCATTTATCCAATGATCCTAAGATCTCTCTTGACCTAGAGCAGTTGTAGCCACAAAGCTCATGCTGCTTTCTTAAAAACTCTCGAGTAGCAAGACGTTTAGGTGGTATTTTCTGATATGGGTTTGGAAATCTGCAGTGTGAATGGCCACCAAGCAGATGAACACCAGAGGTGTTCCATGGGGTGGTCTGATATTCACAGGAACGGGTGGCACCAGGTGCAGAAGTGAAATGCCATCATGGGGCTCTCACGGCATGTAAGCAGCGAGAGGAGGATTAGGTCACACAATTTGCTACATGTGAGAGCCTTGAGGATATCTAAGGTCAGAACTGGGTCAAAATGAGAGAAAAAAATAGACAGATGCGAAAGGCATTGGCAAACCTGTATCTCGTAATTGACTGATGCCAGCTAAAGAAAAGGCATCTACTTATGCCATGGGAGGATGTGGAAGGCATGTCTTGACTGATGTGAGTGCCTCATGTTTGGATCTGGGATTAGACCAGCATCTATGACAAGGCTAATGGAAGAGAAATCCTTGGCTCTAGGCCTTTGTGACTCAAAATAGCTCAGAGTATAAATGGACCCGCACTCCACTACCTGAAGGAAAAACTGTAAGATATTTATACAGTTAGCTGAAGAGAGATTTTAATTCCATGGTGTTGAGCAAGCATCAGTTGATTTATTCAAAATATTTCAGCTTGATACTGTGGATTTCTTGTCTCTGAACACAGAATACACTGTTTTTGCTGAGGACAGCAGCAAGCAGTCCCTCTCACCTCTGTAGCACTAGGGTGGCATTGGCTTTGGCCATCATCAGCTGCTGCAGTCTCCTGAGCTTGTGAGTCCCTCTGACAATGGCTTGGTTGAAAACAAATATTGTTCTGGTTATTCCCTGCTGCATCTTCTCCTCATTCCTGCCCAGCTATTTCTAGGTGCAACCTGCTGTTCCTCAGAACATCAACCGTGTTTGTGGTAGCTTGCTTTTTGCTCCAGCTTTGCATCAAAGAAAGGTACAAATAAAAAGAATAAGCAGGCTGAACACACTCCAACGACTGGCTAGAGGGAACAAAAGAAAGAGGAGTATAGTGTGAAAGGCAAATCAAATGCCACAGAAACTGTTGCTCTGCAAAGCAACTGTGGAAAACTTAATATGCAAATTAAAACAATCAGAGACTCCATACTAAGTTACTTGACTAGAAGTGACTTTTGGAAGGCAGGGATGGAATTTTCTGGGACTATTCAAACCTGACTGGATGCATCTCAGTTGGATTTAGAGATGAATTATTTGTCTCAAGCTGTAGATGCCCAAATTCCATTTTTTATTTCATTTTTCTAAATAGGTTTAAAATAACAACTAAAGTGATTCTTAACGGGTTAATTCAACTCTTTACATACAGATGAGCTTGAACCAAACCTTGGAGTCAAACATCTGTGAGCTTTGGGGAACTCCAGGTTCATGTTTTGCAGCTGAAACTCATCTTGGTTTTAACTACATTTTTATGACAGATGCCAAAACTTCCCATGAGCAATTTCTCCCCCCTTCCACACCCAAGTCCAAGCAGAATATCACTGCAGCCTCACTATGGAACTTTTTTCACTTGATTTTTTTACAGTGTAACTTACAGCCTTTTCTTAATAGATTCTAATCCAAATTCTCCCTGAATGTAACCTGAGATAATTCTCTGCTTATGCATCAACTCTGCTTGAACTGCAAAAGGTAATTAGTGTCTCTTCTGAATTGTTTGTCTTTCCTTTTACCCGCCCTGCCCCCCCCCCCCCTTCATTTTATTGTACTGAATTTTGACTTGGTGTGAGTTACAGCTGGGTATCAGATCTAAATACTTAGTAATTTGGCTTCTGACCTGGTAACCTTATTTTATAGCATGTTGTATAATGGAACCTCATCGAACATGCTGATATAGGTTACTGTGAGGGGCCAGGTGCTCATGCCTCTTAATCGTCTTAAATATCCGTTCAGTATCTCTTGATGCTATTAATGTGTTTGTCCTTTGTTTAATATGCAGCAGGCAGGAGGACTAAGATAAAAACTATGAACTAATAAAGGAAGGCTGAAACTAGGATATAACCTTAGAAAGTTCCTTGCAAACAAGTAATAAAAGAATGAAAATGGCAAACCCGAAGAACCTCTCCCAGCTGATTGGATCTGCAGGTTAAATTCAAATCCTGTAAATGGATTCTCCTGTGTACTTACACTTATTTACATAGATATGGTGTATATACAAACCTCTATAAGCCCACAGGACTCCAGGAAACCCTTTCAGAAAGTTTGTGCATCAGTATATACACAGTTACAGCACCAAACTACATGCTCAACAGCTCAGTTGATGAGACTGATTCAGTGCTTTTGTTAAACTGGTTCCAGTTTGGCACTGCGAGGTGGAGTCCAGGAGTTTAAACCATCACAGAGGTGTCGGTACCTGTAACACCAGAGGCAAAAGGATTTCTACTACACATTTCATGGTCTGTTGGAGCAGCTCTGCACCAACACACTTTATGTCAGATGTATAGCCTGGCTAAGGAAGGACAGTAACTGGTAATGCTGCTGCAGCTTGCTCTCTCATAACCCTCTGCATCCATAGTGCAAAAGTTATGTGGAAACCTGCAAGCATTAGCTGTTGGCAGTCCCAAACTCATTATTTGTAGGAAGGTTGTAGCTAAAGAGGAGGCCCCACACCAGCTGCAACCACAGTCTTTTGTTGTTTGGGGTGTTTTTCTGGGTTCCTACACCTTGACCTTTGGAAGTTCATATGCCCTCGGTCATCCTTGTACCTGAGTGCCTTGTAGATTGCGATAGTCTTGTCTTCACAGCCACCTTGTGATGTGAAGAGATATTTATATTCCCATCTCCCCAAAGACACACTCACTAGGATCACAGAGAACATCTTATTGCTGCCATTTGTTGTCACTCTTGGCTCCTCTGTTATTTATTTAAGTCTTTCTTTAATCTCAAATAATCTTGGTTGTTCTTTTTAATCCTTTAAAGTACTGTTTGCTCTCCTCCTTCTTTTCCCATCTTCAGGGTTTATTACCCTGCTTAAACTTGGCTCTTTGGAGCATGGACTAAGACTCTGAAGAGGTTGCCTATTAAAGGGCTTCAGCAGTACCTGTGCCTGTGCACTGGGTGGTAAAAATGAAGGTATTCTTCTAAAGTCAGGTACAAGAGGCATGATTGTTAAATCCAGGACCTCAGGGGGTTTCTAAGAGCATAGCTGAATCAATTTAATTAAACTGTGATTATCTTTCTTTTTTTCTTTTTTTTATTTCCTGCTCTTCCCTTCTCTCCTTATACCAGGCTCAATTAACATAATGCAAGACTTTTGGTGGGCATTGCCTTGGCTTAAATGAGGCATCTATTGATTTACCTCTGTCAGTTAGCAAAAACAGTTGTTGTCAGCAGATTACCTTATCTACCACTTAATCTTAATCACAGGTTAATTATTTCATTGTATTTTCAAATATTTGCAAGAAAGACAAATATTTCATAATCTCTTTTTTAATTTCGCATTTCTTTTCATCTTTATTGGTTGTCTCTATTAGCAAATATATTTTATTGTCCTCATTGCAGAGGAAATCACCCACTCTTTATTTTGGCTCATCCTCTGTAGGATCAGTCATGCTGGCAGGGTGACACACGACGGCAGTGAAAGTGCAAGACATTTTTTCCAAGCCACTTCTCTGCTCTTTTGGATCGAGTTCCAAGTTTCTTACCACCACAAAAAAAAAAAATTATTATTAATATATTGTGATTCTTGGCACTTGTTGAACATCCTGTTGGTGCTGAACAAGTGACTTTCCTTCCACATGGCATGTGGAGTTCCAGGGCCAGGTTCCCATTCCTCTGTGTACATGTCAGATCAATGTAAATATGATGAAGCCAAATAATGACATAGTTTTCCCTAGTTTCTCAGGATTAGGTGCTGTATGACTGCAGTGAGAAACCAGCTCACAATGTCTGCCTCATCTAACAAATATTTCCAGTAGCACCAATGTAAGAGAACAGGCAGAGAAGTGGCAGTGCTGAACTCCCTGGCAGATCCCTGGCACTGCTCTGCTTGTGAAGGTTTTGCTTCCTTACCCAGTTCCTGCTAGATCTTTAATCTGTTTAGCATACAGCAAGTCTCATTATTCTTAATAGGAGCTGTTGAGAAGTGGGTGTTTTTGAAAATCTGCCTGTACATGCTTAATGAACATGCTCGAGGGAAATCAAACATTTGGGATTCCTATTGAAATTCCTCGTTGAACCCCAAAGACTTTTTCTAAGCAGAAAGAACAGTTACTTCATGCAGAAAATATGTTTTTCATGTGCCTTGCTTCTTCTCCCCTGAATCCCTTTCTCAGTTGCTATGTGAGTATATTTTCACTGTGTTTTTAACATATTTTACCTGTATTTTACTGCCCAAGGTGCAGTGGTGGAAGAAGAAAAGCTATACTGCAAACTCTGTATGTGGTGTAGCACTGGTGCAAGTCATTCGAGCTGCTACTATTTGGGAACCCAAGAGAGATGCTGGAAGTGCCCATTCATACCCCAGGAAAGTACCTAATGTCAAATACCTGTTCCAGCAACTGACCCAGTTTTACACAAGTGGGGGTTTTTGCCATCTGGCATAGATGGCAGTTTTTTCTGGTCAGGACAAAAGGCATCTCAAGCCTTGTTTTGTCTCACTGGGACCCCTCATGATCCATTCCTGATTTTGCTCCTGCATTAATCACTGGGAGAAGGGGACAGGAGGGCATCACTGTTGTGTTAGGCTCAGGGAGTTTCCAGTGTGATGCCTAGGTGGGCAGTAGATACTCTCCCTTCCCTGCTTTGACTACTCTGTCCTCAGGAGATAATGCCAACCATTCTTCTCCAGTAAAACTTTTGGTACCTCCAGCGAGATCGTCTGTGGCCGCTGATTCTGTGAAGATATCAGAACAGGAGAATGATGTCAAATGCTGCTCCACCACAGCAAAACCCCTGCTCTCCTCAAACACATTGGAGCCTTGCCTGGCTCGTCTCTGCCCTGCACTCACTGCGATTGCCTTGTTTCCACGTGGCCAGAATGAGGAGGAGCGTTCAGTCTGTCTTCTGGCCTCGTGTGTGAATCACTGTCCTTTTGTACCTGCCAGGAGCACCTTTTCAGGGCTTACCTGTCCCAGTGGTGATCTCAGTGGAAGGCATGAGTCACTTCCAGTATTTGTGAGCCAATCCAGCCCAGTCTGAAGATTTAGATAACAGCTACAGCACTGCGGAAGAATTGTGGCATTTAACAAGAAATTCTTGCATTAATTCCATTAACTTTAAATCCATCTGTAGATTATTGTAACAGGGTGCAATTATCATTGTGCTCTAGAAATGGCTATAAGCTTTTGTAGGAAAAGTAGTATTATCTATCAAATTCCATACACCTTTGATCTCACTGAATCCCCAGCTTCATTTGGGATTGTTTGTCATTTTCTGGGGTCATCTTTCATAGTCAGGAGTCATCCAAGGGTGTTTAATTTAGACTCTTTCCAACTTGCCTTTCAGATGGGCTCCTCCCTCCTGCTGACTGGTTTACATGATCTTGGGCTGAAGTGATAGGCAGTCTTTGGTTTTGATTTTAGCAGAGCCTGGATTTTAACTTCAGACTCTTGCATCAATCTCTGATGAAAACCTTGAACCTCTTGACACACAACCCCTGAATTTGGCCTACCATTTTAGCCATTCAAAGGGCTTTTCATTTGCAAAGTCCAGTGTATGAGCTTCCCGTTTGTTTTTTAATTCAAGCTGGCCTAGAAAAATGATAATACCAGACTGAAATAACAAAGCTACTTCTCTTGTTTTACTTGTAAATCTGAGAAACAGCTAAGTAAATGCCAGCCAAATTTAATTCAAAAAGAAAAACAGTCTTCTATCTTATGTGCCAAACTTCACTTTGAATAATAATGAACACCTGAAACTGCTGATAGGTAGACTCTCTAGCTGTAAAAACAAAAAAGGGGGTGTGGAGAGTGAACTATTATTGTAATTGATGAATTGCACAATAGGGAACAGCTATGCATAACGAATAGTGAGTGATGGAAATTAGACCTCCAGATCTAGAAACTCAGTTGTATCACTTGTCCTCTCCTGGGAGAAAAGGAAGAGCATGGGATAAATGTGACCCTTGTCCTGGAAGGCCAGCAGAGCCCTTCATTTCAGGCACGTGAAGTGTGTTAGCACATTGTGTTTCTGTTTCAGCAGATGAGTGGAAATGACACACGAGAGCAACAAGGCCAGAATTATGGTGAAAAACAACCAAGCTCCTCACCTGACAAGCACATCAAAGATACAAGGGTACAGACGTGCTTTTCTTCTTCCCTGTTTTTGTCTGAGAACGTAATCTTTCTCTGGGACAAATGAGGGAAGCATTTAATTACATTTATGAGAAAGGCAGCAAAGACAAGCAATGAGCTTTCTACTCTTGTGTTTGTGTGTGTGTTTGAACACTTTTTGGGGAACAGAAAGTTGTTCTCACCTTCCCAGGTTATTCATTACATGTCTGAAGCTTGTCTAACTGCACTCTGAGAGGTGATGAGTTCTAACAACCCAGTCATTAAGGCATACTGATATTTTTCTTTCCATCAGCTTTCCCAGTGGCTCAAAATTGTTAATATTTATTAATGGAAGGAAGTCAAGGCAGGAGAAGAAAATTAATCTGTGAGCTACCAGTGGGGGAAAAACCCCTGTGTAACTGCTAGTTCTTGGTATTGTTAACTGTTCACCAGAAGTATGCTAACACTGCCTCTGCCTCATTCAAAATAGTGTTTGTGATAAATGCAGTGACCAGAGTAGGTCCAAAGATAATGGCAAAAATAAAGACCCTTTTCTCCCAGCTAATTGCATGGTATAGGAAACTTAGATTATAATTGTATCTGGTTGTATTTTAGTGAGACAAATGCATATTTTTTGACTGTGATGTCTAGCTTTGCTACCATGACATGTCAGAAGAAGAGATAAGACCTATCTTTTGAACATGTTTTAATGGAAAGCCTATGGGCTAGACTGCAGCCAACACTGGATTAAATTGCATTTAAGTGTGTGTGCCTAAATGGGCCTGGTCATCCATGCCAATGCTGAATTCAGTATAATGGGATGATTTTGACATAGTGAGGACTTGAGGACTGGCGTGTTTTCAGAGCTTTATATTCTGCTTTAACTGCCACGCTCCTATCAGTATCACTGGGTGTTTTGCAACCAAAACCATTTGATTTGAAAGTCTGTTCCTGAGTGTCACAGTAGATTTATAGCTTACTACATGCCATACCAGAAGGTTATATCCAGGGCATGATGTCCATCTGTAATCAGCCAGAAATACAAATGCTGGGATTTCTTCACAGCTGCAATAATATTACTGTAAGATGTAACATGTGAGACCACTCATGTCAGCTCCATAGATCATAGATAGTCCCTGAAACAGGATGCCAGATCAGATTCCTAATTCTGTCCCCTTAGATCTGAGTGTGTTCAAACTTTCAAAAATCTTCCCCTGGGAAAGTCTGGGGGAGAGGGAGGGTGAAAAACTAAGCCTTAAGATGCTTCATTCTCTTCTCTTTAATCCTCTCACCTTCATTACTAAGCCTCTTCTGGGAGAGCTGGTGCTGTGTCCCTGACCTCTTTGTTCTTTCTGCCTTAGCTTTGCGCTGTCTCCTGAAAGCTCTGTGTATTTATTTACCTGTCTAGTTTTGGCAATTCCCTACAATGCCAAGTGGGATTATGGTAAAAATGACTTCAGGATAAATTAATTTAATAGGGCTTTTTTTTTTTTTTCTGATTGATAATTAATTTGCCCTGAACAGGAAAAAAAAAATAGAATCTGACTTTAAATAACTTTTGTTCCCTATCAATTTTTAGGCAAATACTAGGTTTATATATTGGAGAAAAGTCACAGGGAAGAAAAAATGCAATTTTCCATTGTGTATGAAAATGGTCTGCATAGCTTGTGAGAAGTGACACAGGATAACCAAAGCTGAGTGCCAATGAAATGCCTGAATTTGTTTGGACTTCTCTTGCCAGAAGGTCAGGCTGTAAAACAAACACATGCTGCCCTGTCAGGTCACTCCTCAGGATTCCACATTGCTAACTTTGCTTTAAAATACCTCTGAGTGCTACAACTTCTGTTAATTCTGCTTCCTAAATGTCAGGCTGATATTCAACTCCTAAGTGTTGTGTAACATGATTTCCTGAATTCTGGACTGGGCAAAATGTATCTGGATGGTGAGAAAACATCTCAAAATGAGGACTCATTTCCAGACTGGACGGACAGATAAAACTTTTCCGTAAGTTAGTGGGCCTTACATGCATGTTACTTAGATCAAAAGTTTTTGCACTTTATCTCCCTTCCTAATTCAATGCCATTTTGCACAGATTCTGCCCCTTTGGCTGCCTGGATTTGAGAGTTTTGAGGTTTCTTGCTTAGCTGCTCTGCCACACCAGCCATCCTTCCTCATCTTCCCCACTTCTCCCCCCCGCCGTGTCATTTGGTTCCTCCAAGATGGCCAGCAAAGCTATTTGGGAGCTGACAAATCCTGGCACAAACGACCTTTGCAGTCAGCCCTTGGCCTGGCAGGAAGGAACTGATCACAGGGATCCCAACACCATAAACTCTCAAGCATAATTTGCAGCATGAGTTCAGACTTGGATGTGGCCTTGGCTTTCTTCTCATGAATAAGACATCTGATTATTTTTACACGCAGGTTTCACAGTACCAATCTTTTTTTGTGTGTGTGTGTGTCTAGAGCCTGATGTATTTAACAGCTTGGAGAATGAAAACAATTCCAGCTACATCTGTGCCTCTTAGCCACATAGGAGATACTCTCCACCACAAACATAGGCATCTATATGTGGAAAATCTGTTCTCAATCTCTACTGAGGAAGAAGCAGCGCACAAAAGTTAAAGGAAAGTTCCTCTCAGCTTAAGCAGGTCTAATCAAAACCATTCAAAGCACCCCAAAGGAACATTATTACATTCATTTAACTTTTACCTGAGCATTGGCAAGCATCCAGGGACCTCTCCTGAGCCCCACTGTGAATTGCTTTGGACCTGGGAAGCAGATACGTGTTGAAAAGGTGTTTGGATCCGCAGTGGCTGCACATGTTCAGCTGTAAGAGCAGAGCTGGAAGGATGAGCAACTTAATAATCTTGTACCAAGACATGTGGGAAGATATTTTTGTTCAAATTTACCAGCAAAAAGGAGGAAATATTGCTGAGATTCTGGGAAGCTTCTGCCTGGAACTTGAAAGTGTGCCACTTTCCAGTAGACAAAAAGCAGAAATAGCAGCAGGCTCTAAAGGAATTAAATCACCTTGGCCGGGGTGGACTCAGATTTACGGTGTGGATTCATGTCTGCTCGATGAATCCAGGGAGCCAAGTTGAGCACAGTCCTCAGCTAGCACAGTGCTTCCCTTTTCCCCTGTCTGCCCAAGGTTAAGTTGTGTGTTATCACCAGTGGGATTCTCTTTGTGCACAGGACCCTTCTCAGGCAGTGTAAAATTTCTGGGATAGGTTACAGCAGTTTCTCCTCCTTTCCACAGTAAACCACTACATAGGTGGACTAAGCCTTCCTGTTGCTCCCACCAGTAGCCAAGTTGCATGAACCATGGTGTGACTAAGTTGAAAAACTCCTTTCTGCAAGCAAGCAGGCATTTGGGATTATCTCTGACTTGGGGATATTGCTTCAGTGACTTTTTAGGAGGTCTTGAGAAATCAGCCTGGAATTTCCAAGTGTTTGTTGGATGAGGAGTGCCATGGCGGGTGAGGTTACTGAGGAGAGAGATTGCTGCATCAGGGAGCATCTCAGGCCCTAAAGGTTAAATCCCCACTGGCTGTAGAAGACCAAGAATGAAAACCCCACAGCTATGTAGTATGCCATCTTTCACAAGACTGTTGAGCAAACAAAGGACTTTCACAGCAGGATATCTCAGGCTGCATTCTTCCCTGGCCCTTGTTTCTGAGCGGGCTCTGTGTCTCCCTCTTCCCTGTGGAGGATGCTTTATACCTTCACCTGAGTGATCCTTCTATGACTCTGAGCTATGCTTTGTGCTTCTGAGGGTTTTTTTAAACACCAGTGCTTTTGACCTAGAGACTAAAATCTTCACACTGGACTATTTGCCATGACACTTTTACAGCCTGCTGATATGGACTAAATCATCTATTTTATTAGAATTCCTCCTTTTCAGTGGTTTAAGATTTTATCCCTGAAAGGACTGTGTTGATTTTCCTTTAAACTTGGCCAAGAATTAATGTATGTGTAAAGTTTGAGCAAATTCGTTCTGTTTGTCCTCCAAACTGCCGAGTGTGAACGGTCTGCCACAGGGAACAAGCAGCATGTGGTGTCTGGTTGGGGCACTGGACTGAACGCCTCAGACAAGGGGAAGATGATTCCAAAGCAACATGTAATCTTCACAATCCCCAAACTTCTGGGAAGCTTAAATTTAAAATCCCTCTGTTGCAACCAGCTCCCATGCCACTCCAGACTGGGACCATGTCTGCCCCTGGATATCTGAAGGTCTTGTGATTTGACACAGTTTGGGATATAAACCAGGGCAAAATACAGTTCATGGCTTGGTACCTTTTTCAGTTTGATGTGCAGATGGCAGCTTTGATTTCATTGCTTCTTTGAACATTAACAATTAATATAATTTATTTTTAATGTAAGATTAGATGCTGTTGATATCTGATGCTGAAGCATCAGTAGCCCCTCAAGGCTGAGCTACACACCCCTGGAAAGTGTTTTCTTTCAAAATCAGTCGGTGAAAGCCTTTTGTGGGGGAGAAAATGAGCGAGTGAGAACACTTATCACAGGGGGGTGGTTCTTACAGATGAACTGCTTGGAAAGAAAACAGCCCTGAGTAATGTCTTGATTTGAAAAGATTAGCACACACAAGACTTGGGTTAACCTCCACAGTGACATTAGTAACTGCGTTCCTGTTACGCATTAGGGATTTTGCTTTGGTCTGTGAATTCTGTATAATGGCACTCTCTGCTGATTACCAAAGGCTGATTGCTCTCTAACATCACGATGGCATTGGTATCCCAATACTGAGCTGAGGGCATTTTAGGAAGAGCTAGGCAGGTCAGGTTGACTCGTGCCTATTGTCCAGCTGAACCTTGGGGTTTTAGATGCTGCTGCCCGTATCTGTAGCACCTGCCTGTCTGGTTTAACCTCACTAGTACTAACACAGAGCCTGGAGACTACAAACTCCTTTCCATTTTGGGTTGGATTTTCTGCTTGGCAAGTCTGTGTAGATACTGTCAGACTCGGAAGGCAGCATGGGTTTATCAGTACTCCCTCACTCAACCTCGCACTCAAACTGGTTTTTTTCTGATAGAAGGTCCTTCCAAAGTAAAGTCAGGTATAGCCCAAAGACCTCTGACTTTATTGTGTGAGTCTGTGTTGTTCTAATTATAGCTGAACAATATATTTTACTGTCTGCTGGCAGTTCTCCCATAAATTGGTAGGAAATCTCACTTCATTCAGAAGCTTGTCATTCAACGTTTAGTCTAATAGCAATTTATTTGGAAACAATGTTTCCAGACACTTTCCTGAAGTGAAGAACTATTTTTCATTAAAAACAAATAAATAGCTGAAACAATAATGAATTCTAGCTTGTGTCTAGTTCATTGCATGATGTTCCTTTCCTCTTCCAAACACCAGGAGAAGTAAACCAAGTGCACATCTCAGTGTTTATATTGGCATTTCAGGCTTGGAAAGGCCTGTGAGCAAGGTAGCTGGGGGTGGCTGGGGTGAGCTGGCAGAGCAGGGCTTGGCAAAGTGTGCACATCATCAGCTGGGCAAATCCTAAAGGGATGCCTGACTTCAGCCCCTGCTGACTCAGGGAAGGTACCAGGCTGCTAAACATCCTGTTCTGCCTTTAGGCTGTGCTCATGACCATAAGATAGTCACCAATTTTATCAGAAAAGGGAAAAAAAGAAAAACCAAAGCCCATTCTGAACACAGCTGGTTCCCAGCAAACTAACAAGACTGGATAACCACAGTCATGAGACTATGGCCAAGAAAATGCCTTCTTCCAAAAATCTGTGTTATTCCTTGCAGTGGCTACCTCAGCATCCCTGAGGGGAAGGGGCCTGAGTCTTGGTAGCCAGACATGTTTCTTGTGACCTAATGGTTGTTTTAAGAGTACTTTCTGTATCAGGTCCTGCTTTACGTATTAGTTAAATTGCACACAGTATTTACAACAATGGGGAAAAAAAATCATTTCCAGTCTCTCCTAATTTTTCCCATGGCTGGATACTTCCCTACATCAGACTGATACCTCAGCACAAGAGAAGCACGGTAAAGCTTTTCCTCTTTCCCGGTCCCTCACCCTCTCCTCCCTCTCCCAGTTGCTGAGTGCTCAAACCTGCTTTGCCCCTCTGTGGAAGAAAAGGGCAAGGTTTTAGCCTGTGAGTTGTGTTGAATGTAAAATGAAAGTCACTCGTGTTTGAGGAGCAGCCAGATGACATGTAAATCACAAAATCACAGACCATGGAGGGCAGCCCGAGTTTGTCACGGCTTTGGAACCAGGAGGGGATTTCAATAGCTGGGAGGAGAAGAACAGATGATCATCTCTCCCAACTCCTGTGTGTCCCAAAACGTGTGGCCAGTTTTGTCCCGGGGACAGAGACGATGTTAAACTGCAGCAGGGGAGGGGGTGCAGGCAGGAGCTGTGACCTGTCCGGGTCACAGAGACAGCCTGGCAAACTCACGGGCTTATTAGTCTGTTTTACAGGCGTACATAGAGATTCAAGACCAAACATGCCAATATTGCAACTAACCCTTGTCCCTATTCTTTTCTTATTCTTTTGTTGCTTGACTGTAGCATTCTAAAGCATTTGTGTGTTTCTGTGAGTGAGGGCTCAGGAAACATGTGATGCAGTGCCTGCACACCGCAGTGGGGGACAGGATGGCGATCCAAGGCAGACACACTTCCACATCTGGGTGCAAATCTCTTGCATAGAAACATTAATCTCTTGTTGCTTATCAAGGAATTCACATAAGTCAGTGTCAATGTCAGAATGGTACATATTTTTCAGTTACCAAATATTTACAAACAGCGGAATATACATTTAAGGCAGTTTCAGTAAGAGGCTGAGTCAAACACTTGCCATTTTTACGTTTGGTCCTGACAGATAGTGAGTGGCCTCTATCTCTATAGTCTCACTTGTGAGATAACAAGGAATTTTACTGAAATTGGTTCAGTTAGTAGCTGAAAACAAAACAAGTGCCAACAAATATTCATGCTCTTCACTTCTCCTTCTTTCTGTAAACAAACAAAGCAAAAAGCCCTCCTAGACATTTTGCAGCACTCTTACTGTTTATAGGAAGCTGAGCAAGTCTCAGCATTGCCCATACTAAGTGCTAGAGTCTGGGCTGATATTTGCAAATATTTATTGCTGCCCTCTGAGTCCCTATAAATGCCCTAATTTTCTGAAGCCCCTGTACCCCCAGGCTCCAGGTGATGCTCAGAGCAGGGGTTCGCTGCTTTGTACATCTGAGGAGCAGGTTCTTTGTTCAGGCACCGATTTCTGCAGTGACAAGTATCAGAAGAGCTAATTTGTGTAACGTATTTTAGATATCCAAGTTAGGTGATGACCCAGCTGTTTGGTCACCATCTACTTTGTCCTTGGAAAGGCAGTAAAGGCACTTATGGCAGTGTGTGAAAAAAATGATATAACTCTGCACAGAGTCAGGCTCCACATTTCAATACCTATCTTGGAGGTGGGAACGGAGACACTGTGCCTCAGGGTGCTCAAGTGCTCCCACTCAGGCACTGCACATGTTGCTTCTACAGGGCCTGCAGAAGAGAGCAGGGAAGGGAAAGGCAGCACAACTAAAATCTGTTTCTGAAGATCTGGTTATACAGATTGACAAGGCAATGACTTCCTTTAAAAATATGTATTAATTTTTGTAGTGGTGACCTCAGTTTCCCTGAAAGGAAGAGATCTGGGGTTTGGTAGCCAGATGTGTTTCTAAACGAGAAACCAGAGAGAATGGCAGCTGTAAGAGTACTTTCAGAATGGGCCCTGCTTTCTGCATTGAGTTGCACACACAGTTCCAATGGTAGAATAAAATTAATGATTATTATTTTTTCATCCTAGAGACAGAGCCTTCTGTGTCTAGGTGTGCTGGTTGGGTATGCAGAAATATCCGCATATTAAGTAGTGTGGGATCAAACAGAAGGCAGATAGTGAATCCCTCTGCAAAGAAACAGTGACTGAACGGTCTTAAGGCTTTCTGTAACTGCACTGAACAAAGCAAATGCCTCCAAGACATTTTTGTCCAGCTCCTGATAAGATAGCATGCTGTATGCTATGTTCAAAAGGAGAATGTTTTCTCCCGAGTCAGCTTTTACAGAGGAAAAGAGCTACTTCCAATTTTTTTCTTAGAGCAGCTCAGATGGAAGGAATGAGATCTTGGCAAGTCTGTAGAAAAGGGTGGGGTGTCCTAAAGAGAACACTAAAATGGAAAAATTGACTCCCTTGAACTGAAATGATTCCATTATCATTTGGATATAACTCGGCACATTCCTCCTGTTTTCATAATCCTGGGAATTGTTAAATTTCTCACTGTAAAGAAGTAAGACTCTCACTGTAAGACAGAGTTCCCTGCAAATCCCAGAAAGGTCTTTACATTAAAAGTAAACAAATCATGGCTTTGGGTTTTAAATTCTGACTGTTGTTTGAGGGGGTAAAAAAAAAAGGTTGCCCAACAGATTTCTCAGCTTTCCATTCTGGAAGAAGAAACTCTTTGGTGGGTCTAATTCTTCTAAAGAATCAGCTAAAGTAGGAACAATTAGTTCTGTCTGTTTTCATATAAGCATCAGTGACAGCCTCCCTCTTCTTTGCCTTTGTCATCAGAATTGTGTGGATGTGTAGGAAAGAAATTGTAATCCCCATCTTCATGTTACCCTCCCGGGAGATGGGTCTTTGTAGTGACAGTGGATGGGAGCCACATCTCTTGAAAATGGCTCTGAGGGATGCCCACAGCAGGAACAGAGCAGAGGTCCAAGCTATGGAGGAGCCCCTTCTGCAGACATTTTTATCTCCTGTGGGTCTGGGTTCAGTGGGACCAACCTGGCAGTGCAGTTTTGCTCTTCTGCTTCACAACTCTGCTGTTAATGCTGGTTTCATCAACAGCATCTCATGCTGGCTGCCTCCCTCATTATTTCTTCCCACTAGGATTTCTGAGACAGCTGCCTACACCAAACTCAAAACAATGTAAAATACTTTAGACTCAGTGACAGAATGAATACCACGTACTTCTTTAGGGGCCAAGAGTCTAAGGACCAATCTTTCATTACTTGATACATAATTATTTTTCATTCTTTCCAGATGCAGCAGAATTCAAATGTTCAGATGAGAACAATTTTGTAATTAAGAAGCTTTGAAGTTGGGTATAAATGAGATGCCAGGGAGCACAAGCATTTCAGTGCAAGACCCCTAATAAAGAACTATATGGGAGAATTATAAACTGGTCTAAGACTTCATGTCACACTTGAATCTGGGCAAGCTCTCAGCATTCTCATAAAGCATTTGTTATAGCTGGGGTGAGTGGGATACAAGAAGTGAGGAGTTTTAGTTTTGGACAATAGTTCCTGATGAGTCCAGAAGAAAATCCAATTTCTCCTTGTCCTTTGATTAGAAGTAGCATCAACAGTTTCTGCTGCCACTTCTGGCTTCTTTTGTGTTGGTATCTGCCTCGTCAAATCAGACACACGTTGAGAATCCGGGGCAGGAGCTGCTAACACAGCCTCTTACACAAAATGACCTGTGAACGGTGCGATGGAAGGAATTACTGCCAGCAGCCTCTGGTGTGAGCCAACCTGCAGCCACAGTGGGACACGCTGTGGGGCTCAGCCAGTGCTCCCATGTGCACTGCTTATCTTTCCATCCCCAACCACCAAATGACACAAAAAAATAGAGGGTAACTTTCACTTTTGTGTTTTGGGGTCAGCTGGTGCGGTAGAGAAAAATGACCAACTGCAAACTGGCAAAGTAGATGTGATTTTCTGCTAATAAAGTGAGGCCTCTGGAGTGGCCGGAGCCAAGGAAGAGCTGGCAGAGACAGTACCTCCCCTGGGGGCTCGAGCAGTACAGCTGCCCTTACCAGCTTGGGCTGGCACCACAGAGCTTTGCTCCTCAGCAGCAAACTTTGCTAGCAGTGAATTGAAGTTATCCCGCGGTGTTTCGTTGCCTTCTGAAACAGACTGTTCAGCAAAACTCTCACCTCTGGAACGGTGGAAGAGTTACAATTTTCAGAGTCAATTCTCTGAAAGCCAGAGATAACAAAGTGTAGCACTCATCCAGCATACTGAAGCCCTTTCCCTGCAGCCAGCACTAGCCAGTGATAACTTTCTGGCTGCGTTCACTGGCTGGCTTGTGTTAGTGAGAGGACAGCTGTGCTTACAAGGAAGCACAGGTTAGATAAGATGTGGCTGGGCAGTGTTTCTGGGCCAGCTGGGAGAGCCCTGCTGTCTCACCTGGCCACATCTGAGCACACAGCCCTGGGGCCTGTGGAGGAGCTCCAGTGTGCCTCCTCGCTGTGCTGCAGAGCTCCCAGCAAACTTCTTGCCATGGGGAAAGAGTCACAGCAAAACAGGAAATAAGTTTGTGTGGTAAGACAGTAGTATAGTTAGAAATTGCATTGCTTTACCTGCTTTTCCCTTTCTGTCTCTTGCCCCTTGACATTAAGTGGAGTTTATGCTTTGAAGCACTCGGTGTGTGTCACTTGTAACTTACCAACCAAGACGAATCACAGTCTTGGGCTGTATCCCAAAGTCTTAGCCAGTTTATTCCAGAGTTACGGAAACCAAAAACAAGTGAGAGGTGTGTCTTTCCTTCTCCATCAGCTACCACTTCCCCTTCCCTCCCCTTGACCTAGCCCATTCACCTCAGCTATTCACAAGTGAAATGCTGTTGATGTCTTGGTGTCTTCTACTGCAGATCCAACGGATAGCACATCTTTTCTTTGGGCAGACCAAAACGAGCTGTTTTCCATCTGGCCCTTGCTGTTTTCTGACCTACTGAGTCATGGCCCTTGTCCATCTAGGAACCTCTGTGGCCTTACTACACAGGATGTGAAGATTCAGGAAACAGCTCTCATAATCTGTACTGCTGACTTGATCATCTCACCCATTTGGTGCATTTCTTCTCTCATCCGCTCTCCCAAATCCTTTCCTGGCTCCCATGTACACTGTTCTCCTGTCCCTTCCAGCAAACATCCATATATCTACTTTATTTGGATTTTTAGCAATGGGTTGAGCAACTTTTTTGATTTTTCATCAAACTTAATTCATATATTTACAAATAAAATGAAGCAGGCGGCAGCACTGTGCTTTTTAAAAATTTATTTGTTTGTTCCACTTCCTTCCAAGAGTGAGATCTGGAGTGACACAGGTTGGATGGAGGTGAGGTTGAAGAGGTTCTGTGTGTCCCCTTGAGGTACCACCTCACATGCAAAACTGGCAGGATGAATGTCTGTGCCAGGTAATCCATCTTTTCTGGGAGCAGGTCCCTGTTTAGGGTGCTTTGCTCTGGGTTCTTTGTTAAAAACACTTAATTGCTCATATCAATTTTCCTTCATGAAAAGGAGAGCGCATGACAAGCTTGGGAAGAAGTGTCAAGCCATTAGGACTGTTTGAACAAGTTCAGAGCTGAAGTTGGACTTCAGAAAGGTCTCTTCAAACCTAACAACCTTAAAGAAAGCTCTTCTCTGGTTTGGGTAGAGGGAAACTATATGTGTGTGTGGCTCAAAGACCACTAAAACAGATCCCTCTGCATTCATCTCTCATCTCTATCACCCAAGAAGGTAAATAAGATTTCAGGACAGTCTGGGTAATTGTAGTCTTCAGAGCTTTTGGAGAAGGACCCTTGAATATCACAAAACTAGGGCTTTATTCTAATTGCAAGAAAATTGCATCACATAAGCAAAATAATTCTCTTATTTTTCAGTAAATCTGAGCAAAACCCTTCAATTCCCTACCCTTGCTCCACTGAATATTACGTAGTAGTTGGGTAGGCTGCATACTGGTGTGTGTGGAAGGACAAAAACTGAAAGAATAGCACTGGAAAGATGATTAACTGAACACTTGCTCTGAAAGCTTACTCGTTATTTTAGAGACTCACAGGAGCTGCCAATTTTAGAAGTGCCAAGAGTTATGGGTGGGCAGCAGAAAGCCACGAAGAAAAAGTAAACCCACAGAAAAGCATTTGATAAATAAGAGATCTAATGCCTTAAAGAATAACTTGCAAATTATGTTTAGTTTAAACTTAGTTCTTGTTAACAAAGAGATTATTTTGGTGATTTGGTGCCTGATGAATTAGGAGAACTCACTTGACTAACGTTCCAAGCCAAGAGGCTGGCAGGTGAGAGATGAGACTGGCCTGCCCTCAGCTACTGAATTACTCTCTCCCTATAAACAATATTTGAAATGTATGAAGTTTTGTTTGCCTGCTGTGCACAGCCGTGCTGTGTTGACTGAACAAACCAGGTCAAGATGGTGTCTGTGGATGGGCAGGTTCCTTGCTAGAACAAGGCCATTATCTCAGCACAATGCTAAAAATAAATGGCCTAGGAGATGTCAAATGTCAGGTCACTGAGGTCAGGAAATGGGGCTTGGCAAAAGGTTGCTTACAGATGACAGACCTCCAGGTTGTATCTCCATTACCTGTGTCAAAATGCCCTTACACAAAGCCTAAAGAGCAGGTCCTTCTCCCTGGTATTGCCTATTTTAAAACAGTGTTTTCCAATTTGGTAGAGCTGCTTTCTGCCCTGCCTGCTGAGTCTGATGATGAGAAGTGCTGACAGTCAGCAGCTCTATTGCAAACCACTACCAAACTCCAACCGGCTCCATGTGGCAAATCTGCAAAACCAGTGAAGGTGAACAAGTTCTTCCAAGGCCACGACTCAGTCTGCATCACCTCGTGACAGGTGGCCAGACAGAAGGACCTGGTTCTCAGATGGCAGTTCAGAGACCTGGCAGCAAGGAGAAAGAATACTGCTCACAAACTTTGGTGTCCCAGAATTACAATATCCCAGAACGTTAACAGTCAGTTTTCAACGCTGTGGCTTTGTTGCTTTTGGCCTCCCAAGCCTGGTGTACTGGTTTTCTTTCTTTTTAAGGCACACACAGAGAAGGCACCTGCACTGCCAGGCTCCAGGAAGGCTCAAAATACGGCTGGGGAGAGCCCAGCTCATGTGCATCCATGCACAACCCCCAAATGCAAAAAATTATGTGCTGGGCAGCGTGTGTGAAATAGCAGCCCTCCCTCCAGGGCTGTCAGTGTGGTTCCAAGACTGTCAATGCCTTCAGAAACCACAGCCATCACAAATGCCCCATTAGTCAAGGGTTAGCTGGTCCCACAGCTGTCACTGTGAGCGCCTCTCCTGGGCTCCATCTACAAAGGAGTCCTTGCCAACACCAGTCTTTCATGGAGAAGGGGACAGTGGGGTGGCAGGACCATCTGCTTAGTTTCAAAGGACCGAATTAGGGCCAGAAAGTAATTACAAGTGTGTTGCAGGGGAGATGTCGCACAGGGCCATTTTGCAACCCCCCGAAGTGAGAGTGGACCAAGCTGTGCTTGTAGCTGCACTGAAATTCACTGTGAGGAGCTTTATCTTCAGTGATGATGCTCGGAGGTTACAATGTCTGAAAAAGGTAAATATAACTTCAATTTCTATGATATTTTGTGGTCACATTGAAAATTTCCTTTTCTTTTTGTGTACGTAAAGCTATACAAAAGCTCCACCACAAAAATCTAATGTATGAACTTACATAGCCATGGAAATTAAATCCTGGGTATGTAAAGCTCGATGTCAAAATTCTGGACCTGGAAACAGAAGCCAAACTTTAAAAACTGCTGAGCCACTCACTGAAGTCAGTGGGCAAGGTCAGTACTTTTACTTCCTCACGTACACAGCTCTGATTCATACACTGAAAGACATTTCCTTGAATTTCAACCCAAATCTCAATGGTTTCAGGGGAAATGTGCTTGCTCAGTGACATAACTTTAATCCTGTAGTTTAAACCCTCTTGAAGCTATAGCAAGCATGGAATAGTAATGCAAACCACCAAATACTGAAGTTTGACTTTTCTTATGGATGTCATTCTCACAAAATAAGTGAAGAAAAAAAATTATGAACACAAAATTCAGTGAGTAATTGTTTTGCTAAAGATTTATTCTTTGGGACAGACCTTCCTTTCAAAAACTTGCACATTTTTCTTTCTAACAAAACCCCCCAGATATACATGTTTTGAAGACATTTAATTTAAAAGCTCTAAAGGATAATTATTTCAGTTTTGCTGAATTCTTCATAGCAAATAAACTTTATGCTCTCATCCACACTTGCCCATTTTCCTGCTCTCTATTAAAAACAACAGAGGTACACTTCCATGCCGTATGCTGGCACTCTGGTGAGTAAGTATTTCTGCTATCCCATATAAAATACACAGTCAGGTTCTTTTACATAAGTGTCTTGGAGTTTATTGCTTGTAAGCCTCAACTGAAGAGAGTAGACACTATTTTGTTTAGAGTTGCTATAAATTTTGACATTTGTCTAGGGGGATAATTCATGTAGCACTGTAGGACTGTTGTTTGAATTCCAGCAGGAAAAATGTCTTGTTTTGAAAGAAAAGCTTGTTTAAAATCACAGATCTCAAACAAGAAACCAAATAATAAAGCCAAAAAAGGCAACAAAACCAATTCTTACAAGGCAGACCTCTAAAGCTTTGAATTGCCTGATGTATGAGCTGTCAGAAAGACAAACTTCACCATGTGCAGATAAATGTTTTGTAAAATCTCTAAGTTAGGACCTTCTTGGCACTATGTATTTCCTGAGCAGCATTTTGAAAAATGTAATCCCTTACAATTGTAAAAGCTTTCAAAATTATGCCTTCCTGCAGTAGAAATGCCATGTCAAGGCCTCTCTTCAACATTTTGCTTGTGCTGGTGTGACCACTATTTCTTGTGCCATTTCTAGAGCTAATAAAGATGTGTATCCTTCTGGTTCAGTTACGATACATGAACTTCCTAGACACTATTGTGTGTCAAGCTTGTTGAGTATTTATGAGGTAGAGTGCAGCTTCTGAAACCTTTGGTGGAAGGCCACGCTAGATCAGAGAGGTGGATCACAAGTGCTGGGTATGCTGTGTGGAAGGACAGTGTGAGTGGTGAATGACTTACAGTGATGTGAGGAACAGTTATGGGCTTTAAGACCCTACATCCAAAGACATCTCTAGGTTTTGCTTTTTATACCATTTATTTGTGTAGTAGGTTCACACCAAGCCAGGAAGATAAGTATCAAGCACTGAGAATACTTCAAACCCAACCCCGTATTTTATATCAACTTCTGATTAGAGATTTTGTTACACAGGGTCGAGGACATTAATGGCAAACACCTTTGATTTGATTGTGCGTTTTCTTGGGAAACTCCTTATGTCAGTTTCCCAAATGGGAAAGGGTTGTGGAAAAGAGGGGCTGGACTTCAGAGGTTTCAGGCCACCCCAAACCTGCACTTAGATGAAGCATAGCAAGACCCACACTGATCTTCACCTGCCATAAGCCTCACCTGTAAGGAAATGAGAAATGAGGGGAGCAGGGACTACAAAGAGAGAAGGCTCAGCTGATGCCTTTTGAAGAGGCAGGGAAGAGGAAGGTGTTCTGCAGCTTTGTGGTAGCTTAGCTTATACAAAGAGAAAGATTTGCAGGAAAAGCTGTATGATGTCTCTCTGGCAAATAGAAGACAGGCCGGCCAGTGTGTCCTGTGGAATCCTACAGTCTGTGAGATGCACATCTCTTTCCACTGGATTAAGAATATTTATGTATTCCAACTCTCTAGCACGTGCAAGGCTGGTTGTTAAGAAATGGAGGTACAGCTGTAGTGAGTGGTAGTTCTCTCAGCATACAGTGGGTTATCCCTAGTGGGTTACTAGCTTTGTGCAAATTCTTTACTGTACTGGGGGGCTAAAAGTGATGCCATGAGCAGTAACCCCGTGGTTGTTGGACAGCTATGACCTCTCATGCTAAGGAATGCTAGATCAAGCTCTGCCTCAAAAATAATTAAACCTTTTTGCATTCTCTCCTCCCAGTGGCATGACTGTTTCAGATCCTGTCTGCTCTGCTTCTTGGGAAGCCTTGTTTCCCATACGAGATGTAGTTATGGTTTATTTGTGCTCGGTCTGAATTGAACATCATGGGGAAATCCAGGACTCATGGCACATTCAGTGCCTGAGATGGACTGTAATTGCACTGAGGGAGCTGCCAAGGAGCTCTGCTCAATGGACAGAGGTGTTTGGAGAAAGGTGCTGCCCTTGCAGTTGTGAAAGAATATTTTTCCATATTATCAAAGCATAAGCATGTAGCTCAGCTGGTCCCAGTGGATGGTGAGGGTAGGAAAGAGTCCCGTCTTCTAAGCCAAATATATAAAACTTCCAAACATCTTTTGCCTCTTGAGCTCAAGGAACAATAGGCCTCATTTTCTCAGCTTCGGCTCTATTCACTGAAACGAGAAGTATTGGTTCCCAGGAGGAGACCTGAAGCTAAGTAAAACAAGCTGTGTGCAATTACTGCTTTCTAAAAAGCAGAAGGAGCTGGGCCAGTACAAATGGTAAGGCTCAGTTCTTGATAAGAATTTTTCAGAGCAGCACTGAAGGGCAAACCCCACAGCCCTAATTCAGCTAAATCACTCCATGTCCCAGTCTGACAGAAAAAAATAAAAGACTGAACAATTTTTCTGTGAACTACAATTGCTTTCCTGAACCCTTTAAAAAAAATTCTCTGAAAGATAGCATTTTCTACTGCATCTCATTTTGCCACAGCATTTACTGGTTGCCAGAGAGAGCTTCCCTGAGGATAAATAGCGAGTCAGTGGTGTTTGAGGCTCAAGCAACACCCTCCACACACATGTGTTTCTCCCTCAACTTGTACATGCTTCCAGGTTGGTGAGTTTTGCGTCTCTTCCACCATTCCGGCTCCAGCTCCTTGCCCTGCACGTGAATCCATGTAAGTCTGTTTAGGAGATTGTTAAGATGGATGCATCAGGAAGTCCTGGCTTGTTCTCCTTAAGGATCTGTGTGCATTTCGTAAAAGGACAGATTTTGTGATGGCCTCTTGTGTGCTTGCAGTGGTGTTGCTGGAGGCAATAGTTTCCCATCCCCTTCCCAGCCTGCTGGGAACTGCTGTCGATGTGAACCTGCCCATCAGGGGCTTGTGCAGAGCTAAGAGATGGTACCAGAGAAGCTGGAGTGGCCCTGTGTGTGCCTGGGTGTGCTTGTCGCCAGCTGGGAAAATAGTGTGGTCAGGAGCACAGGAGGCTGGAGACAGTGTAGATCCCACTGTGAAAGGTATGGCATTTTGGGGCTGAGGTGTTTAGGGAGGAGGGGGGGAGTGCAGCAGAGGGGTTGTCATCATCCAAATTAAGTTACACTTCTGCACAATATGGGTTCATATTCTTGTGATATAAAATATTACCTTTATGACTTTCCAGGATGGTTCCTAAGTTCGATGTCCCGTTATCTTTCTCTTCCCCCTGGGCAGCCAAGACAGCAGTAGCAGCTCCCTGCATCTCTTTCTAAGTGGCAGCTGGGCCAAGAAAGAGTCTGTATTTTTAATGGAGGCAAATGTATTTGCCCTTCTCACACTGCCCATCTCTGCAGGCACCATTTCAGGACTTTCAGGCTGTCTGTGAGCTGGGATCCATCTCAGAGACTGTCCATACTCAGCCTGCCACTGCAGTGGAGCTGCTCATTTTGGACATTTGCAAGGTGTCCTCTGCTCTGCTGCCTGCCTTGCTTCATTCTCAGAGGGCTGTTAGCACTGATGGGGCTTTTGGACTTTGAGTGTGAGGTTTGAATCCAGCTAAAAGGTGTTCTTGCTCTCCACTGCTTCTGAACTCCTCCTCACCTAACCTCACTGTTGATGAGGATGGGTTTAGTTCAGAACTGTCTAGAATGACTGTACTTTAAGAAGACAGGGCTGTTTTACTGTGCCTTGAGGCTCTGTGATTTTAATAATTGCTGCCCAACCCCTTGTATTTTAGAGGGGCAACAGAAAGGGGGGCTCCTTCAAGTTCTTGAAGAACTGCTAGTTTTGAAGTTAAATCATTCAGCTCTACAATTGTCAAAACACACATGCGTTTACTGAGTGTCTTAATGTGTTAGTGCAAATTTTAAAAGGACTCTTCTTCCAGCCAAGCTGCCAGGGATAATATCAACACATATTTAGAGTTCTAAATTAAAATACTGCTGATGAATAGTGCCCCTCACAGAGCCTGTGATGGAGAGCAAGTTAAACTGTGTAGCTAAACTTTGTACAGTTCAGAGGTTCTTACTTAGGACACTGGGTACTGCGTTGTTGCTTACTGTTGGCATCTTTTTAATATAAAACCAAACAAAACTTGTTACCATAGTTATTAAGCTTTTGAAAATAAAAGCAAACTCTGAAAATGCAGTAAAAGCTGCCTCATGGGAAGCAAACACTGACACAGTAACCTGACTGCTTACTCTGTATTCAAAACGCAGCATCCATTCACGCAGAAACTTGTTGCAGCTTACATGAGCAGCAGCTTACAAGAGGATGGAATATTTTGTAAGAGGGATTTAGAGAAAATGAGAAAAGAGCGCATGACTGTGCAGTGGTTGGTGATAACTGCTCCCCTTAGCTCCATGCTGAGTTCAAAGCAAATACCTAAGCCCTTCCAGCAAAAAGAAGTGTGATTGCTGAACAAGTGCATGCCTTGGAGCCCACTGTTCCACTTCCAGCAGGTATCTTTAAGTTGCATCGTTGTGAGGCCAAGAGTTGTTTGTTTCTTTCTAAGACCTGCAGCAATTATGGATTTAGAAGTATTTGGTCATTTTTATTAACAATTGCAATAATTACTTCATCTGTCTGATTCATCTCTAGCCTTCTCCAGCACTGAGGAGTGAGGGGCAACCCCACCAAACTTCCTGGCCTGGGTTAAAACATTTCCCTGTGTCAGGGGAGGTGCAGTCTCATAACTCTTCTGATGGAGAAGGAGCTGAACCTGGTTCTCTCACGTGGAAAACAAATTCTCAGACTGTTGAATTACTGCTTTAAAAGGGACTGGGAACACCACCACCACTCCCACCGTGTCCTCTTTCACCTCTGCCTGTGCTTGGCTGGAGTGAACCATGAGAGAGGAATGTGACAGTAATAGGTGCAAGGTCTTGGTGGGACTCCAGAGTGAGCAAGGTTTTGGTTGGTGACATCAGGCAGTGAACTGAGTCAGCTGAGGTGTATTTCATGGTTAAATGAATTGCCTCATGTCAGCTGCGCTGGTAACTGATTACCTGCAGCATATGGGGTAAAATGCATGACCTTGCATCTCTTTGCTTTGCTGAGGAGAACTTGCCCGCTGCCAGCACAGAACAGCTGAAAATAAACTTCACTGAGCATCTTTCCCCTCACACTTCCAATGGGTTATCCTGACCTTTCGCACAGACACATACTGAAATAAGTCTTATTTGCATATATCCTCATAAAAATAGACCTTTTGTACAGAGAAATTGTTCTTCTCTCACAGCAAGGAATTCCTCTTTTGGATTGGGGATTCTTTTTAATTCTTGTCGATATAACATGTACCATCTATGGATCTGAACCTACAGAATATGCTCATGCTAAAGTCAAGATAGTTATGTTTTTATTCCTCATAGTCTAAAAGAAATTTTGTGTAACTCAGTAGACCCTGGTTTTCTCTGCTCTGTACTTTAACCACTAAGCCCACAGCTTTCCCATGGTGCTTCCTGAGTTGCAGCAGTAATTGTGAGGCTGGGCCATGAACCATATTATAAATCGATTTAAAAAAAAAATCAGGGGAGGGGTAGAGCAGAAAACCACCCAGCAAGACCCGCTGGTTTTTTGCCTCCTAGAACTACAGAGAGAGTTGCATACTCCTATACAAAGTGAATGTCCCATGGGAAGTAGACTTGTTTCAATTCAGTGACTTTTTACAACCACCCCAGACTCACTTTGCATGGAGCACAAGAAACAACCAGGCATTCAAGGAGTGAGACAACAAAGAATTAGGGAGGAGGTCACAAAATCTGAAATAAATGCCATTGTGGAAAAATGATCAAAGCATGCACCCAGGGAAGATAGATGTAGAACGCCTAAACCAGCTGTGCAATTCTTTAGGGACTCTGGAGTTTTCACTGGATCTATGTTGCAATTGTTCTCATGGGTCATGCTTTCTAAATCCATAGCTTGCTCTGACTCGTAGTGGTGTGAACTTAATGAACCTCTGCTTGGGTCATTTGACATTTATTCCAGTAATTTAAACTTAGGGGTTTTTTTTTCCCCCCATCAATAAAATAAAACTGAAAAGCAACACTCCAGGCTCTTCTACAATACAAATTTAATCCCATAGATCTAAAGATCAGAACTGAATAACAAACACAGAAAATACACTCAAAGAGTTTAGAAGGATTAAACAAATAATTTTCTATAGAAATAATCTTTTAAAAATGTTCTGGAATGTGATAGAAAACTGAGGTGCAGCACAGTTTTTGTGACCATCAAAGGAGTGCAGTTCAAAGGACTTAAGTGCATTCTGGAAGGCTTTTTGAATGGGAAATTTGCAGGTAACCTTGCTCTCAGTGCTCGGGTCTCCTCTGCTTTCTCTTTGTCAGCTCTTGAAGGAGTGGCTCTCTTTCCCAAATGTCTGAATGTGTTTGATTTGGGTCCCTGCTCCAATTTCCCAGCTGTTACTTGAAGGCCATTTTGAGGTTTGGAGTACCTTCTCTGCCTCCCTTGTTGAGCCCACAAAGGCCTCCAAGAGAACTAGGGCACTTGCCAAAGTACACAGGCTCAAAGGGAGTCCCCCAAACCGTGGCTGCCCTTGCACAAACAGCAAGCTTGGCAACTGCAGCCTGCCCATCCTGGCAAGCAGAGTCATTTGTTTGTCTGGAGCATCAAGAGGACTCCCTGAACCTTTTTTTAGCATGGGTAGGACCTGCAGCTTGCCTTGCTCATGTCAGTGGCTCCATCTCTGCAGTGCCCAAATAGCTCAGCCTGAGCAATCCCAGGAGTGGCATCACAGCCGCTGGTGCACCCTCACCTCGTTTCTCTCAGGTCCTGCCATGGCTCATATCCCTCTGAGAAGGCTGAATATTTATTGGACCAAATGAAATTGAGAAAAACAGAAAGGAGAGTGCAGTGATGTTGCTCTGTAGCAGAACTTCTGATGCGTTAGACATCCAAATTCAGATGACTGTCTAACAGTGTATTAGGGTTTGGGAGCCTTTTAAGGTAAAAGGTGAAAACAAATGGATTCAAAACAACATGAAAGTAGTCTCCATTCTCTTTGTGTTCAGTCATGGGATTAATTAAGACACTGAGTGAAGTTCAGCAGATGAACAATTGTCGTCCCTGTCATAGGATCATACCATGCATTAATTATCCAGGCTATGTTAAGCTGTGGTTTTAGCAGACGTGTCCCATCTGAAAATAACTGTGCTGGGTCCCCCCTTGCAATGCATTTGATGGATTATTTCAGTGCCTACTTCTGAAATCATTAGAAAAGTGAAAACATTATAATACCTCTCTGCCTGTTGTATCATCCAGCCAGGTCCTTGCCCAAGCAGTGCTAGTCTGTTCAGTCTGTGTATGGTGCTTACAAGGTGTGTGCATCTCCTGTGTCTTCTCACATTTATTCAGGTACGAAAGAGCCACAGTAACCTTTATAACTATCAGTAAACAGGGACCTTTTAGTGATTATCACTGTATAAGTATGGAAGACTATCCTAAGTAATACCACATACCTGTTTGATAATTTTGGGTGGGCCTTTTGTGTTTTCATGAGAGAACTGGCCACCCAAATATCATAGTAATTAGTGTTGCACCATTTCTTATACAAAAACCTGGATTTGAGGCTCATGGGATGGCATGCACTTTGGACCATTTGTAAGTTAATGCATTAAGATATTTTGTACCTTCTACACAAAATAAAATCCATCTACCCACACCACTTATTTCTAGCTTCATGGTATTTATCCAGACCATACCGGAATAATGTGTAAACTTTGTGTGAAGCTGATGGAAAGGCAGTGAAATCACTTGAAATTCAGCCCAGATTTGGTCAGGACCCCTGTTTATTTGATTGGCTCAAAGGCCCTGGAGACCTGGTTCAAACTGTGGCTGATGAACTCTGTGTACTATTACCCATGTGTAAATTGTCACGAAAAGGGACAGTTTTTCTCTTCTCTCTGTGCAGCTGTTCCTTCTTGAGCTCTGTGTCACCTTTTTTAGACTTCCTTTGGATGTTATTGGTGAAAATTAGAAGAATTTTGTACAGAAAAGCTAGAAGAGAAAATTTAATGTTTGAAGGTGAACTTCTTAAGAACTGAGTAGGAAACCCAGGTGGGTAAACTGAGGAAAACAAGAAATTACCTGTATCCCCCAAGCAAAAAATGTCAGAAAGTTACATGTTCTCTTCCTGGCTCTGCCAGCTCAGGCCTTTTGTTTGGAAGTTATGTCAGTCCAAACTGTTCATTCCTGTCATCGCTGATCCCAGCTCCTTCTTCCCACATTGTCCTTTCTCCCCTCATGTGCACACATTTGTTTACTCAGTTGTAAATGAGTTGCAACTCAGAGAGGGGTTAGAATAAACTCCTTTAATTCTTTCACAGTATTGATGTGGTTCCTGTTCCCATCCATGCATTCTTGAGTTTAGCAATGTGACTTTATGGAGCAAGACCAGGAACTCCCTTAGCTAGCACCAAATTCATGGGACAAGGGCTGTGGATTGGTGCTCTGAATTACCACTTGCCCCTGAGCGCACTGTTTTATGTTCTGTCCCTTCTTTCCCCCTCCCTAAAGCTTTTGCACGTGACCATCCATCTCTCACAGATGTTTGGAGGACTAAACTCCTTCAGGCCAAGGTTTCTCAAACTGATACCAGGCTGTTAAAATTTACTTGGGCCTAGAGACCCCCAAAATAAGGCTCTGAATTTTGTTAGTGTGGCATGTTGGATGCTGATTGTATTGAAATAAATAGCTTTATGCTCAATTCTACAAGCCTGGACTTGATTGAAAAAAAACCACCATTTCCTGGTCATTTGAGCTCTCATGGATGGGATTCACTGCCATTATTTTCCCCATTTCTCAAATTGTTAAAGTAATGAAAGAAAAGTAGAAAAAGTACCCTCCACAAGCTTTTAAACAGATAAATAGAAGCCTCCTTAAAATGGATTAGCATAATGTGTTTTAGATTTCACAGAAATACAAAGATTTTTAGCATGCCATGCAGAAGAATGGGATTACTGTTAACATCTTTCGTCCACCTCTGGAAAGCAGGCTTTGTTATGTGCTGTCTGCTGATGCTCCAAACGTCCACCTTCAAAAGGGAACTTTTCCATCTCTAACGAGAACAGTGATCAGAATCTCCCCAGTGCTCTCCTTGTTCACTTGCTCCTGCTTCCCACTGAATCCAAACCAAGCAAGATATTAGCAGGGATTAAATCCAAGTCAAGTTAAAACCCCAGTTGTTTCCTCATAGCAATGCACGGATTAATTAGCAAGACTATTGTTTCTTTTTCATCCCTATTGCATTGTTTGTGGGCTGATAAAGCTGTGCTTGTACTTGTAGGCAAAGACCAAGAATGGAAAACATAATCTTCAAGGTGCCTTAGAAATTTTAGATAGTAAAAATTCCTGTTTTCCATACAAACCCTGCTATAGGACTCATGATCAAGTGTCTAGAAGTATTTGATTTTGACACTGAGATAAAGATACTTTTCTTTCACAAAGTGGAAAAGTTAATTAATATTTTACTTAGCAGAAGAAAGAAAATCTATCTGACTTACAGTCAGCAGAACACAAGGGGTATATGTTGCTCACATCTTGCATTCCTGTCTGCTGTCTTTACTTTGGTGAAAGCCACGTCTTAGGTGAAAAACCTGGTCTAATGTTTAGTCTTCTGATGCCTGGAGTGGGAAAAGGGTCCAGCAATGTCTTATTAGGGGGAGTCAGAATGAATGAAAATAATGGACAGGCCTTAAATGTCTGGTTTGTGTTATCGTATTGGGAGCATTTACGTAATAAATATAAACACATCCTAAAGTAGAGCAGTTTTATGAAGTGTTAAAAATGAGAGTCAAGTGCAGTGCTGGAATCACCTTCATGCAGGGCAATAGTTTGCACCTTTGGAGTGCAAAAATCAGAGCTGAAAAGAAAGTATTTGTAAAATGTTACCTCTTTGAACTGAGACGGTATTTGTGAAGTGTTACCTCTTTGAAATGGTTGTCCTTAGTCTTTGCTCTGTGCCTCAGGAAGAGCAGAGCAGCGAGGGATTGGCTTGAATGAGGAGCAGCTACACGGGGGGGCTGGCGTCCCACGATGTGAGATGTGACATCACAGCACCCCAGAGCTCAACACCCTCCAGCTGTGAGGGAGATGTTCCTACATGAGGACAAGCAGGTCCTCAGCAGAAAATCACGGGGGGATGTTCAACTGTTCCTTGCTATACTTCAGAAAAGGAGTAGTTGGCATTACATTACCTGGTTTTTTTCTTCCAGTCCTTTCTTGTTCTTTCTTAGAGCATCCTTTGTGCAGCTGCCCAGTATATCCTTTGCAAGTGAGACAGATCAGCTCATCTGAGCACTGAAGACTTTGTTTGTCTCAAGTTTATAGGAAGGTGCTGGAGCCAGTAGTTATCAGTAACTTCTAACATTTGAATTCATCTCCTGTTAACTGTGAGTCAGAGATCAACAGAAAGACTACACAACGAAATAACTCATTTCAAGGGGATTTAAGTTCCTAAACACCTTTTCTGAGGTTTAACTGTGTGTCAGCTTCTCGTTTGCAACAGGAATTCCTATCTTAAAGGAACTGCAAATCTATGGAAAAATTATGAAAATTCCCTCGTTATCACAGAGGGAAGAGGCACCTGAATACAATGCCTGGTGAGACAGACAAGGTTACCTCCTTGTGTGTGTATCCGTAGCCTTACAGGGGATTGTCCTGGTTATAGTGACCAGGACCAGTTTGTCACTGTGTGGGTGTGGCTCAGACTGTGTATTCTACACCCTCTGTGTAATTCCTCATGAACTGCTAACAATGGATCACTTGCAGCAGCTGCCCGGGGCACACCTGACCCCTCAGGCTCCAAGCTGGGTGTTTGGGAACTTCTGTGAGATAAGAAAGGTTTCCTGTCTTCACACCAATGACTCAGGTGTGATAACACCCCTCTGGAGAGCCATTAGCACCTTCACACCCAGCCTGAGGGGTCATGTCTGCTCATGGGCCATCAGGGTTTCCAAAAATATGCCAGGATTCACCTCAGAGAGTAACTCACCCATTGTGAAACTCCACACTCTGGGGGAGGTGCTGGGCACTCCCACCTGAGCCTAAGCATATATAAACTGGGGGGTTTGGGGACTGGACCCACTCTCGTGGGATCCAGAAGAGGACCAGACCCTCAGCAGGGCTGTGACTGCCACTCTCAACCAGACCGTGACCATCATCCTCACCAACAGGTTTCCTTTTTCCTTTTCCTTTGTACTCAGGGGGGCCAGGTGGGGCTCAGCACAGGGGCTGACGAACACCCTCCTCTTCGTGCCCCAGGGGCTGGGTTATACATCTGGATTTTGTGGGTCAAACGAACCTTTTCCTCTGTATCCTTCTACTTGTTGTGATCTTCCTATTAAATTGTAGTTCTGACTTGCAGTCTTTTTGTGAGTTGGGTTCATTTCTCCTGCCGGTTTACCTTTAAACCAGCACACAGGGATCTTGCTAGTTAAAATCAAAACAAACAAACAAACAAAAAAAATAAAGAGAGAAAAAATACCATGCCTGGACAGTTCATTATACCAACAAAGTTACTAGAATTTTTTTGCAACTAACATTTGACAGATTTTATCAAAAAGACTGATCTTTGTCACCTCCGTGGTGCTGAGAGTAATATGGTGTTTTAATTTCTTATAATTTTTTTTTCATCTGCTAATTTCCTCAATTTTACTTTATGAGGAAGACCAAAAATGTTCCAAGAAGCAGCACAGGACAAAAGATTGAATTTGTGGAATGCAGTGGAATATCCCTTTGGAAATCCTTGAAGCAGATGAAGTCATAGACAGGAAAGTTTCACTACAGCTTCAAGAACTTGACACTTCAGAGCAACTGGAGCATTGGCACAAGCTCCCATGTCATGTTTTTCCTTTCATCCATTCATGATTCTCCCTTACATTATTCCACTGTTAGCCTTAAAATGGAAATAAGGAAATCTATTACACACCTACAAATTATAAAGCTCTGGTCCTTGTCTTACCTCTATTCACTTTCATAAAACTAAATTAATTTGCTCCAACTAAGAATGTAGCCTTTAATCCATTCTCTGACTACTAAATGTAATAATCAAGAATTATTTAACGCTTAAGGTTCAGATGGACTTCAATGTGAATGTACCATAAACCTTTCCTCCCTTTCCTCCCTGCCTCTTTTCTTTCCCTTTCCTTCCCTACTTCCCTTTCCTTTCTTATATATATATATATATTTATCTATATTTTTAATCTAACCAGCAGTGTCTATTCTTCCAAGTTTTTCCATCTTCATGGAAGTTACCTTCCCAGCAGAGATGCATGGTCTGTATTCTCTTCCTAGATATTTTCCATGTCTTTTGGTCTAAGCTTTATATTGATCTTCCCCAAATAAATATAGCATGAAATAATGTAGTCATGCAACCTGTTCAAGGATAGATTATTTTCAGGGATTTCCTGCATGAACTACGTACTGCAGTCGAGAGTCTTTTATGTCAAATGAAGGGCTGATCTTCTTTTCAGTGTTTCACATTTGGCATGTTCCTCACTGCTGGCTGATGTTCTGGTAGAAAACTATGACTTTGAAGGTGACTAAGAGCCTGCCTAAAACACTCAGGACTGGGCTCCCCTAAGTCTGGGTTATTTTGTGGGATAGATTTTAAGCAACATACATTAATACACCTGATGCACTGCAATTAAAGGGGAAAAGTGTAAGACTGTGCTCACCATTGCTCATTATTAATGATCATGTCTGTGTCAGTGGTTTTTTGCACCTCTGCCTATTAGCTTTTGAAGTTGAACATGCCTAATGGGCTTATTTGAGTGAGGAAAGATGACATTAAGGTATTGGAGAAAGCAGATCCCTGAAAAAATAATGATAATGGAAAACACGGTGAGTAGGAGGAAAGTCATTCATAAGAGAAAGGGATTAGAGACCTTTCCTTTCTCATTTTTCTTCCTGAGGCTGGGGGAGTATGTCCTTCAAAATTTCTGTGAACCACAGTATTTTCCATTTCAAGGCCAAAGAGGACCATTGCAGTAAATCAAGTATTTTCTTTGTTGCATTAGCCACAAAGCTTTCCCTTGATCCAGACCGTGTTTGGAGGAGAGCACAATGAGAAGCCATGCCATGACAAATCAGCTGTTCCTTCCAGGAGAGATGTGCATTTGACACATCTTAATGCTTGAATTTGGTGGAGTTTGGAGCCCTGGCAGGGCAGGGGGGTGTCCGTGTGTGAGACAGGGGGTGGGAAGGGCTGGGGTGCAGCCACCTGAGGCAGGGTAGTCCTTCTCTGTGTGTGTGTAGGTCTGTTTACTTTGTATTAATAAAAGGAAGACATAAAACTACACCTTTGTATAGCTAAATCCATGCTGTGCTTAGATCTTGGCAGTTGTGAGTGATTCTGGGCCAACCCAACCCAAACAGGCAGCAAAAGTGGAATGACTGTGGACAAATATAACAGGGGTTATCCCAACTATGAGATGCCTTCAGGGTAAGCAGGACTAAACAGACCAGGCCTTTCCAGGTTTCATAAAGAGATGGTGTGGGGAGGCAGGTCTGTGAATTCGTGTATGGTGCAGAGAAAACAAATGGTGGACCCCTTAATCATTTATCTAGTTTCATATTTCTGCATTAAACTAAAAGGCTTGTAATGAAATTATGATTCAGCAGCTTTAGATGAAAGTGAAGAAATGTTGGGTTTTTTAGTTCCACAAACTCTTATGACAGCATTCCCATATCTCATTGCTGCAGGACATACTGGAGTCTAGAGCTGTGAACAATTTTTAAAATACAATTTAACATGAAGGATGGGCCTCTTAGTAATGCTGTGGACCACAGTGCAACCTACAGATGCCTTCTGAAGCTCTGATTTGGCAGTAGCTAGGAGGTCATTGTGATCAAAATTGCTTTGTAACAAGTGCTTTCTATAAATATCTGTTATATTTCATGGGTCTTTTACCTTGAGCTTCCACTGTTTGTGTCTTTAAACGAGGACGCTGGGCTAGATGGATCTTTCAAGATGAAATAGTCTGGCAGAACTTATCTTCCAGCATCTAGAGGAATTACTCCACATACATTTCAGAACCATTCCACTGCTTTTCCCCCAAGAAATAAGTATAGAGGCTCAGAGACTTGATTCTAAGTAAATGTAAGGAACCTGCCCCTCCCTAAGGCCTGTTAAATACTCATTCAAATTAGATTTTGCAAAGTTAGGAGCATAATGGCAACTTGCTTTCAAAGATGGGACTTTTCAGCATTCATAGGAAAGCTTCATGAATCTTTCTTTGTGTTTCCTTTGGCGTCCTGAAGGAGTAAAGTTGAGAGGCCAGGTTTCACTCCTAGTAAAGCACTGGGAACTGTTGAATTTACAGGGTATTTGGAGATAGGAATGTGAAAAAATTTTCAGTGAGGATCAAAATAAGGCCTACCAGAGTAGACAAAGTACATATTTTTTTGGTTGCAGGCATCAACTGTATCTCGACTTAGACCCCAACAGCTCTGTTGACCTGTGTTACTAAATCCACCTGAACAAATCCAAAGCGATGCCATAAAAATGTAGCAGTGAGTCATTCTGATATAATGAGCCATTCTGAATTTAAGGAGAATTTGTCCTACCACGTGAAGGTCTCCTGCTGGCACTCAGTAGCCTGTCCAGTTCTGCTCCTCCCACTTGAGAGCAAACAGTATTTCCCCTCCCCTTGCTGTAGTTCCATAAAAGTTCATGAAGTGCACGCCTGGGAAGTGCACCAAAATTGTAGGCATGGGCTTGAAGTGTCACTGGTAGGAACAAAACCCCCGCGGAAGGTGCAGGTTCTCCAGCGACGCCGGCGGAGCAAACACAGCATGGGGATGTGTGCGGTGCCAGCAGCTCGGGCACATTAACTATTCAGCCCCTCTTATTTCTCTTGTGTCGGTGATTTCCTCAGCCAGGCTTCAGTGGTTTCAAAAGTGCAGACCTGCTGCTTCGCTCATCACTGGCAGGGCCGCTGGGACCTGCACTCAGCGTGCTCCGCCAGAGTCAGCAGCTGCTTGAATCGGGGAAGGCATGTGGCTGATTGAATCACCTGTCATATTGATTTATGGAGCTCCAAGGTCACTTTTTCGTGGCTTGTAAGTGATTTTCCTTGGATGAGAAATATAAAAGAAGAAATTGTAGATGACCTCTTTGCTGAGAGAAATGTAAAAATAATGAATAAAGACAGACTTTTTTCTTTTTTCTTTTTTATAATTCCAGTAGAGGGAAAAAACCCCTTTCTCCCATAAGCACATCCATAGGTAAAAAACCAAACCAATAAATAGTGAAAAAGAAAGTCTTGGTCACCACTGACAATATCTCTCCAAGGTACTAACCTAACTGGTGATTTTTAATTCGGTGGTAAGTACATTGCCACTCCTCTACAGATTGAATTTAGGTACTTGCTCTGCAAGCTCTTGCCAGAGGTTAAAGAAAACCTGCTTACAACGCACTGTGGGTGCCTGAGCTCCTTGTTCTAGTTTAGCTGTTGCCAGTCACCCAGCTAACATCCAGCTCTTCATTTCATGCTCATTTTCAGAGCGTGGCTAGCTGAGGAAAATGCTGTAGGAGACAAAGAGGGAGGAATCTGTTCCGTAAGAACACAGCAGGCATACCTGAGGTACTACTGCAAGGGATCTATTGCACTTTAATATGGAATTATTTCTTTGTGAGGAAGAATATCTTTTTAGCCTCTTAATTGAAGAAATAAAACCTAACAAGAGAACCATAAACTAAAAAAAAAAAAAACCCAAAAAAACCAAAAAACACCCAAATATGAAAGGCTAAATAGAACTTATTTTTATTTATCATCATTACAGTACAGTGAGTATGTCTGGACATCTACAAAAGCTTTTTTTTTTTTTTCCCTGGCATGCCAGAAGTCATGTGCAAGAGCAAATCTTGGCCTATTCGTTTTATTCTTTACAAATACTTTTCCTCATGCCTTTCGTTCTTTTCACCTATCACTCCCGAGCAGGAATGTTGTAGATTGTATGGATAAGAGTGAGAGCAAAGCTCCACGAAGACTCCCAAGTGCTGAGTTTCACCCTTGGTCTCCAGGTATCACATGCATCAAATAGCACTTCTGTGTTCATGGGAGCAAACAGCTTTTAAGCAGTGAGACTCTGGTCACTAAGTAATGTAGAAATCAGGGCAGTGCCAGGGCTGTTGCCCATCAGAAATTCTCAAAATAGCCAAGAATGCCCCATGGGAGACTCAGAGCTAAAATAAGTTAAAGCTCAAACTACGCAGAAAAGAGTTCAGAAATTCAGTTTGGACCTTGCAGAACTGCAGTTCTGGTATAAAGTCTGGGTTTTCTGTTCTTTTACCTTGCTAATGAATCAAACCGTTTTCTTGACACATACCAGGAAATTTTGTTCCACAGACCTGTGCAATTGCTGCCTTAACAGCTGAGCTCGGTTTCGGTTCTGGCAAAGGAACTGAGGGGATCCACAGGGAAAAACTGCAGAAATACAGGATTTGTAGAATTGCTTACAGCTCAGTCACAAAACTCTGACAGCTGAAATTACAAGTGAAGGCTGGATTAACTGTATGGGTGCACATCATTAATATAGATTTAATTCTTCATCATTTTGCAGTGGTAAGTCAAAGCTGGTTTTAAAAAAGGAAGCATCCATTCCAAAGAGCTGATTGGGAAGCCATAGTGATTGCTCTGAACGATGGCTCCTGGGATCACAAAGTCAGGCAATGTGGAAGAACTGATTTTAAATACATAATAATTTTCACTTTTAGAGACAACTCGAAGCAATGTTTCCCTTTCTTACTTTCCAGAAATGTTCATCATAACTTTTCCATTATTCCATGCCCTTTTGAAATTCCAGATTCCAGACAGGACAAGAAGCAGAAGCGCAGTAATGCTGTGAAAGAAATGGTTGTTCCAGAATTTCTGGCTTCTCAGGAAGGGAATAAGTAGTATTATATTTTCCATATTGAAGAATAAACGTAGGGTTCCAGTTGCAGTGACCTTTCAGATTAAGTGAACAAGACAAGAGCAAAAAGCACGGTTTGTGTGAGAGGGTGGATGGTGTTGACCTGATTGCTGCTGTCTGGAACACTGCTAAATAATTTACACTAGTGCAAAGTGGATGCACAGCACTGCCAGATTGCAGGGGCACGTTTGCTCTCACTGCACAGGAGTTCAAATGTCAGCATAAGGCACCAAACTGAGGGGGAGGAAAAAAGTGGAAGGAGCAGAGAGGAAAAAAGGCAGACTGACTTTCTGTTCTTTTTTTCTTTAATGGCAGTCACTGCACCAAGCAGTCGCTGTCTCCTGGCCTTCTATACATGTAGGAATTCAGGATAAAACAACACTGGGTTGCTTCCTACACTCTCCATAATAGTGACAATCCCCTAACAGGCAAGTGCCTTGGAAATTTCACAGCCCACTTGCCACAGACCCAAGGGATGTGGACAGTTTGAACAGACCTAGACATCCAAGCACTCATCTCAAGCGAGGCTGCTCTTCAGACTCGAGTTGGGTTTTCAAGACCCATTTCCTTTTTACCTCTTCCACGCTGTATGTTGCAAGTGACTTCCAATAGGGAAGGAAGGTATTTCCCTCCCCATGTGCCCCTGGGAGGAGCCCACAGGCCCCTGCGGTGGTGGAAGGGCCACCAGCCGGAGCTGCCACTGGGGACATGTGCCTTGCTCAGAGGCTGCTCCGTTTTGGGCAGTTCCACACCCTCCACACGCTGGGAGTGTCTGCTTTGACTGGCAGCTGCTCAGCCAGACCTGACACGTGAGATCTCAAAGCTGAAGAGGGACCGTGATATTTTATCACCACTGTACAAGAAGCTGAAATGTCAAAGGGATGAGACTCGCTCACCATTCATGACGCTCTCAGTTTCACCTGCTCTTTTCCAAAATAAGCATGTCTTTAGAGTGGAAGGATCAACAAAATGAAGTTTTTCTCATTTCTTGAGCAAAATCTGAACATCAAATAACTACAATTTGCTTTTGTTTAAATTAAAACTTTAAAAAAAAAGTCATCCATACATAGTGTGTGTGTATATATATATATATAGTTGTTATGATTATTTTTGGCTTTTCTCACAGAGGAGTTTTGTTTTATTGAGGTCAGCCAGGGATGGTTGTTCAGCGGCCTGTGGTAACATCTGTGATGTTGCAGGTCTTCTCACAGACTGTCAGATATTTTACACTGATAAGAAGTTACAATTCCCTTCACCTTGCAGATGAAATACAGATGACAGCACAAGAAGGGTTTGGGTTTGGTTTGGGTTTTTTTGGTTGGTTTGTTTGGTGTTTTTCTCTTGGGGTTTCTCAAGGAGCTGGGGCAGGGCTGAGATTGATGGTCATACAAATCGTGCCCAGGAGGTCAGTTCTTCCCAAAAAAATGTCTGTTGTGTTTCAGCCGTGGGTGAAAGCAGAGGAGAAAAGCAGAAGAGATTTGCTGCCTCTCCGAGTAAAGTCCTGCAGAGACATCCTTCTGTTTTAGACAGAGAAAGGCACTGGTTTAAGACTTAAAAGGTATCAGCACAGAAATCTTGTTTACTGGTTACCACTTGGTAGCTCATCTGAGATTATAAAAAATATAATCTATGATATTTGCCATTTGGAAGCACAGCTTTTAACCAGTGACCTTAGCAGAGAGCAACAGTCTTATTTCTCTGGGTGGCAGGGTTTGAGGAGAGAGGGTTGCTCTGGTTTTTGTCCTGGGAGGGCAAGCATGTCTGCTACAGACACAAACATTCTGGAATAAGCATCTAAAGCTCTTATGGATGGTAAGTGTTACATAAATCAAAGACGTTGAAGATGTGACAAGATAGGAAGTAATAAATTCTGGAAGTTCGCAGGTCCACTTGTACAAAAAGTTTGGTTTAAATCTACTGTAAGATTTGAGTTGCAGCGTAAAAGACTAGGGCATAAAGTAACTCAACAAGCAGCTCTCCAGGGAAGTAGTTTCAGAGCCCTCATGGCCCATGGGATGCTTCTGAGGGGATCAATGACAGGGAAACAAGAAAGTTGCTGTCAGCAAAGTGAAATTTCACTTGTCATAAGGCTAAAAAACATTAGGAGGCTGCAGATCAGTTTAGCTGAAATTTGTTAACCTGGTGTATTTTGTTAACGTAGGTTTGTTAGGAGGGTAGCAGGTGGTGGGGAAGATTATTTTCTCAGGCCATGGCATTTTTTTTCTCATCTGAAGTAAATGTAAGAAGCCACTGTCTACTAAAGCCCAAGGACAGTATCTTGCTCCTGGAATTGTTGAACTGGAGATGAAATTGGTTGGTGCTATGGAAAGGCTGCTGTTGTACCAGGATTTGGGATGCCTAGATTTCATTTTTAGCACTGTGTAACATCAGAGAAGTCACCTTTGCTTTGATTTCTTCCCTATAAAACAGAAATTAAATATAGATATATAACTATATAAATGTATAGATATAGATATGTTGCGGAGCAGGGTCATCTCAAAGCAGACTTCTTCCCTCCTCCAGCTGAGGAAACCAATCTTATGAAGCACTTATCCCATGGATAGTGGGAGGAACTCACAGCTCTCTCTTAAATATTCCTTGTATTAGAGATAACAGTGGCTGAAAAGTCTTCATGATCGATGTTTTAATCTGGAATCTGACAGGGAAGCTGAGGCTGAGACACTGAACCAAATCAGCTGAAAGGAATTAATGTTTTGTCAGAGCCACACCTGACATGGCATTTACAATTTTAGCTTCCCATTGCATGACCCTCCTGCTGCAATATTTCTCAGACACAGCAGTAGCCTTGAGAGGGTGTGCTGCCACAGTGGGGCTGTAACTTCTATTTCTGTAGTCATGTCACTCTGTGGGCTTTTTGAAACAAAGTAAAGCCCTGCTCCCATGTTAAGCGTACTTGATCCTGACCTGAGGGAGAACACTCGTTTGTGTCCAAGGAGAAGCCGAAGAAAATTCATGTAGCTTTGATTCGAAAGAACAGTAATGTGCATTTGGACTGCCATGTATGGATTTATTTTAAATTATTATTCCTCATCTTTAATTATATGTGTTACATTTCTCAACTTCTCTTTCTCATGCAGTTCTGCCATTAAATGTTCAGACATTAATTCATGGGATTTGTGGCACAGTGTATACACCAAACTGCCTGGTGGGGCTGTAGACAGATCATGAAGGAGTTTTCTACAGCAGGAACCACAGGCCTTTTCCCATATAATTCAGCTATTTGGAGTACCTAATTAGGATGGGACAGGGCAGACTGGAAGGGACTGCTAATCAGATTAGCTGAGCCAGAACCAATTTTTAAATAAATCATTAATCTTATATTGCAAGAGAGATGGAACATTTTGTCATAAGTCTCTCTGCATTGCTCTTTCCTTCCAGGATGTCTTTGCAGTCACAATGAAGTTCCTGTTAAATATAAGATAGTTGTTTTCTATGGATTAAAAAACATAAAAACAATCTCGTTTCAATGGATTTTCTATGCATAGGAAAAAAAAGCCTATATGCAAGGGATAAATAAGCCATTATTATCATGTACACTGTAAGGAACTTACATAGAAAAGAGTGTCAGGCAGTGCTCAATATAGTGTTTTGCCAGAAGAATTTCAGTGAATTATAGAGTCAATTACAAATTCTTTGGTGGCACTGGCAGCACGGAAGCCTGACGTGTGAGATACAAGGCACCCTTTACGGTGCAGCCAAAGATCTAATCAATAACAAATCCAGTTGCTGCAGCCACAGTCTGTCCTTCTGGGCCATGCAGCTTTGTAAGAGCTAACATAAAAAGTCAGTATGTGGTTTCTTTCACACTAATATGTGTTTGTCTGAATCACAGAGCCAAGGACAACAGTAACCTGACATGCATGACTCTTCCTCAGCACAGGGGGAAAGCAGAAATCTTCCTGAGGCCCCTTCCTAATTAATCATTTTGTCATGATTTCCCCTGTCTTTTTGAATTCTGAAATGAGAACAATGCTTTTGCATAAATAAGGGCCCCGAATTTACCTTTAGAAGGTATGTACAAGACTGGAACTTGGCAGCAGATAGAGTCATCAGTATCTTCTCCATATGCATCTGTTTGCCAAAGTTTAGGTGATGCTTTGGTCATCTGAAGACTTGACTGGTTTTCTGCCTCCCGAAGTAAGAAGCGCATGTCCTAATGTGGCCTGCACTGAACATTTTACACCTAATTTAGGGAAAACAGAGGATCCCTCTGAAGAGATAGTAGACAGGATTTGCTTTTTTTATGTCAGTGACTGACATAAAATGTTGCTACCACTATAGTCTCACCTACTGAAATTGCTTCCCATGGCCTGGGATGAGGCATTTCTTCTATCATATTGTATGTAGTTCTGATCCTGGGAAATGGACAGTAATGGTGAAGCAAGCCTACTACTAATAAATCCAGCCCAGTCTGCAGTTTACAACCAAGTTCCAGAATGACTTGGCCAACTTCAGAACGAATTCTGATAGGTGTCATGTCAAAAGGGGCCTCATCATATCTAGTCTGATCTTAATACTGTCACTTAGTAGAACAGCAGAGAGCAGAAAGCGTGTCCTCACCTGAGCTGTTCTAGCTCAGAAAATCCAGGCAAGTCAGCTATTAAGGAAACTTCCCAGTCTGACCGTTCAGGAGATTCCAGCCATCACACCCCCAAGGCAAGGGACTTTCACTGAAGTCCCTTCACCGGTTCTTGTGCCGTTTGTTATGCCCTTTGTTATGCAAAGGGTTGGCAGTTCACGGCCTTTTGCCTCTCTGGGCTCCCACCCAGAGTTCAATGTGCATCTCAAACTGCAGCTTGCAAAGTGAGCCACCTGCACCAGGTGTATTCCTGTAGCTGTGCTCGGGCATTGTAGACTTGGGTAGAGAAGGTGGAACTGGAGAAAAATACAAGTGTTGTCGTCTAAGACATTGCTCCTGACAGTTTTCTTCCAAGCTGGGCACCCCTGGCAAGGGCTTCAGCAGCTCGTGTGCCAGAGACTGGGCTTCAGGAGCCACATAACAATGCAGCTTACCCAAGGTAATCAAGCTGTTCAGTGGTTGAGAAGGTGCTTCTGCTTTGAGATCATGTTTGGTTTCCTCTTGCTTCAGGGATTTCTCTGTAGTGCCCCATCCCCTGGCAGGGGCAAAGCCTTGTGCAGCGCTTAGCACTCTGGGTTCCCAGCTCTCACTGGGCCTTCAGGAACTTTGGTGAATATTAATAATTACTGCCACTTCTATGACATTTCCCCCCCCCTACATGCATGGCTCCCCCTGCTTCATTCGCTGCTGTAGGCATAACCTCCCTCCTCTGGACCTCCAGCCTCCATACAATGGCACTATGGCACTGTGGAAGACTCCTTCCAGCTGTGAGCAGGGATGAGAGCGGGATAAACAGGCTTTTTGGTGCAGCCAGAGGTTTGCAGGGAACGTTTTCCAAAGGAAGTGTGTTGGTTTATAAGGATATGGAGTACACTTCAGTTTCAAGACAGTAATTCTAGACTTACTGCTCGGGTTGCAGTTTTACCCAGGATCTGCTGAAGTCTTTTGGGAATCGACTGATCTACTCCGAGAATTTGAGATTTTAACCCTGAAGACCTTTGTGATGATTTCTTCAGCTGTGTTACTAGCAGAGAGGAGTAACTGTGACATGGGGAGCCAATTGCAATTCCTTTGGCTGGCAGCAGAGGGAAAAGGATGGATTTGGTTTCTACAGACCGCTGGCAAAGTACTGCCCTGGGCCGTTGCCCAGAAAACAGGCTATTTCTGAATAATAAGTCCTCGTTTTGGAGCAGAGACTCATGATTATGAGACCCTGGCTGTTTCTCTTGCACTGCCTGCCTTATCCCACGCACACAGCATGTTGATGTCAGGTCCAATAGCTCCACTGAGGAGCAACCAGGACTCAGCTGTATGGAGGGAGCCCTCACCCAGTGAGTGTTAACCCTGCGGGGTGAGGCTGCTCTGCAGCACCCGCTGCACCCTCAGGGAGGTGCTTCAGCTCGCTGGTCCCCACTGCTGCCATTGCCAGGCAACTTATTCGCTGCCTACACCTGGGAGTTTGTTTTCTAGTCGCCTGTATTGTGAAGTGGGTGTCCTATAGTCCCGGGGACTCACAGATGATCTGAAAAACCAGAGCGTTGCTGCCTGTTCCTTGTTCTGGGGTTTCTGTGCCTCCAGGCTGTAAGCCTGTAAGCGGTAAGCCTGGAAGCCATGCACGACATTCAAGAACAGCCACTGTTTCACACGTTATTTTGCCGACTATAGTTTGCTCAGTTTTATGGTGCGGCACCAAGACTTTTCAGACGCCACTGGTTTCTCCTCATCGTCTCTCTTCCCCTCTGCCAGTGGTTCCACCCTCCTTGATGTCACTGCCCTGCAGTTTCAGGAGCAGGATGTCCTCGTTCATGACACTTTCTCCCAGTTTTAGGCTTTCCCCCAGATATTCCCTTCTTACTCCTTGGCTCCTCTTCCCTCCCCCGCACTTCATCTCTGCCTGCTTGAGAGTTCTCTGCATGCAGAGTAGCTGCTACGGGCTGGATTCAAACTGTGCCAGTGAATGCACTGAGGCAATTTTCCCATGTAATAAATACACGTCACGTGATGCTTAAATCAGATTAGAATTGTGCCCAAGGTGTGTTTTTAATAAACAGGAGAAGAAAACCCTATCCCACCCTACCACCTTCCCCTCCAGTTATAGAGTATTTCTTTTAAGTTTACCTTTCAAGACAGCTTAAAAATGGTCTTTTGGCCTGCTGATTCCCTTTCATCAAGCAGCAAGAAAACCACTGCAGTCCTTTCAATACTGGTAAACCTCAATGTATATGTAGCTGCAAACAGAGCTTTTGATTTGTTGGGTTTTTTTGTTTTTGTTTTTTATAATTTAATCTGACTTCAACATCCAACAGTTAAATTCAGCCACAATTCAAAGCAAGGCAGATTCTTACTAAATTTCTTGGTTTAACTCCGCTGTGGGAATGGTACACTATTTGGTGTTAGTATTAGCTGCTTGTTATCCTTGGAAGTGCAAAACAGGTGTGTGGAAGAGTAAAAATGGCAATAAGTGCCTAAAAGACCTTGAGCTGAAAATTTTTATCAGGTATCTCTCTTTTACTTTATTTTCTTCCTACCACGTTAAAACTCATCTGTTGTAAACTGATGTAATTCTACCTGGCTCATGGCAAGGATTAAAGGAAATACTCTCCTTTATTTCTTACCTACACAGAGGAGGAGTTTCAAAGCCTTCGCCACTCTGGGCATCTCTGTGTGTCAATTCTGCCTGAGGCACTTGGAAGGGAAAGCAGAGAGTGAACGTGAGGGAGAGCAGGGCAGGGGTAACTCACTGGCTGGGCTGGCAGTAGGGCACTGGGAGGGCTGTCACAGCCCTGCATCCTCTGCCTCCCACCGAAAGCACCTCGCTCCCCAACTCTCTAACATTAATACAGGGCTTTTTCTGACCCCTCAGTCAGCACAGTGGAACAGCAGTCCAGCCACAGAGGGAATGTAATGGGCAGTACTTCAGCATTTCTTGCTTTCTGTATTCTTCTGTATTACTTTTTTATGAAGTGCTTGTAGTTTCAAGGTGCAGGTGGGAAAACAGTGGGTGACTTTGCTGAGGGGAACCCTTTGCTACAGAAGCAAAGCCCATGCTTGCTAGTCTCAGCTTAAACGCGTTTGTGTTTGTGAAGTGGCCTATAGAGGGCTGCTTGGGAAGGTGATGCTGGTGGCCCCAGTCTGAAGGAAGACGGGATGCTGCAGGAATCACCACCATGTCAGCATGAGGCTTTGAGCAGCAGGCAGTATGCCCCTTGCCTGCCTGGCCTAGCCCTGAAAGGTAAGGGACTGTCTCCTCTCTCCAGTGGAGTTCTGCTGGTGCCAAATTACTCAGGTACCTCAAAGAACAGCCCAGCTGACTCCTGTAAAGAGCAGGAAGAGGAAGGGGGGAAGTCTGGTGAGCCGTCCCATCTCTTTCCTTTTTCCACTCTCAGTACTTGTTTTGGAGAAGATACTACAGAGCTGTTGAACATTTTACTTCTCTATTATTTGTGTAGCTCCAAAAAATGTGTGGTTTGTGGAGTCTGATGGTCGGGGAAGGAGGATTTCAAAGAAAATAGGAGCTTAAAAAGGACTGTTGCTACTGTGAAGTGCTGTGAATGGCTGGGGGTGCCCCACGAAGATGCCCCACGGTGACACTGACACCTCTGTGCCCACAGGTCACCACACTGCTGGACAGCACAGTCTCCACAGCATGTCCCCATCCCCACCCCAGGCTGCTCCCTCACTCCCCCTGCCCCAGCCCTGGCTGCAAGAGACCCTCTTCATCCTCACACCCCCAGAACTCTGATGGGCTGCCCAGGCAGACCTGTCTCCTCTGACAACCTGGGGAAGAAGGGAGAGCCTTTGGAATCCCTTTCACTTTGTCATGAAGTAAGGTTTAGGTGGGATACATACAGGAGCATAATGCAGGCAAGGAAAACACTCTTAAGGATGGAAGGGCAGATGGGAAGGGAGGAGGGGTAACTTTGGGGCAAGCACTCAAGCTAAGGGTTTCTTGGCTATTTTTATGCTTTAGTTCCTATACTTACAAATTACTTGGTTGTTCTTCCGCATATGATATAATGGGCCCCATGGGAAATTTCCTAGTTTAAAAAGACCTTGCGCTTGCATAACATCACTTTTTCAATATGTGCTTTTCCCCCAGTGAGCGTCCGGGGCTGCGGGAAGGTTAAATGCCATAATTGCGAAAGGATTCGCCCTGACACAGGAGACCAAAGAAAACAGACTTTCCTGTGTAAAATCCCTCTGGAGTGCAGCTCAAGATGATAGGAAAAAGCAAACTCCGTGTTTTACAATGCTGAAAGCGAGGGCTGGCTCGTTGGGGAGCAGGGAGTGCTTGGACACGTGTCAGACACTCTTACAGTGGGGGAGGGCCTCAAACATGGAAATCTTTGGGGATTAAATTGACTGGGGTGTGCAGCCACTTGTGGGACCAGGCTGGGTTGTATGTGGACTCTCAGGAGAGTGGTATCATCTGGGATGAGATGAGAAGCCTTGTCTGGAGCTCCCTGTCCTGACCACCCAATTCAATTTTCCACTGAAATACCATCAAATAGGGACTACCTGTCTGCACAAAGCGGTGACAGTGACCTGCTTCTTTCTTCTGTGGATGGAGACAAGGCCTCTCCCTGTAGTAAATGATATGGGAATTACAAAGTAACTGCAGGCCTAAGCAAGAATGTTTTGTTCAAGAGGGGAAAAATAAAAGAAAAAAGACAAAGAAAAACAAAAAGCACTAAAAGGGATAGTCAGGGCTGGCAAAATTGCAGTGTGGGAAGAATAGGAGACAGAATTCAAAGAGCTTTTGGTTCATTAGCAGGCAAACATGCTGTGACAGCTTATTGTGAAACAAATTCTTTTCTCTGTATGAAAATGCAGGTGTTTATTTAAAACAAAGGCTGAGGCTAAAATTGCTTTCTGTGGCTGGCTGCCTGGGTGTATGTGGCGTCCTGGGTAAGCACTGCTCTACCTGTTCGCTCAGGAGCAGGGAAATCTAAGGCTCTATAAATAAATCAATGTGTGATCACTCTGTGTTTGTGCAGCATGTGGGTATGATGGGGACCTGAGGCTTCTAGGAACTCCTGCAGCATGAATAATAACAGGAGGATGAGTACCTTGCTGTGAGCAGGTCTGGTTTGTTTTAAATTAGGTCTTCTATAGGAGTTAGGTGGATCATATCTTTTTTTTTTAATACATCATTTTGAGGCAATTTTGTTCCTCGGCTCAAACATTGCATCTTTTCACTGCTTTTCTCTGCAATGAGCTGTTACATTTCCACTATTCAGTTTCTCCCAAAATGACGTGCATTGTTGTCCTAGGCATGGTTTTACCTGAACTCCTTTGTGAAGACACTCAGCTGCCGATTCGTAAGGTGGAACCACGAAATGTGCGACCCGGGCTCTATTTACTGTGTAAAGAAACAAAGGTCAGTTCCTGCAGCACTGTGGAAACTCAGTGGGAATGCTGAAGGCAGGATAGAGATCGAGATTTGTTTTGCACATTTAAGCCTACAGATAATACTGGTTGGTTGGTTTAAAAACAGCTCAAGAACAAATTTAATCGGGATCTGTGCTTTTTTGAAACAGTGTTTCTGGGGATTATCTTGGCTGTGTAGTGTTGAGAAGAAGCAATATTTAGGATGAAGAAATCCTTTTAAATTACTTGGATGGCATCAATATATTTTTTCTATTTTTTCCATTTCTGTTGATATTACAGAAATACATTTAAATGTACATTTTACTATTTTGTAATGGTTTGTCTGTCAAATCTATTTGAAATGGATAGCTTGAGCTATAAAAATTAATGATGTGGTGTTCATTTTGCAAAATGTTTTCATTTTTTTGTTGGACCGAAAAATGGACAAAAAGTCAAAATTATCTGTATTTTCTGGGAAGTAGAAGTGTGCCATTTCTGACCTCTCAAGAGCCAGGCCCATTATGCAAAGGCCTTAGACATATTTTGAAGTTCAACTCAGGTTATTGAGGATTTATGCGTGTGTTTAATAACTTTGTTACAGAGACAGAAATAGAAATGAATAGCTTCACCCTGTGTCAGAAATGCTGCTGTGGCTCCTTTTCAAGCCCATGTATTATTATTTTAAGTATAATTTACAAAATCATTGCAAGTGTCCATTAATTATTTTCTTGGCACTGAGAGCGACCTCATAACGATTGGCACTTTATTTTATTCAGTGCTACATACATATACATACATGCGTGTGCATATATATACATGTATAAATATGCACATACCTGTGAATACATTTAACTTGTAAATTCAAAACACAGGTTTTCAGTAGTTACAACAAGCACGTTAATAACAGGGCCAGATAATTTTATAAACAAGATTATACTACAGTAGTTTTGCAGTAATAAGGAATTCATCTCCTGCCCATGAAGTGTTTTTTTATTGTAGACTTAAGATCCACTGGACAACTGAATATATTTACATTCAAATGAAAATCAACAGGATGATATATTACCTACATGACCCATACTTTAGTCTTAGAAAAGCTCTAACACAGGTTGACTAAAAATTCAAAACAAGTTTCGGCCTTAAAAAGGGTTGAGACTACCATGTGGAAGAGTGTGATACCTAAAAACCACCAAGCTGATTTAATTTATTAGACTTTCCATTGCAAATATTGTAATAAAAATAAGATCTCAGAATACAAACAGAATTATGACAGTCACTAGAAGTATTTTTAAAATCGTATACTGGCACTGAGGCAAAGCTTCAATTTTGATTTATAAGAAGTTGCTAATCTGTGAACAAGAAAAGTAAATGTTATGACCTAATTAACTTTGCATAAATAGATGTAGCCCATTTTCTGGAGGTCACTCAGCAAGAAAATGCATTTGTTATTACTTTGGTAGGAAAGAAGAATGTCCTGTTTACAAACATGTCTACTGAATTGGATATTTTTACATTGTTTGGGATTGCTGCATTAATTTATAAGGGTCCAAACTTGAAGCTGCCAATAGGGTTTTCCTGTATTTCTTTGAAGATGATCAAACTGCAGGAGATAACCCACAAAACATTTTCTCTGAGACAAACTTTAAAGGCACTGGGAGAAATTTTTATGGTAGCTACAGTCAAAGTTTTCAGTCCTACTGAGTCCTGACAGACTGCCATGGACCACAGCCAGGGAAGGAAGATCTGATAGAAGGCCTTCTGAACTCATGTGGTGATACATCTAAATAAGCAAAGCAAGGCAATACCTCAAGCACATCTCTGTATTACAGCTCCAGGTGCATGAGGTCACCCTGCAGAGCTATCTGAAACACCGAGAGCGATTTTAAACCTTTGTTGCAAGAACAACGTTGCTTCAATTTGGAGCCGTGGAGCAGAAATAATGACTGCATCAAAATGAATGCCTCTACTGGTTAACGAGGGACGTAATTTAGAGAATCTTTATTGTCATGCTCTACTTAATTAAAAAAAAAAAAAGAAAAAAGAAAAAAAAAAAAGAATTTGAGGCTCTTCTTTAGACCATCCCCATTGAGCCAGTGTGAAGAAGCGTGCCCAGTCTCCAGGAAAGTACTTGCACGTCTTCATTGAAGGTAATGGGGCTTCTCAAATGTTCAAAGTTATGATAAAGATACACATGTGCTTTCAAGTGTATTGCTGACTTCAGGCCATAGTAATGAAGAAAACAGAATGTCAGGACAACCACAATAAAATGAATTAAAATCCTGTGCATGAATTTGTTGGGGGTCATGTCAGGTGGCCCAGATCTCCCCAGCAATCCCTAATGTTTCTGGCTATTGACTGAATGTTGGCCTCCAGGACTGAATATTAAGACCATTGCTGGCCAACTCCTGCAGACATGTAGCAACAAGATGGGCTGAGCTACTTGTGCTAGATTATAGACAAAGTTCCCCCTTTTTTTTCCTTCTTCTCACTCTCTTTTAAATACTGTAATTTTTTTTGTTTCTTTTTTTGTTTTGTTTTGTGGGGGGTTTTTTTGTTCATTATTTAGAAATTTGTTTTAAGAAAGACACAAGATTTTAGGTTGAAACATGAGGATTTGGTATCTGTTTCTTACATTGCTCATTTTTGCTGTGCAGCACCAGAAAGTGAGATCTCCAGTACTGACCACAGTAAATACGTCAAAGCTTCTCAGTAGTGACAGGCAAAAGGTGCTTCTACCTGACACTAATTGGCCCCAAAAATGAACTTTCTGCTTATATCCTTGACTGATTTGATCAGACACAGTCCCCTCTGACTTGAATGAGCATCAGCTGATAGTGCAGCCCCATATGCTGACAAAACTGCTTCTAGCTCTGGAGGAAACCAAGACATTCAATGCTGAGAGTGCCACACACCATGCAGAGACTTGCAGGATAATGTCTGATTTTAATTCAACTTGTCTGGATGCTGATGAGAATGCAACTTTTATTTAATTTTCTGCGCTTGAGCTGGAAGCTCTCCTGGCCTCCCAGTGTTCTAAAAGCATCACTCTCTCAGGGTGGCTGCAAGCAGCTTCCAGAACCCTGTTTCCTAAGGCAGGGCTGTTGAATGTGTGAGCCTTGGAGCCAGGAGCGCTCAGGTGCGAGCAGGATGCAGGATGGTAGGATGCCCTCGGGTGGGACGTGGCTGCAGACCTGCGAGCTGCTATGAGCTCGAGGAATTCCAGGGTCTGGAGACCACTGACCCCAAGAAAACTATCCAAGAACCCATATGTGACCCAAAGTCAGTGAAGACAAGGTGGTTGTTTAAAAGCAGCGCTTCCTTGTAAGGTTTTCAAGCTGTGCCACCAAACCCCCTGTTCATGCCTTGATTTATTATGAATTCTTGGAACACACATCAAAAGTCTTCACGGATGGAGCTACCGTTTACTTCGAGGAGAATCTGTGTTGTATAACTGATTATATAACTAAATGTAATTACTTCTCCCAAAGCATACACAACTAAATCTCGGCATTTTTTACCTATCAGTAGATCTTGGTTATTAGAGTTTATATATTAATTTTCATCAGGCCAGATGTTTTCAGACCTACCCCTATTTGAGGAATATATAATAACACAATTGCAAGTCTGTGTTCTGCATATTGAAAATCAGGCAATGGGAGCATGGAATACTTTTTTTTTCTCTTCTCTGATGTTTCTCTGCATGAACCCAAGCATATACGGATTCTTTCATGCCTTTTCAGCTGCAGGCAACTATAAGAAGTAGTATGCAGTAGTAGTAATTTCAAGACTGGAAAACATTTCTGTCTCTTTTCCCACTACCCACCCCCTCCCCACCATGGTATGGAAAAGTTGGATGTATGATGCAGAATCTTTGTAGTTCTGCTTTAAAAAATGTATTTGTAATGACAGCTGCATCTTTGTCAACATGATCTACCCCTTGACCTATTAGGTTCATGGTAGGATTACTCTGATAATAACTAACTATTCCTCTTTTGCAGGCTACTCTGTTCAGGAAGGGACTAGAGATCTGGGCTACAAAACCATGACCCTTCTGGTGAAGGTGCATCACCTGGGGAAGGAACAATGCTCCAGAGGAGGACCACATCACTGTCCCAAGCTTCTGCTTGGAGCGACCAGACCATGTCTATCTAGCGCTCTTCCTCCTGTGTGCCACATTCACACTGTTAACTGTGTCACAGGAGAGGCAGCTCATCCTGCTGCAGTAAGGATTGGGCTCTTGGGACCACAGACAAGTGACTTGGCTTATTTTTTTAAGGATAATTTATGATTCATCTTCCTAATCTGGTCTGAGCCAGCACTGTTGAAGGCCAGTTTTGGAAATGCAGGAGGTGGCTGGCTGCACATTATTTCATTGGCCTGAAAAAAGCCATCTGACTAAATGTTTGGTGAGAGTTCAGCTTCTTCAAATGACAACCTTTGAATTAGTCTTTGCAAACTTAGCCCAAAGTTTGTTTGAAGGTAACTGGTGTGTCACGCAAAGCGAGTATGCTGGAATGCAATAATGCAGGCTGAAGCTGGGGAAGCATGTTCATATTTGGAAGGCTGTGAAAACCAGAGAGCAGATGCACTCAGAGAGAGTTCATTATCAGGCTAGTGAACAAGGAGTGAACAATACCACGTTGCTCATACAGCCACTCAGGGCTTTCGCTGATATTCATTATTCACTCCTGTGGCTCAGAAAGCAGGAATATGCTGTCTCCGAAAGAAGCAGTGCCCCAAAGTGCATGTGAAGTGGTTGTTTCCAGGTTATTTATCGACTTCCCCTTGTCCCCCCAATTCTTGAATACACCACACTACTAGATTTTCACTTTCACAGCCTCTGTACAAGTGCAAACATATAGTTCATTTTAAGCACTGCAAATTAAGGTTGAAGAACAACAGTGTATTTTTCCAGCAAATGCAGACATTAAAGACAAAGCCCTAATCCTAATCCAGGCTTCATGCAGAAGCAGAGGTGTTCAGACCACCCAAATTTAGCCACCCAACTTGGCTGGTTAAACTAGCCAGCTAAGCTCTCCAGGTTCCCTTTGGAGTCAGTGGATAAACAGAGGGGGAGAGACTTGCTTCCAGGAGCAATTCAGTAAGCCTGTGTCAGGCTCCTCTTCCGAATTGCCTCTAGGAGAGCTTCTCTGTTACGGGAGTTTAAGGAGGCAAGCCAGGTAACTTAACCAGCTAGGCTGGGTGCCTAAATTCAGTGCTCTGGAAATCCTTGTTGTGCTGCAGAAAACAGTGTCACTCACCTTTTTATCTGCACACTGTATTCCATGAAGCCACAAAAAGATCCATTTTCCCTGATTTAGTGTGTGTGTGTGTCTGTGTGTGTCTGTGTGTGTGTCTGCGTGTGTGTGCTCCCCATCTTTCCAGAATTCTTTGTCCCTCCTTCCTTGCACCCCAAGAGGCCCACAAGTCATCTGCTTAGGAGCCTGGTGGTATCATTCACAAGAAGTTTAGGTGCTGTCCAGGAGTAAGGGCTTTTATTCTGTTCCTTGTCTTTATGTCTTTCTACCGAATGATATTGTGGTATCCCATAATAAAAATACTTACAGCTGCAATTGTCTGGCATCATGGAGCAGTCTGGAAATCCCCCTATCAGACAGGAGTCTGCTGGAAAGACAGGGAGTTGATAGAACTGAAATGCTTTGTTGAAACAGGTCAATTTTTTATGTGTGTTTCTAAAGCAAAGCAGGCACAAGGACTAGTCCCCTGGCTCATCAGCAGCTCAGCCAGCAGGCACACAGGTCCTGAAAGCCTTGCCAGGACCACCAGCACACCAGCTTGTCACCCTGACACTGAGCATAAAGAGTTAGCAACTCCTTGGCATTTATCACAAAGTGAAAAATCTTTCCCTGGCCAGGTCTGAGCTACCTAAAGCTGTGTGTTTGGGGTTTTTTTTTTCCTCCTCCCCCTCCTCCTCCTTCCCTATTACGAGGGAAAACCAGTTCATCTGAGGATCCGTTGTTATGATTTGTTCTGTTCTCCCTCCTCCTCGTTCCAGTGCCTCAATTATTTCCGATCTGCATGTTTATTGTTTGGAAGCGAACTTGCTTTCCTGCTCTTTCACCCGATACTTCCTTCCAGAAGGTCTATCTTTCTGGCACTTGGAGAATGTGATTTCAGCTCCAGCCTTGCCAACAGATGAGCTGCAGGCAGCTGCTGCTCATTCCACTGCTTCCAGTTCAGCAGTACATACTCGACACAGTAAGGAAGGGAAGAATCAAGCAAGGACCTTGGGTGTCTTTTCCTCCACCAAGAAGAGTTTTTTAAGGGATTTTATATAAGCAGGTAAGAGGAAGGACATGACAGGGACAGGATGGCACAGCAACCGAAGTGGTTGGCTCTGGAGCCAGAGAACCAAGGCTCCGCAGGCACATCACCCTGGAAAGGGCCACTTGTTCACCCAGTGTGGGGAATCACAGTCAGCCTGGCGTGATAACAACACCCCTGTCCTGTCTGTGCTGGCTGTGGGCTTGGTGTGCCTTGGCCACAGTAAATAATGGAGTCACAGGGCTCAGACAGGGCTTTGTCCTGGGCCACTGTGACTCTGTTGACAAGCAAGGCAAAGCATTATGTATTGAATTGCAGCTTCCTGTGTAGCCTTGAAACAGGACGCCTGTATTTTTCTTGAAATGCATCACTTGGACATTAAGAGCTCTCCAGAGATGAGAGCAGGAGATGTGGTGCCATGTTGAGTCCAAAATACACAAAAGCCCATATTAGAGACCATTTCAGTGGAACATAATTAGTGTAGCTTATCTGAAGGAAGGCAAACTATTTGCCTACTCTTCTGCCAGGGAGCTCATCTCTCTGGCTGCTGTAAATTAAGAGAACCAGCTTTACTAGGAAGATCCCAAGAGTGCTTGAGGGGGGTCAAATGGCAAACACCCTGCCCCTGTTTTGTCTCTCATCCTGGGCTTGCTCATGTCGTAATGAAATGATGTGAATGTGTGCAGGAAAAGAGTTGGCAGCTGTGTATCTGTTATGCGAGCTCGACATGCAACCTTATTATCTGCGAGCCATTATTTTTTGATTGTTTTCTCTCTGCCAGGAATTCAAGGCAAGAAAATCCATTTCAATCTGAATAAAATGACAGGCTACCCCAATTTAGTGGAGATCTCATCAGTTCAGCCAGGCAGGCAGTGCTAGAAAATTATACAGGGACAGGTGCCTGTAATAGATTAGCTTAGGCTTCCCTGCCTTCAATGCATTTATAATGATGATGGTGATATTATATATGTGCAGCGTACCTTTCAACCAAAAGTCTCACATGCTTTGCAAATTATATACAACACATAGTACTACATTTACGCCATATTGAAATACTCGAATTTTTGATGGCAACTTCGTTCTAGAGGCCTCAGAAACACCAGTGGATTTTTGTTTAAACAAAAAAAAAAAAATCCTCACTGATGCAAGATAAATTCATTGCAATCACAAGCTTTCAGAGCTGTGAACCAAGTATATTCCAGCCTCCACCCCAGAAAGCACTTAAGCACATGCTAAACTTGGCAAACATGTTGACTGCAATGCTTTAGCTGAAAATAAGTGTGTGCTTGAAGGCTCTCCCATCTGAGACACTAGGAAGCTGTTCCTTGAAGATTCAAACCATCAGCAAAGTGGGAGGAGAGGAAGAGATTCTGTTCATTGGTTCTCAAATTTAAACCCATTGGCTGCTGCTGCAATTAAAGAAAAATGCAACAAATCTTGGCAGTCTAGCCCATGCTTGCAGTGCTGGCTGGAAATACACTTTCATCCTGAAAGGAAATATTCTGAATGCATTAAGGCTTTTGTGTGTTGCCCTGCTCGTGTGATGTGAAATGGAGAGCGTGCACAGAGTCAGGGCTGGCAGCAGGGAGTTTGGTTTAAAACCTCATGCTGTTACCCTGCCCTTCCTCCATCATCAGTTTTTGGCACTATCTAATGCATTCCAAAATAAGATTGATGTTGAGCCCTGAAGGCAAATTGTCTCAGGTAGGAATGAGTTAGCAGAAGTGAGTTATAGCACCCCTATTACCCTCCACACTTCTGCATATGTTACAAACAGGAATGGTCAAGTCTCCTGAAGGAATGATGTTATCTGTCTCTCTATAAGAGAGAACCCATCAGCAAGGTGGCAGGCTCCTTGGGACAGGGTGCTGCCTTGTCCTCACGGCAGGACATAGCAGAAGTGCCTCTGCTCAGTGAAAATACAGCCTAATTTACCATAGGTGCGGTGAAAAAGGAGATGTCCTCTCAGCCTGTGCCTGCAGCCCCTTCCCACAGCAGGATTGCAGCTCCAGCAGTCGCACAAGTGCCATTTGAGGTGGCTGAGACAGCTGGAACAGTGAAAGGGTAGTGGTGAAGGCGCTCGCCCTCTCCCACTGATGAGCAAACCCAATTAACACTGGCCATGAAGGGCTGTGTTGGGTGGTGGAGTCACTGAGGAGGTGCCAGTAAATTGAATTTAGTGCCTGTTCATTTGAGCAGTTACATGTTTGCCCGCTGCTCGTAAACAGGAAACAGAGGATTTAATTGCCCTTGTATAAGGACAAACCAGCCCTCAGATCTTTCCACCTCTGGGAGCAGGAGCAAGGAATATGTCACTGAAATGAGACTGCAAGAAGCTGACCATAAGCAGCATGCAATCCCAGCCTGGGGCTTGGCCGCAACCTCAGCCTGGTGCCTCGGCTCCCACCAAAGCTGTCGTGGTCCTGGAGGATGCTCCTTGGCAAAGTGCTCACGTTGGGTGGCACCCATCGTGCTCTGGAAGAGCAGCTCACCCAACTTGGCACAGCTACTTTTAATGAGACCTTTCCCTCCTCGTAGTGTCCTGCTGGTGCATTCCCACGGGAAACCTGGCCAGTCTCTCCCCTCTGCTGCTGGGCTCCAGGTATTCCTCCCTTAAAAAAACAGCTTTGGCCCCGTTGTTTAAACATTTCTGAGCAATGGAATGGATGTAACTTCACAGCTGCACATTTTTCATAAGTTTGGATTTACGGCAAGTAGTTTTATTTGGACAGAAACACAAAAGTAATTGGAGTTTGGCTGAGGACAGACACAGTCTGAAGCGACTTGGATTTTCTTATAGCACAAAGCTACCCAACATAAACAGAGCTAAAAAAAGCCAACAAGAAACACAGACATTTTCTCTCTCAAGGGTTCTTCAACACCAAACTCCTAATTAAACAACAAAGGTGCACTGATCAGCTCGTGTCGCTCACCAGACCCGCGCCGATAATTCAGACGCACCCAAACACTAGAACACACAGATGTAGGAGGCTAAATTTGGAATGGCCTGAGTACACTTTTTTAGAGTGCCTCACCAGAGCACGTCAAATAAACACTGTTGCCAGGATGTGAGTCAAGCATCATTTTCAGCAGGCAAGCTGGACTGATCAAATGTCTGAAAAAATCAGACTTGCATAGAATTATTTTACGAAACCACATAGGATTAAAACATTAAAGCAAATAATTGGCAAACAGTTAAATCATGAGCAGCATTTCCAACAAAAGTTGGCAACTTCTGTGGCTAAACGCATGTGATATTAAAGGCACTGGTTTTACAGAACTGTTTATAGAAAAATAAAAAAGGAGGGGAAAATAAAAAAAAGAGGAATCACAGAGCCCGTACATGAAACCAGAACATGATGTACTGTTTTTTGTGTACATGTGCGAAATGATGTGTGAGCGTCCCTTGGGCCTTGTTCATGACAGGCAAGCACTCTCAAAGGCACAAGGCATCCAAATACCATTAAAAATGGAGCTTCTGGCAGGACTGGGAGTGCTCCACCTTGCAGGTATCATGGCCACGGAGGATGGACATGTGCCTTCACACTGGGATTTGACCTTCCTTCCCCCTTTTTGGGTAAGGGCTGCTTCATGTTTTTCAGAAAAGAGAAATGGGGTGAAATAAGTCCAAAAAGCTGACTGAAGATGTTTAACATGAATTAACCCTCACGTGCCAATAAATGTACATACAGAAGCACTGGCAGTAGTCTGGGAGCCGAGCTTTGCAGGCATCATCTAGGCAATAGAAAAGCTAACCCCGAGGTTACTGACCAGCTGCAAAAGTGCATGTCTCAAAATGCATATATGCTGATATATAGGAACTGTACACTGGTTGGTCACAGAACCATTTTCACTATTGAATTTGATGTAGCGTTTCTTTAAATCTAAACCAATGACTTAAAAAAAGGGGAATTAAAAACTTAAAGATATGTCTTTTTGGTGAGTCCATTTCTCCAGGATACAGTTTAAATTTGTTGTTCTAACTACTTATTATTTCCATTGCTGAGCCCAGAAAAACTCACATTATTAAATTAGTATGTTTTTTTATGTTCTGTTCAAAAGAATGAGGACTGTAGAAAGTTGGCTTTTCTTGGGGCTGATACCAGCATAAAACAGTATGACATCATGCTGATTTCATGAGTATTGTTGTATTAAATTATGAGTATCACATCCTCACAGCCAGCAAAATATCCCAAAATATCTGAGACCTTGTTCTGAAGAGAATTCTTCAGAAATTGATGGTTTCTACAGATATTCAAAATCTTTCATCGCTATTTTTCCTCTTTCAAAAGCATTCACAGTTCTCTGGAAGAGGTATGTTAGCAGGATGCGGGGGGAGGAAAGTGAATCCTTTCCAGGATGGACTGGAGCCCTGTCTTCAGCTCAGGGAATTTAAATCCCACTTGTTATATTATCTACAGTTAGATCAACACCTGCAAGTGCCAGAATGGTTCTGGAGAAGTAGAGTTACCTGAGAAGTCAGATGAGGCTTCAGTGTCATACACATTGCAAAGGTATGGGGTAACCCTGCCCGTGCAGAAGGTCCTTCTTTGTTCTCTGCACAAAATACAGCACTTGCTAAGAGGGCTCCAGAGCCTACAGATTTGCTGCATGCCTCCTCTAGTATTCACAGCAGCATGATCTCCTGTCAAACTGCTATGCCATCTGGAGAACTTGTGGCATGTACGTGGCATCCCTTCCCTGAGAGTCAGCTTGCTCTGCTCTCAGGACTTGGGAAGATTTCATAATGATAACTCATGGGCTTTATGTTAAACATTAAACATGGATGGTATCTTTTATGTTATTTAAATCTTTTGTTTATCACTTTGCAGCACGTGCAAAATGTGTTTTCTCTTGACTCCTGCTTTCTGGGGCAACACAGAGTATTTCCACAAAAGCTATGCAGCCCTGAGCCACCTGCCAGATTCCCATGTTATTATAATGTTTTCAGCCAGCTGCTGTGGTAGCTGTTCATGCCAAGGGCAAGAATTCCCCTGCTCTGGTTTTAGCTTTCAAGCAGTCCAGAGCCTGCTCTCACCCAGTGCTGAACTGTGGGTGTGCAGTCTAAGAGGCAAAATAAAAGGTCAAACTTCACAGAGCGCATAACCAGTTGGTGGAGCCCAGGTATTGTGTCCTGGTCCCAGGGTCAATGCAGTCTGTCCCCTTCCTTCCCTCTCCAGTGCCCTGTCTCAGTCCTTTCCTGGGGGCATTCTAGGCAGAACAGCGTATGTATAGGCATAGTGATCCCAGAGGAGATATTTGGCAGCAAATACTGATGTGGCTGATGGCTGGAGCTGCTGTTGTACCTCTGGCTGGGCCACTCTTAACCCCAGTTCTGCCAGGGACGTGCTGCTGAGCCACATGAGTTGAAAATCTTTCCTATTTTAAGAGCTAATTGCTTGCCATGTTGTATTTTGTTTTGGTTTTTGGTTGTTGTTTTTGTGGGGGGTTTTGTTTGTTTGGGGGTTTTAATTTTTTAATTTTTTTTTTTTAAAGTCACAATTGGATGTCAAATAGGCTTTTTTAAATGTTCTTTTCCTGTGCCTAGCATTTCTGAATAGTTTTGAGTTTTCTGGTGGACACCTCACTTCCTGGTCAGAATATTCAGAGTTATCTGGGAGTGCTCAGAAAACAGGAGCCCCCTTCCAAGTGTCCATTTGTTTCGGGTGCCCAGTTCAAAACATATGCTGGGTATGGGGGTTTTGATGCTTTGGAAATTCCTGGCATTCTCTTTTGGAACTCAGATTTCTCAGATGGGACATCCAAGGTCATTGGCTGCTTTTCTGAAAGAAAAAAAGAGCCAGGCCCCAGTGTTCCAGGAATATATTTAATCACACTCATGTCCACAACACAGGAAAAATACCATTGCTGTCTAAAGAGTTTGTTTCTGCAGACTGCTGATACAAAGGAAGATCATTAACAGTGACTGTAGGCACTGTCAGAAAGCATCATCAGCATGAACATCAAAACTTGCTTGTGTCTGAGCAAAGTCATCTTTTGTGCTGAGCTAACGCAGCTCAGTGATTATTTCCTCTTGAGTTTTGATCTCAGAACAGTCCAGAAAAAGAAATCCAAGTGGAAGAGGTAGATAAACTACTCTATGGTGAGGAAAGACACTGATGAAAATATGCTGTTGCAATTGCTGGGAAGAAACTCTCTGGAATCCTGATCAGGAGGTGAAAAGCCTTATCTCTTACTGCAGGGGACCTGGAAAAAAGGTTATGCTCAGCCACGGAAAAGGTCCAAGTGGAGAAAAGGACATCTGGAAACAAGTGAGGTACTGTGATGTGTAGCTGGTAGTTGGAGAGGCTCTGGAGCTGTAGAGCTGGACTCCCACCAACACAGCTGGGAGCTGTGAAGAAGAAATGTTAGAGAGGTAATGCATTCGGGGAGAGTTTTACATAGAATTTCTTCAGCATCTCTGAATTTTGCAGGGTGTGGAAGATCTGGATGTGTAGGATTCCTGCACATGAAGTTGTGAAGAAAAAATGGCACACCTTATGCTTCCTGAAAAAAGTATCTCTGACTGTAGAATTACAAGAGTCATAGTAATAATGCTTCAGTCTTTTATACCATGCGTTGTGATATTCATGGCTAGCTCCTGAAGAATTATAGATTTGGCAACGAATTACATTCCCTCAGAGAGCCTTAACTTTTGAGCAGTCCCTTGCTGTTCTGCAGTTGAAGACAGCAGATAGAGAGATATCACCTACAGCTTCACTTGCTTTCTAGGATCTGTAGAGCAAGGACCCAAGTGGTCAGTGCTTGCTGGGGCTGCTCAGCAGCACCTGGCCAGCCTTACCTACCCTGAAGGGACAAGTGGAGTCACGGGACAGAGCTGATCCAAGGGCAGGTCCAGCTGTCCAGTTGTCTATGGATTTTTTCAAAGCCTGAGTGGCCAAGTTTAACGTAACGCTCGTGTTTTTCAGGCCTTTCCATCTCAGTGGATCTCCCTCAGCATTCTCCAGATTGAGCTCTTTGCCACTTGTGCAGTAGCTGTGGAGGAGACATCCTTTCTGTGGAAGTAGTGAAGGCTGGGTTGAGCACTTGGACTGCAAACACAAACAGTGTCTTTTTCTTCCTTGTGGGTATGTTAATCCAAACAAGCCATTAAAGAGCTGAGCCAGTTCTCACATATTTAATTGTGTGTCTGATTTGGGGGTTGTTTGGGGCTTTTTTTGCTCTGCAAGTCTGAACAACTGGTTCTGCTCATTCTCACCTATTTCCTGTTCATGCTGGTCCTGGCTTTTTCCAAGGAAGCGTGTCTCCCTTGTGAAGTAAGTGATGTTTTGAAAGGAATTCTTCAGCAGAAGCACAGGGGCACAAACAGTATGATCATTTGTCTTCATATGCAAAAAGAAGACCCAATGGTAACTCTGAGGAAATTCTGCAATTTTTCTATTTCTTCCATCTGGTATTTCCTTGTGTCCTTCCCTCCAGATCTCCCCCAACCCAGCTATGACTTATTAAATGAATGCCAAAGCATTGTAACCTTTTGTACAGACAAAAAAGCAGTGCATGTCCTAATGACTGTCTGCCAAAGTGTGAGAATAGAATAGAATAGAATAGAATAGAATATAAACTACATAGGAACAAAAAACTCTCATGGAATACCTTTTGAAGTGGGTACATTTTTTCATCAATTTCCATGTGTTTTGGATCAAATCCAAAAGGCATCTCTGCTGCAGTCATGGCTAACAGTCATAGAAAATTCATGGCAAACTGGACTGGATTCTTTGGGGGAAATGTATTTGGTCAGAGTAACTGCAAGGCAACACCCCTGCTTTCATCTTGCCGACCTCCGAACACAGAGCATGGGCTGGTGCACAAATATGCATAACTACATTTTAACAGCAATCTTGGATTCTGGGTCACTCACCTTGAGCAGGATTTCACTCCATCAACACTCTTGCTAGTTTTGACAGAGCTTTTGAGGTAAGGAGATCAAGGAGTAAACTAAAACACAGATTCTTCATCTGTGTTTTGAATGTGTGTGGCAGAACTCACACCTCATGGAAGAAATCATTAGAACAGGATAATTTAAATTGGAACAGACCTCTGGAGGTCATCTAGTAAGAAAAACCAAAACAAAACAAAAACCAAACCAAAACAACAACAACAAAAACAAAGCAAACAAAAAACAAACAAGCAAATAAAAAACCAACCAGGTAACATTTTGTGTGTCAGTTTTAACTCTGACGACATACTATTTTCCCAATTTCTGGAAAAACTCAGGAATGCCATTATTGGGATATACCATGCAAACTATCAAATGAAGACATCTATAAACTAATTAATTGGAGCTTATTGCCACATACTTTTGATTACAACCTTAGGTTGGGATCACAACAAAAGAAAATCAGTTTCTGTCTTGATAGACTGACTGTAATTCCTCTCCATAAGTTGAGAGCTGGGGGCCTCTAAGAAATTCTAGGAAAAATTATAGTATTGTCATTGCAAAGATTAGTAGCAGTTCTGTTATTAAGTCCCATGTGTCATGACAAATAACACAGAAAGCCCTTCTGGTTTGTAAATAAACATACTTTTTAATTGGTCTTCTCTAAGTTTCAGTAAGGACAAGCAAAGCCTTCTGTTGCAGTCCTTAGTGTAATGTAAATACGTATAATCAGCAGGCTGGTCTTGGTTACAGAGGCACAAACCAGGGCTGTCAGTGGACTTGTGTACGGGAAAGACGTTTGACCATCATTTCTTCTCAGATATTCTTAAAAACACCAAATGCTTCAAACGACAAATGCAGCCCCACATCTCTGACTTCTGTTTGAGTACTAACTTTTCTTGCCCACTGCCAGGATTTACTCCTCTGCAGCACAGACATTCCTGGGCAGGAAGCTTCATGTCTGCCCAGTCTGTGGTTATTCTGATTTGTATATGAAGTACTGGAGGGACTACCTGGTTTGATGGATGAGAGGTGTCAAAGTTAAAACACATGGCCTGCTTGGTCTCTGCCTGTGTCTGTGAATACAAGCAAAAATATGCTGGCATTTTTCTCCCTTTGGAGTTTCTTTCAGGGATTCCATTACAGACTGTGACTTTGCAGAGCCTATAATAAGGGGGAGGCAGTTAATGTAAATCCTTGGGGTTTAAAGTTGGCAGCTACACTGTGCCTATACAAAGGGTTGTATGTGAAGTCGGCTTTCTTCTCGGGCTCAGTGACAGGGCATCAGCTAAGGACACAGCTCTTGTAGCCTTCCTCCCACCCCAGACTCCTTCTGGCACTCCAGCCTTACTCAGTTCAATCAACAGCACTGTCTTTGATGCCTTAGGTCAGGTTTTTTTATCGTAGTCAGATCTGTCTGCCTCATGCGGACAGTGCAAGATAGTCAAGGAGTATGTAAAGAAGTTTATAACTAGCTGTCCAACTTACAATGCTGATTAACTATTTTGCATCTTTTTAAGGCAGAATCAGCCTTCCTGAAATACAGCATCGAGCAGTCCTGCCTCTAGCCCTTAGAAGAGCTGTGGTGGTAGCAAAACAAGGAGCCACATCTTCAAAGATGAGAGGGCAGGTTCTGTGGGTAACATGCACCTTCTGCTGGACTTTAACTACAATTTCATGCAAAATAATCTGTGTTTCACGGGCTTTCCTGCATGTCCTGAGCAGTGGCTGTGAACTGGCCATTAAAAAGGTACCACCTTAGTGTAACAAACACCAGCCCAGCAGATTGTGCTTATGTAAGAGCAGGCATCATGCTGGGACAGAAGGATTAATTGAGTTTTTTACAGTTCTCTTTGATCTGCACCAGAAATACCCAATACAATATCTCTGACCTGATTATATTTTAAACCTCAGCTCCTCAAACATTTGGACTCTGCACTGTCCTCCCAAAAGGCAAGTGCAAACTCAGCACTTTTTAGGGTTTTGCTTGTATCAGCTTCTTTATTATAAAAACACTTAACTATTACTTGGCCAATTTGGTGCCAAAAAGATGGTGTTTTCACTTGGAGAGAACGTAATTTATGATAACTCCATCCATCACTTTGGCACTTACCCAAAAGATACAATTAAATATCTATTAAAGCATTGGGACTCTGGAACACTGATTTTGCACAGATCATTTCATCAAAAGGCTCAAATAATTAATTGTTTGTAAAGAAGATGAGCCAAAACTTCTGGTGTATATATATGCAGGTATATAAAAATGAAATGTATAGGATTCTCAAGCAGAATTTTAAGGGTTTTCTTTTGCAGAGGGTTAAACATACAGTTAATTTCATGTGTGTTTGCATGCTCTTTGTTAGTCCATTAAAAAAAAAAAAAGGGAAAAAGAAAGTCTCAGTGGAATATTTTAAGTCAGGTCTAGTAATTTTTAAAAATTACTAACTTCTCAGCTCTTAAAGCTTTGCAAACAGATGTGTTCACAACCGTCAGTTTCTGCTGCAAGAAACTATGCACAGACTGAAGTAAAATGATTCCAAAATACGTATATATGAGAACAAAAACCTTCAATGAGTAAAAAATCTATCTTCATTTAAACTTTACAGAAATTAAGGAATGACCCATAAAACATTTTTCTTGATGCTTGTTAAAACTCATGTGTTTAGGAGCACGTCTTCAATGTTTCTTACCTGAGTAAGAAATGTGTTACCGCCCATCCCATCAAGCAGAGATTCCTTCAGTTACTTTTTACTACTTTAAAAATGTACTTTACTAGTTAGAGTACAAAGGTAACAAGTGGCCCTGGTGATATTTACTTTCCTGAAAAAAAAAGAGAAGAGGCATTTCCTCTGCACTCACATGTATGGACCCATGTAATGGATATGTTCCCTTCACAGGACGTGCTCTGTGCCTGCAAACACACAGACAGGGTGCAGTGCACCAAAGGGGGAAGCAGGCACATGCAGAGCATGTTTCTGAGATGCCAGCTGTTAGAGCCACAGCCTTTTGGGAACCTGGCAACTGTACCCAGCACCTGACCCATCTGTTTTTGTGATGGCAGTTCTGCCCCAGCGCCTGAATGTGAGATTGGTGCCTGCTTTGCGTAGACAGCTTGATTATGATCACAAAAACAATGCCACGTATTTACATGTGTGAGTATGTGCATAATAACGCGGCTCAGAACACATCCACTGCAGTCTTGGAGTGCAGCAGTTGCCACGAGACTGGGAGTTGATAGACCTCTCACACGAATGGACTGGGCATCACAACATGTATTTTCTGAGTGCTGTGCTCAGTGACAAACAAATCAAGAAAGAACTGGCCTTGGTGCCACTGTGGTCATCACTGAAGAAATGGTTCTCCTCACTCAGAACAGGAAGATTGTCGGTACCTCCCATGACTTGTTGCTGTTCAAAGGTCTTGCTTTCGATGTAGAGCATGAGGAGAAGAGAAGAGAAGAGAAGAGAAGAGAAGAGAAGAGAAGAGAAGAGAAGAGAAGAGAAGAGAAGAGAAGAGA
>JAWWEU010000081.1:52833087-52899714 GCA_035583155.1 Acropternis orthonyx | reverse complement strand
GAGAAGAGAAGAGAAGAGAAGAGAAGAGAAGAGAAGAGAAGAGAAGAGAAGAGAAGAGAAGAGAAGAGAAGAGAAAGCTGGGAAATAATTAATTTAAATTATTTTTAGAAAACATGGGGCTGAGTTGCCAACCTTGATATCTCTTCATAAGAGAGGAATCTCTGAAGTTGCAGGAAGTGCATCTGACCTCCGAGACGGGAGAGAGTCAGAACCGATGGAGAATTGTACCACCTCTGTGCAACTCTGAGTGTCTTCTTTCCAAAGGGCCTTGTAACTCTGCCTCTCTAAGGGCAAGCCTGCAGATGCAGACGTAGAGAGACAGCCACACTCCTAGTCAGCAGAGTGTAAGCTGTTCAACGCCCTCCTGCTGCAAGCTGTCATTTTCTGTGTTCAGAGTGAGTGAACTAACATGCTGTGTTCCTCCAGAGCGTGTAATCCATCTGAGGGCATTGGTTTCATGCCTTGATAAATGGCATGAGGACATGTCAAAATACTTAAGAGAAGACCAGTTGGGGTATTTTGGGAACACAGTGCAGAGTGAAAAGGACCAAAATTAGTGCAGCCTCATTCTTACTGGCTTGTGGGGGATATCCTTACCCCAAACCTTGGGGAGAGTTGATTGCAGTAAAACAAAACAGAGCCATAACTGAGCAGGTTTGCTCTTGGGAGTTCTTATACTTGTTTCGTAGGAAGCATATCTACAGCATCCACATCAGCCCTTGTCCAAGCCACAGTGTCTTAGACATTTCACAAGCCAGAGTAATATATCACTGTCTGCACCTCAGACTGAAGATAACCTTCCATCAGTCAGATGCAAAGGCATTTGAGACACAGCATTTTCTGTTCCTTTTCTCACCCTCCATGAGGATGCACTGTGCTTGTGTGGGGAGTCTTCTTGCTCAGGCTACTCTTGTGTCTGGGGTTCTCAACTGTGTACCTTGGTTCAATCCCTCAACCAAACCTTGAACTAATTCCCAGGTGTACTCATACCTCACTGCACTGAGTATGTGCACTGGCTACATGTTTTAGAACAACTTGGAGACAGGTTTAAGACTTACTTTGAAAGCTTTCTCTCTACACATGGAAGAATAACCCCCTTCAAAACATCTCATGCTGGGCCAACCCCAGGATGGAAGGTCTCTTTTATATTCTCTTCAGGTCTCACCGTAAGTCAGGCAAATTTTAAGGTGACTTCAAGACTAGTTAAACATCTGTTTTTTGAGAGTCTTGAGTTATTCAGCTTCGCAGATTCATTAAGACCTGTCAAATCCAAACCCTTTTCCTGCAGGGCATTCAGATGTGTTGTTACAGTACTTCTGGTTCATGGAGTCGTAGTTTGGAGTGGAAAGGCCCGTTAAAGCTCACCCAGTCCAACCCCCCTGCAATAAGCAGGGACATCTCAACTAGGTCAGGAAGCCATTGCACCTTGTCTTATCACAAGCCCTACTAAAAAGCTGTCCCTCATCCTTATAAGCCCCCTTTAAGCATTGAAAGGCCACAATAAGGTCTCCATGGAGCCTTCTCTTCTCCAGGTTGAACATCCCCAGCTCTCTCAGCCTGTCTTCACAGGACAGGTGCTCCATCCCTCTGTCATTTTGTGTGGCCTTCCTCTGGACTCGTTCCAGCAGCTCCATGTCTTTCCTGTGCTGGTGGCACCAGAGCTGGATGCAGCATTCCAGGTGGGATCTCAAGAGACCAGAGTGGAGGGGTAGATGACCGGCTGGCCACACTTCTTTAGTTGCAGCCCAGGATCAGGTTGGTTTTCTGGGCTGCAAATGCACGTTGCCACTTGTTTACTTCCAAACTGGAGAGCTGTCAGTCTCACCGCTGACCCTGGCACCCCTGAGGTGACACTTACCCTTTGTCTTCCCTTGCTCTTTTCCCCTGGAGCCACAAATCCTCTGTTTTGCTAAAAACTTCACATACCTTCCCTCCCTGATGTTATGGCAGCCACGAGCAGCCACCCTGCAGTGCTGCTCTCAAGAGCCACTCTCCCAGCCTCTTTGACTCAGGTGGTGGTGCAGGTGTCCCACAGCACAGATGTCCCCCTACAGATGTCTCCAGTCTGCCTCCCCATTTGTTCCCAGTAAGGCCAGCCAGTTTCCCTCGTGTAGTATGTTTTTTTTCTGCAGGATGCTCTGACTCCCTCCCTAATGTGCCTGATACCTGGCACAAGCTATCTGATACCCCCAGATACCAAGACCTCTTTCTGCTGATCTGTGTCAGGAAAGCCTGAGTTTGACTTCCCTTACTCTAACCCTACCCTATACTCTAGCCTGTCTTTTCTGGAGGGGGTTGTAGTTTTTCTGCATTCCAGTTCCAGGAGAGGAAGGAGGCAAGGTTGTTCTCTGAAAAGGCTGACAGCCAGTCTCACGGGCATAGTCCAAAAGTACTTTGTACACCAATAGTTCTATTACTTTCACTTTTAATGAATGCACAAAGGTTACATGGTTTCAGATTTCCTAACCATAACGTTTTCTGGGAACACAGAGCCAAATTTTAGTCCTTGGCAGGTCACTAAACCCCCACAGAAGTCAATGAAGTTGGAAATCAGACCAGCATTTGACCTAGTTTCTATGGGGTTTTTTTAAGAAAGTAACTTCTCAGGTATTATGCTCATGATATTTTCTGCATTTAAATACACATCTAAAAATCAGAAGAAATACAAAAGCAACTTCAGGAAAAACTATTCTTTCCATGCCCCTACAAATCTGAAGAAACACTGGACATTTGCCCAGTGATAACTTCAGACTCTTAAACAAATTCGGGTCCTTACCATGTTACTCAAGCTTCCCTAATGAATGATTATTTGCTTACATGTTATTTGGCAGGGAGCTAACAAGGCCTCATTAAACAAAATACATATTACGATTGTCCTGCTTAAGTAATGGCTTTTACAGTCCACTGTCATTATGTTGAATTAGCTCTACTGAGAATACTTGAGGAAACACATGTTCAGCAACACGCAGTATAATGTGTGCATCTTTGTGCAACTGATGTAGGGTAGATACCTGAAGGGAGAGTTTGTCACTTCAGTAGCAAGCCCTCAAATTAGAAGACGAAGTTCTTGGACCCCTAAGGTGTTTGTAAATCAGTGTATGTGTGTGTGTGTGTGTGTGTGTGTGTGTGTGTGTGTGTGTGTGTGTGTGTGTGTGTGAGAGAGAGAATAAAGTAATGAAAAGAGAAGTATGAACCTCCAAATACTTCCAGGTTTAGAAGGGGCACATAACTGTTACTGAGTTTTTGAGTGACTTGGGATCTATCATGTACCACCCTTCAGGACACACATTTCCAGTCATTTCTGATCACCCTGTTTGGTAGCTATCATGTTTTTTCATGCTTTCCCTAAAGGTAAAAGATTATTCAACTATTATGTCATCTTATACAACTGCTTTTCTTTCTCAGGAGTCCTCTTTTTCCAGAAAAGTACTTCAACTGAAATTGGAGAGACATTTCTGAAGGATGAGATACTGTTGATAAGATTACAGCCAAAGCCAGCATGACCCAACACTGTGGCAAACCATAAAAAGAAAATAAGATAAATCTTCTCTGCAGTTGTTCTATGTAGCATCTTCTTTGAAATTTCGTAGTGGATAAAATGGATAAGTTTTTTTCTCTGCCTTTCCAGTGTTTGCATTCACACAAATATTTTTGTACCATTAGCTATAATGGCAACAGAGCTCCAAAATAGATGGCAATTCTGAGGTGGGGGGTGGGGGGAACATCCATTTAAAATGTACGGTTTTGTCAAACACAGTTCTAAGATAGCACAGACCTTTTATCACCAAGTGAACATGACATTGCCAAAAGGTTAACTCCTGCTCCCGCTGTAACCTCACAGCAATACTGTTTTGCCCTATGACAGCTTTAATGTTTAAACACTAAGAATCTTGTGGTGATGCTTCAGGGTGTGTGAGGCAATCAGCAGGTGTCATTCCTCACTGTGTTGATATGTTATCAAAGTGCAATATGTAAACTCATTTTCATGAGCATTTGCTTGCCCTCCTATTGACTTCAGGGACTGGACAACCACAACAACTGGGCACGGTGTGGTTGGGCACCCATGGTTTGGGAGGCAATGCTGGCAATCAAATGTCATTGTTTTCTTTGCTGGTTTCTCCACCCTGGCTGTGCCATCTGTCATGGAATAAGCTGGTTCTGTGTACTACAGTTCCTGGGAGCATTGGCTGTCTCCCTGGGGTGGACAGGAGCCCTAGACAGGTCCTGACACTGAAGTGTCCATGCATTCTTCCCCCAGCTCTCCTGCACCTCACCTCTAAACGCTGCTTCCCACTGCAAGAAAACCTGGGTGTGCAGGCTGACTTGTCTTTGAACTAAAGGACTGATCAGTTAGCAGGTACTCTTTGCAATAAACCTGCTTTGCTGACCTAGAAACCCAAAAAGGTTTCATTTATCAGCTATGGATATGCCTTTGTCCTGCAGGTGGTTTCTCATGCTGGGTGGTGAATCATTCCTTCCCAGCTGGTGTCTGTGGCTCCGCCCGTTGTGTTGGTAGTGGTTTTTCCTTGGTGCAGGTGCACACCGTGTCATTCCTGCAGCACATACTGTTAGTTTTGGACCCCAGAAGTTTTTGTGGAAGCTGTTTCTGGGGGGATAGATGGACACAGGGAGAGAGAGGAAACCGTGTGAACAGCAAGAGATGTTGTCCTGATACCTTACCAGGGGTACATTTTCAAACTTGTTCAAGTGCCCTTAGGGCACAATAGACCTTGATAGCCCAGATCAGACTCACGTGGGCCTCTCGCACACCCTCTGCCAATGGGACCAGAAGTCCCATTTAAGCACAGTCCTGAGCCTTTGGTTCTTGTCTGAACTACATTGTAGGTACGCTTGTACTCAGCTCTTTGGTCTCCTGGGTGGACCTCTAGCTCTGCCTGCTGCTGGTTATGACCGGACTCTGGAATGTCCTCTGAACTTGATCCATCAGCTTGCCCTGTAAGGGATTGTTGCTGGACTGTGTTATTCTTGCCCTGTGAGATGCTTGCACTGTGACCACCCTTGGCCTCTGGTTTATCCTCCATCATGAAACAGTCCTTCTCTTGCTGTTCTCTGACATGGTCAAAGGTCTTGGCAGAAATACTCATTTGAGTATTTGGGATTACTTTTTGTGCTGTTTGGTTACCTGATTTTAGCGTATCTTGGTCCAAATCCCACAAGTTACGCTTATCTTAAAGCAGTATTTTATCTGTACTCATCCCATATACAATAGGTACGAGCCTCTGGAATTAGAAGCAAACAGTGATGAAGATGATGATTCACCCAGGTTGGAGGTATTGCCAAGGTTAAATGAGCAGCTGAGGTCAACTTAGAGATGGCTGAGAGGAGGTCTTATTAGTCTATAACTTTCTCCAAGGGACACTGAAGGCGGAGATGCTGATCTGCCCTTTTTGGTGATGAGCAATAGGACATGAGGGGATGGAATGAAGCATCAGGGGAAGTTCAGATTGAACAACAGGAAAAGGTGCTTCATTGAGAAGGTGGTTGGGCACTGAAACTGCCTCCCCAAAGGATGTGGTTAGGGCACCAAGCCTGCCAGAATTTAAAGACTATCTGAACAATGCTGTCAATATTTTAGTGCCCTGTATTTTAGTCCTGTGAGGAGCAGGGAATTGGGCTGAATGATCCTTACAGGTCCCTTCCAGTTTAAGATAATCAATAATTTACAAAGCCCAGGACACTTCCAGTAGGCTGCATGAAGGCAATGCTACCATAGGAACAAGGCATTCCTATGAGGAAAATGAACAGCATGGAGGGTGACATTTGCTGATCTAAGTCTAATCATCGGTTTAGAAAGATAGAGCAAATTGCATCCAGTTGGGTATGAGGAAGTAATGCTGCTTGATGAGTTGGCAGGAATTGCATGCTCTTTTTCCAGCTCTGTCTGCCTGCTGATGGGTCAGCTGTGCTGCTGAACAGCCAACGTGGCCTCTGACCGTGGATGGATGGCACAAAAGAAGGTACTCTGTTGCAAACTGATTAGGGAATTGGAGAAAGGATGTTGCAACACGCTGGTTTATGCACAGAGCCTCTGTAGCCTTGATAATGTAGCTAATTCCCTGGACTGCAGGGAAAAGAAAGTGAAAGAAGGAGTTGAGTATCACACCTGGGCCATCTGTAGACCCAAGGTAATAATAGTCAGCAGCAGCTAAAGCAGAAAAGGTCAATGAGCTCTCTTCTCTCCTCCCTCACCTCTGAATTCACAGCCAATAGCTTGGAACACGTTCTAATTGTCAGTCCTTGCATAGGTAGCAAATTACTGAGCACCTTAAATAAAGAGGGAAGGGCCAGTACCATCAAAGGTTAATTTGTAAAGCATAATGACCCTTGGGCCTACAGAAGGGCTCCACATCTTCATTAATACAGGCTATTTTTGTGTGAGTTGCTCTGTGGGGAATTTTAATGTTCAGTGGGCTTCAGTGTTGTAGGAATTGGGTAGGGGTTCTCTGAACGAGGACTGTGGTTAGTGGCCAAGTGTCTCAAGAGGCAACCTGGCCCTTAACCCATATCTAGGTGATACTCAGCTTATCCAAGAGCTGTGGAGATGGTGGAGTCTGGTTTCCCATGGCTTTGTCTTGCAGTGGTGTTATCTGCTGTCTAACTAGATGCAAGCCCCTGTTGCTTTTGCAGGACTAGAATTCAGGACTTTTCACTCTCTGCACTCAGCCAGGGCATCCATGCTGTAGCCTTCTCAGTGGGAGAGTTCATGGGGGTGTTCTCCTCACTGTCTGGTTGCCTGTTTTCCTTGCTGGAGGAACTTTAAATCTCTGGAACTGACATGTGTTCGTTTGGTTGGACTGGCTGCCCAGCAGGATCAAAGGTTACTGGAAGGAGACTGAGTCACCTTATGCATCCACATAAACATAAACACGCAGTGCAGCATTACATTAACCTCATTGCCTTAGGAAACCAAGCTATAAGTAGCATGAAGGTGTAGCAGGATTATATGGAAAATGGTATTTTCCTCACATAGCAAGAGAGTTAAGTTTGTTTGGACACCTGGTGGTTCAATAACATCTGAACATGTACATACACACAGAGAGAAAACTATCATCAGGACAAAAAGAGACAAAAGGAGACAAAAGAAACCCACCTTGAAAATGTACACAGGTCACTATGATGTTTTTGAAGTGTGGGTGTGCTTATAATACACTGCACACACACAGGTGTACTGAGCAGTGGGCATAATTTACAGCATATTTCTTAAAGCAAGTAGAATTGGTTTTATTATCCTCGTAGAATAAAGAATAATACATTCAAGATTGGTGTTGGAATTAAATTTTTAAACCTACCTTGTGGAGTACTGTCCTGGCTGTAGGGGACAGCAAGTCCTTCAAAAGAAGAATTTAATTCAAAACATAACCATCTAGCTACGGCCAAGCTGAGTTGTCCTAAATATCCCCTTGCAGATGATTATAAGCTACATTTGGCTCTAGTCCTTATTTAATGTGGGACAAGATGCTGTGGCTGCTCCTCTAACCTATACATGGTCACAGTGGTCACAATGTGGTTACAGAATTCCCCACTGCTCCAGAGATGTTGTGTGGCTGATAGATTAGGGCAAGATGCTGCTCCCCATGTTCAAGTTTTGCCTCATAATAAGGATATTTTTGGGTGAGTTCCTCCACAAAGAATTCGTCCCCACTGTTCAATACGCCTGAATGACGTAGGAATTAAGTTAGGTGTCAGATGAAATCTGCAATCCTGTCTGATGTAACTGTAAATGATTGAGGTTAGATTGCAGACAGCAAGAATCAGCTACTTAAACTGTGACATATACAATAGTTGGTAGGTAGTAAAATAATAGTTCATAAAAGCAAACATGGCAGTGTTTAGTTCTGAATTATATCTATGAAGCTATTTCCTTCCTTTGAAGTTTAAGTATTGAAAGCACTAAGTTCTTGTGTACAGTTGACTGCAGCATAGACATTTCTGAAAGCAGTTATAAATATATTTTTCTCTGTAAATTTGAGTAAGACTCCTGTATGTGCAAAATATTTTTGAGTCTGTTTTTCATTCTCTCAGTTAATGTTTTGATGTCTGTCTTCAGGTTTATGCTACCACAGAGTTGGCAAGGCATAGGCAAAGCACTTTTTCCCAGAGTCCAACCATATCATAAACTCCACAGGCAGTGTTTATTCTGGTGGCATTCCCTAATGCAGCAAGTATAAAGATGCCTAGCGGGGAAAATGTTGTCCCATTCTGTACAGTTCAGAACAAGACCACCAACCTCAACAGATCTGTCCACCTCACCACAATCTTTTCAGCAAGAAGCCAGGCAAGCATTTCCAAGCATTTCCTTGATGAGGTGAGCAGGGCTATCAGCAACTCCTGTGCAAGAGGCATAAGCATTCTTTATTGCTAAATCATATGGTTTGGCTTCTGGGAATCAAATTATTGGTCTGTGCTGGTATGCAATAACCTTTTAATCAAGTGACTGAGGTTTCTTTTTTGTCATTTAAAAATACAGGCCTGTTTACAATCTATAATGATTCACTGGGAGCACTTTCCAGGTAAAGGTCTTGAGTAGCATCCTTAAAATTTTACAAAACCCTTAGTAAGGTAAGAATTAACGTCTGGCTCTACAGAGGGGTACGTTTTGCTCTGGGAAGGCAAGAGGCCAATTTCAAATCGGGAACTAGAACCTCGTGGCACCCACAAACTTTGGCAAACACCAGCCACGATGTTTTGCCTGTAGTGGGAATGCGAGGTGACTGGTGTTCTGTTCCCCAAGTGTTTTGCCTGCTAGTCACATTCTTTAGCCATGGGGCTCTTCTGCCTCGAGTGCCTGAGTGCTGTGGTCACGGTGTACTGCAGGCTACCACATGTTTGCACGAGATGGGCTCTGACTCAGGGCAGTCTGCCCTTTTTTTTTCCTTCCTCAGATCACCTTTTCCCTGGTCTCTAGCTGTACCTAGGCAGTGAACGGAGTAAAGCGCGGAACTCCTAATAATAGTCATACTGAACGGAAAAAACACTAGCTTTAATCCTTTTTGTCTGTCTCTGTGTTTTCCACCATCTATAAAACCTTATTACCTAAATATTAAAATACAGCAGATGTTGGTCAAGCATTTCTACAGACTTAAAGCTGTGCTTCCATAACCATCTATTGCTCCTGGAGTGAGTGAGAGACTAGGGAATGGTTCAGCTTTCTTGGGTGTTTCATAAAGTTACCCTTGAGTGAGCTGTTTTAAGAGATGTTTAGCAGGCAAAGCCTCTGTACACAGAGGGTCGCTGCAGTCATCCCTTCTCTTGTCATTTGTAGTCTCAGTGTTGGATGTGATGCAATTTGTGAATGTTTGTTTTGGTTTTGACAAGCATGTTTACTAAGTCCATTTCACTTGACTTCTTGTAACTCAGTGCATGTGTCTCTGTATGTTCTTTGTACCATGTTCACCATCTTATTTCTTTTAATAGTGCATTAAGCAACTCAACTAGTTATCAAATTTATGCACAGGAGTATTTGAGGGGCACTTTATTTCTCCAGACAACAATGCTAATCCATTCATTAAATGCATTTACAAAAAAACCCTAAAAGCTACAGGAAATTATTTTGTGCCAAGGTGTGAGTATAAGAAGTGTTGGCGAATTTGATTACCTTTTTTTATCTTAAAATCACAGATCAGTTGTATTCCTGTAAAGAAAAAGGTAATAATATTTACAGACCATGTTTAATATTTCTGAAGCAGACTCTTAGAAGATTCTCTTCTCCCTATCTTTTTCTACATGCTCTTCAGACACTGTTCTTGTATGTACAGAATGAGTCATCCATTCAGGGAATAGAAATCATGTTTCCCTGCTGAGTCATGCTGGCCAAATACAGTGTTGAGCATCAAAAAATTAAGAAGATGTTTTGCCTCAAAGAGGCAAATGGAAATGGAATGTGTCCTAACTATTACAAACATTTGTTGAGCAATTCTGACAAATCTATTACTATCTATTGCTATCTTGAGATTAGGAAAAGGAGTAGTTCCAAGAACAGAAGAACTAAAGAAACCTAATTTCCTATAAATCTATTTCATTAAGGAAATATGTAGAAAGGCCTTATTAATCTATTAAATTATTTAAATATATTTATTATTCTTAAATCTATTTATTATTCTTGTCTTTGGTTTGAAGAGGATGAGAAGTTCAGTGGAAATCTCTTTCATTACTGAACATTCATCTCTCTCTGAAGGGACTTTCTAGTATCTAACAACATTGTTTCATCTCTGAAAGCAGGTTAAAAGGATCTTTTATTTTTGGTAACTAGCAGTCACAGAACTAGAAGCAGTGCCTGAAGGGTTAGTAGTAGCAGGGAGGGAGGTGCTGCTGGAGGAGAAACTTAGGAAGATCCCACAATGTTTAAGGTGTTCAAAGACAAAGCAATAAAGCAAGTCAAAGGGTGATAAAGTTATTTGCCTGCATATGAAATAAACTTTAAGTCTCCTATAAGTACACCTAGGGTTGCATTGCCTGATAAAGCAGAAGCTTTATTCAGGGCCAAATGCAACCTGGTAGCTTGCAGAGCAGCTTCCAGTGTGAATCCACACAATGAGAGATTAGACTGATGAATTGTATGGTTATGGAATAGCCAAAAGCTTGCTGAGGTGCTAGAGTTCTGGCATCGATCACTGTTTGGGTGCTTTTGGTTTTGGTTTAATTGCACAGAACTGCTACAAACAGCTTCTAAATAACTTCTGAACTTGAGCCCTGTTTATGAGGCAGGAGAGATCCAAAGTTTCACATACTATTTTGGTTCACAAACAGTGCTGCTTACACGTGATTGAGCTTGAATCTGGGCAAAATCTTAGGCAGGCTAAGGGAAGAAACTTACGATAAGCCTCTTCCTTTCGGGATGGAGTAATTCTGAGCTTATGATTCTAACCAGAACACTGTGGGTGCAGTAATTTGGCCTGTGCTGTTCTGTCTGTGCTAAGGGGCTTGGCAAGGAGAGTTTGAAGTGCCCTGCATCAGACTGGACAGGAACCAGACTTGAGGTTTGGAGGAAGGGCTCCCTTTGCAGACAGCAGGAGTGTCACCGGAGCCTTTTCTTTTAAAGAACACCAATTTCTCTTCACAAGTTTATAGGTGGTCTAGCAAACAACACGTGAAACCAGACTAGGTTGTGAACCACCGTGAGCAAGCTGCTGTAAGACTTGAAGGTGTCAGACGCTAAAAGGGCTTTTGCCTGAGTAAACCTCTCAGCAGAGCAAGCTGCAGTGCCATGTACTGAGAATATGATATACTTGTAAAATAAAATTAATAACCTGATATCCTGTGGGAGGATTCTGGATGTGCAAAAATTACGAAGCGCGGGCCCATCTGGAATGATCTACTTTAGATTGCTTCTAAAAATTGCACCTCAAATTGGGGAAATAGGTATTCTCTACAACCGATTTTCCTTTTTCTTTCCTTTCTCCTCCCAAGGCTTTTCATTTCCACATTTCCAAACACAGCAATTTTAAACCACGTGGAAAAGGCCAGGCCATTCACTGCTGTGGAAGGTGTTGAACACGACACACTTCTGGAAGCTGGCCACCAGCTGCACCACATCAGGTCTAGTAAGGCTCCTGCTAAACACCTAAGGGCTCTAAATGAAACAGCAGCTATGATAGATAAGTAAATAAAAATCCTAGTTCTCCAGAAGGTGGGAACTGTTTTCCCTTCTCCTTCATTGTGACTGTAAGCTCTCCCCTCTGAGGCTCGGGAAGGGCTAGCAGTGCTGCCTTGCCCAGCAGCATCCCAGCAGCTGCCACCTGCCCCACATGGCTCAGCCCGGCAACACCAGCACTGGCCAGTGTCGTGCCAAAGGGCTGGTTGGCTGCCTGCACAGACCTGCACGGCTGTTGGAGTGTGTGCCCTGCCAATAGCTGCGGTACCACCCAGACCTCAGTCATTAGCCTAAGGTCATCAGTGCATTTCTATGCATGGGAGTGTCTGCATTGTATGTATCACCATGGCTTGTCTGGGTGTGTATGTATTTGTTTGTGTGCTTGTTCCCTAATGATCCAACCTATCTTACATGCAAGTTTTAAAACATTTTTTTAGAAAGAGGGTAGATATCATTATCTAAAGGAAAGTGAAGTACAGGGTCAGAGGTTATGCCAGAGCAAGTAATTGCTAGTGACGTGCTCCGGTACATCAGGTTTCTGACACAAAGCCTGAAGTCTCCACTAAGCCATGTTACTTTTTTTGCCTCCTCTGTGTAGGAAGCACTCTGAATTGTAGATTATCTATCATGCATTTATGCTGTGGTGCTTCTGAAAGCCCTGTGGCAATGGAGAGAAGGAATTCTATTCCTTTACCTAAGGACCTTCACCGCTTCTGCTGTTACTGACAGCAAGACTCAAGCTCAGCAAGAATTCACATTGGCTAAAGCCTGAGCAGAAACTCACTGCTGACAAGCTCACATGCATCCTTTAGCAAATGTCTGACAGAGCGACCAGCCAAGTCCAGCTGCATTCATTTCCAGTGACCAAAGCAGGTGGTCACAGACCCAATTATGGTCTCGAATGCTAAATCAGAGTCCTGCAGATTAACCGATCCAACAATTAGTCCAGCCCTCTGCTTTGCTGCGGGTTTGTTTACAATGATCACTCTTTCTTGAAATTATTAGTTTGGGTTATTATGGCAGAGTTTACTGAACAGCAGGTTCTTTGGCAGCTTTCAGGTTTGGCATTTTTTTCTTTCTGAATAGCTTTTTCCTCAGAATTTTTCAGTAAAACAAAAATGTAGAAGGAATCACTTCTGGGAGTGACATATTTTTTCCATAACATGTTTTCTTTAGCAACATTATTCAAAGAAGTCTAGAAATAAAATTCATTCTTAAACAATAATTTCAACTCCAAAATGTCTGAACAGACAGGAAACAATATTTAGAATGTTCTTTTTTACCAAACACAATATCTGGAAACAGCATACACTATCAATATGGCCTATTCTGTGCTTCTCACAGAAACTAAAATTTACATGACAAATGTGCCCACCTTCAAAGGAGACTTTAAACTCAGAGAACCAGCTGAATAAATCACTTTGCAAGACACAAATATTTTCCCCTGGTCTTTTTTTAGACTGCAACCCCCTAGGGCAGGGATAGTCTTTACTTTATACCATCTATTGGGCCACCTTACTGCTGAAACTTAAGAATAGTTTCCACCGGACTTGATTCTCATCATAAAAATCAGCTTGTGCCCTCTTGCTGACACCTCTGTGTAGAGCAGGAATTGAGCAGATATTCAGACTGGATGCTGTTTAATTTCAAGTGCAGTTAGTGAGATAATTTGGTGCAGAGTGCAGAATTTGCTCATTAGAATAACATGCTGGGCGGGGGTTGTATTCATTTCTCAGCTCTTAACCACATTCTCACATCTCACTGTAGATTGTGAACTGCAAACCACGTATGAAACTAAAGCAGTCAAGTGTATTTTTGTGATATACAGCAAAATTTCAACACTTACCTGTGTAGTTGCTGTGTAGTCACTGAACCTCCTTCTGCTGTGGCAAAAATAACTAAAAGAGTCTTTTTCTCACTTTTTTCTTTTTATGTGATGAGGACAGAGAAGCTCAGAACAAACTCTATTCTTTTTCCTTCCCTTTGTGCCTCCCCTGCAAAATCACTTAAAAACATAAATCCTGAGGCTATAATTTGATGAATTTGATCTCTACTTGTACAGTGGTACTAGCAGACAGGCTGAATCACTGGGGCTACCCAACAGGTAGAGCAGAAAATCTGCTTTCTGTCTCCCTATATGCTGCTTTTCCACAGCAAATATGCATCCAGAAGCCTTAAAACACTGACACCTTTCTTTGGTTTTGTCTTTGTAAGGCATTCTGAGGAATCTGCTGCTTGAGATGAAGGAAGGTCAAGCCACAAGTGTTCATGGTCTGGGGTACTCTCATCTTTTGTGAGAATCTGCTAGGATCCATACGGTGGATGCCATATGAGCACCTGTAGAGGCTGGTCTCTTTTCTTAGTGCTTAAAATCGCTTAGTGTTCAAAATTGCCATGCCTCTGCACCTGGATGGACTTATGGACAGGTCTGATAAGTTCTTAGAGGACCACATTCCTTAAATAACTTGTCAGCATCTTGTTCCTGCAATTTGTTGGAACACAAGATCAAGAGTTTGCCCCATGGCCCTGTAAATCAGCAGGGCTGTGTTAAGTGTTCAAGCCTGAATGTAGACTGAGGTGCTGGACATGCTTTCCTTATTTTGCTCTTTGTTATGCAGTGTTTTCCCAATGTCATGCACATATTGTACAAAGCAGAGATTTGCATATTCAGTATTGCTATCCTAGACCTCCACACTAAAGGCCAGATTCCAAAGCCTTTACTCATGGTGAGTTGGTCCCTCCTCCATGAGTAATGCCTTGAAGATCAGGGAAGCTCCTAATGAAATGAAGTACTACTTAACTCATGGTAAGCCTTAGAGCCTTTCCCTGTAAAGTTAGGGGCAAATATTGTCTCTTTCCCTTCTGTTCTTCGGGGTCAATCTGACCCCACACATACAGATCCTAGGTAGGTTCGTGTCATGTTGGCTAACAGCCAGAAACAAGTGGGTGGCAGCTTGGTATTGGAGACAAATCAGTGGAACTCAAACCAAATTATCCACCACCTCTATGGATATCTCAGAGATCTGGCAGTCCCTAAATACCCAACGAGTATTTTCTGTAGTTGGACAGAATGTGTGTCCCACTCCACATGCTCAGGGAGAGAGTAGCTCCTGAGCTGACACGGCCGAAAAGCCTCTGCCATTTAAAACCAGCTCTGTGGTGGTGGATGAAGACCATTCACCCGCCCAGAGGAAGGAGAAAAGGTGTTCTGTGTGTGTAAATGCCTTAAAGGCTGGGAGAACACTGCCTAAGGACTTCCACTTTTGGTTGCCAGTACTAATTCAGTGCAAGGGGGAGAGCAGCTGGACTGTGTCAAAGTGCAATCGGTGTTTCCATGATGACACCCCTCCTTCGCCATCCCAAACAATCCCGGTGGCTGCTCTGGTGTTACACCTTTCCTGAGACAGCGGTCGTGTCCCTGTATTTAAGAGTCTCCAATGAACCTGAACTCTTTTATCAATTGCTCACACACATCGCAACATCCTATGGCAATGAACTTCACAGCACAGCTGGGCACTGAGGGGAGAAGCACAGCTTTGGTAAAATAAGGTTCTTGTGTAGTGTGGGCTATGGGGCCTGCAGGAGATGGCCAGTGACCTCTGCTCTTCTTGGGCAGGTGTCAGCAGCACAAGTTTCCCAGTGCCCTGGCCCAGTCCCCAGCAAAACTGGTGCCTGTTAGCAATGCCATTGCTATTTAGGTGGTAGTTATCTGTGTCAGAGGTAGTTATCTGTGCTAGAGCCAGATTTATAAAGACGATGTGCTAATTAATTCTTAAACTTAGAGAAAACGTCTGTGCTGTGTTGAATATGAAATCTAATCTTCTGGCCTTGAGTAGGGGCATATTGGTGAAACATTGGAACAGAGCTTGCAGGACTTGTTTTACTTGTTCTGTGAATAAGACAAGGCTTTCTGCTTCCCAGACTGTCGTTCTGACGAATTTTACTGGCACTAAAGTAAACAAATGCCTTTCCTAGAGAAATGCTGCTATTTAAAATGCTCAGGCTGGATTTTTGTTTTAAAATGGAAAGAAAGCAAATACATCACTCCACTCTGATTGCCAATGGCAGTGAATTATTTGTGTGCTTTGGACCTGCCTATAGGCACATACACAACCATTATGTAGCAAACCCCACCTGAGTTCATTGCTCTTTTTCACAATGGTCTCTGAGTAAGTCTGAGTGAGCTCCACATCACGGGCAAAAGGGAGGGGTGAAGCATCTACACCAGTTGAAACCATGGAGTTTGCTGCTCATGGCCTCTGTTCCCCATACCCTGCCCCACACATACAAATGAATGGCCTCCCCCAAGCTTTTACCCTTGTTTTAATCCCTGCTAGACAATGAAGTGTCAGATGCTCATATTAATGCAGTGGTTAACCAGCCTGTGGTAAGAACTCTTGGCTGGACTGGCTTGATTTATACTGCTCTTGTCACCACAGCAGTAATTAAGAGTGATCAGAGCAGCAATGCCAATGCTGTATCTCATCGACTTTGCTCTCTTTCTAGTTCAGGGAAGAAGCTTCACTTAAGAAGTGAGAGTGAAGCGGTTCCCTCAAACAGAAAACACCTCAGAGATACCAAATCAAAATAATGGTAAAAGGTCAAGATTTTAAGAATATTTAGCATTCCTAAAGCCTTTCCTGGCTGTAAAGTTATTAAGTTGTTACTCTTTAAAATTGTTTATGTATTTGTGCTACTTGTTATACCCATGTTACATAGGGAGGGTTGGGCTCACTCAGACTTCCAGCTTTTGAAGCTCTGGCTTCTACTCCAGCATCTAATTTTTTTAGGCTACAGATAGAAACTTACCAGCTTTGGGACATTTTTCCCTTTTTGCACTAAGCAAGCTGTGCAGGTCCCCCAGAAAAGCAGCAATGGACTCCCACGTGTTTTTGAGATTTTTTCATTGTAATTCTTATTTTCCCTTGTTCTCCTTCTCTGTACCCATATAAGCCTGGTATTCATTTATAGTCAATCTTCTGGTTCTTGAGTAACTGCAAATGAAACGCGACCTCCGTGGTTTCCTTTCCTTAGGGAAGCCTCTGTGAGCCAGTGGCCGGCTCTGCAGGGAAGCCCTCTGACTTCTGTGTGGGCTTCTTCAAGCAGATACGGCCTCTGTTGCACTCTCTGTTAGCTCCAGGGGTGAGATGCAGAGATAAAAACAAAGATCAGGAGAAGATCTTTAAATGACAAACATCACAATCGTGGAGCGCATCTGCCTCTCCCATTAGCAGTAACAACTTTGGAAACAGTGGACCGCACTGATGTCCTGATACAGTCTCTTCAAACTTGGGGGGTGAAAAAAAAGCCTGGAGAGAGTTTTCAGAAACACTGCAGTGTGCTCCAATTCAAATAAGGTCGTGGAGTGGCACTCTCCAAACCTGTCATTATTCCTGAGGCTCTAGAAAGGACATCAAGGACACATTTCAGCTGTTTCAAGTCAGACAGTCACAGCTTCTTGCCAGCACCCGGTTTTTCAGCCTGCAAGCAAGATTCGTGCAGCCATCCCATCTCCTGTTAGCTAATTTTAACCAAGTGCCATGAAGGAGTGAGGATCTCAGGAGCCTTGTGAAACCTGGTGGTAGGGAAGGAGGAGATCCTGCAGCCTCAGCAGCGACCTGTTGTGTCACCGTCGGCCCACGTGGCCAAATACCACGCACACATCACGCTGGCTCTCTGTTCCAACTGGCGTTGGAGGGCACAGGAGGGTTCTGACATGACAGGCAACAAGGGAAGAAAGCAAAATAATTTGTAGAAAAACAGTCTTCAGTAGCTCCACTGCAGAGAGGCCCAGGCATTTGTTGCTTGCTCCATATAGAAGGAATGTTTCTATATGCTGCAACCTTATAGAAAACAGGAAAAACTTTAAATCACTCATCCATGTGCAGATTTATCATTAATTCCCACAAGACCCTCATCTCAAATTAATAGATTGGGCAAGGGACATAATGAAAAAGCACTCACCCAAATAAACGAGAAAAGGCAAATTATTGGTTTGCATGAGCAAGCGCTGGCTGGGTAAGCAAGGGCTAGGCAATGTAGCATGAACACAGGAAGAAAGAATATTATTGAAGTTTAAATTGATAAAACCTTGAGGAAGCTTGAGTCATTGGTGATAAATTTCTGTCTTCAGAGGAAATTAGATTTAAAGGAAAAGAAGCTGGTTTAAAATATATTTAATGTATCAAATTCCATGTATTTATGCCAAAGTTGCTTTCCCACTCCCACAGGCTGGGAATAGAAATCATGGTCCTCATTTGCTTCTTTGAAAACTGCAGCATCAGTTGCTTTACAGTCAAATAAGCAGTGAGGTCAGGAAGGAAGCAAGCCTGGAAAAGTTAATGCTCTTGTGCTGGATTTCATTTCTTACATGAATTGGTTCTCTACTTCTGCAGTAGTGGCTGGAAAAGGAAGTAACGCATTAAATCAAGTGATGAGGAACTTGTAGTTTGGGGAGGTGCTTATCAAGATGAGCTGATGGAGAATGTGAAGTAACCTATGCAATTTGACTCATTTCATAAAAAGAATTTGGCAGGAGACAGGTCTCTTTATCCTCATATATCCCTGGGCTGTTTTATGGTATGCTTTCTATTACACCAGGATATTGTGTCCTTAGCAGCAGTGCAGGACATCACATGCCAGCAACTGAGGGCCTGATGGAGGTGGGAGTGTGCACACGGAATTGATTAGAGGTTCACATCCCCTTGCCGTCATGTCATGTGAGGATTTTAAGGGCTGAATCCGAGTTTGGAGAAGAGGAAGCTGCAGAGACAGCTATATCTTAATTACCTCTGGAAGTTTTAGTGGAATGCTCAGAGAATTGCTCATCTGTCTGAACAGAAAGGGAGCACTGCCATCAAAGCTTTCGGGAGCTCGAGAAGTAAATAGCAGAGAATTGAGATCAAACAGATATCCTGAGGCGTATTGGGGACCACATTATAAATAGGAAGGAAGGAAAAGCTCAGGAGCATTCAGGTGACCCCTCTCAACCCCTTGTTGTAGCCATGTTTGGACAGCATCTAAAATGTGATGTCAGCTCTTGATTGTCCAGTTTGTGGACTAACTAACTTTGCCCTGACTCAGTCAGACCACCTGATTCCTGTGGATGCAGTGGGCAGCCTTGGCTCCCACCCTGCCTGTCCACAGGTGTGTGCCACTGGAACAGCTCCCTGAGCAGCTGCCTGGCTGTTTTCAGCCTACTATTTCCCTTACAGGTCTTACCTGTGTGTTCTGTGTTATCCATGGGTTTGCTTCACCTCCTTTATCTCGCAGTATCGCTGGGTAATGGGAAGTGCTTGGAGTTCTCATCCCATTTGCCATTTTCATATCAAGTGGGTTTTGAGGTAACCCGTGAAAGACTGGGTTTGCTTTTGTTCTGGGTTTGGGGTCAGCCCAGTTTGGAAATCTCAAAGACTGAGGTTGGGATCGAGGTCCTGTCTTGCTTTCTAAAGATTAAAACTTCTGTAGGAACTCAGATATTTTATTGTTGTTTCCTTATTTTCTAGAAACAGCAGATTGCAGGCAAGGGTATTGGCAAAGAGAAAGAAAAATAAGGAAGAGGATAAAAAAATAATTTGTAGAAGCCTTTTAGTATGGATTGGGTGTGCGCTTCTTAGGGTGATCCTCTTTGTGCCATGGCCTTGGGGTGCATAACCTCCTTTTCTTCCCAACAGAGCTGGGCTGAAAGATGTGCTCCAGGGGCATACAGAGCATACCCTGACTAGTAATGGACATTCTGTCCACGGGATCACAAGAAGCAGTCTGAACTAAAATGCCCAGAAACACATGCAGTGAGGACATCAGGGCCTCTGTTGCAGATGTTTTGCTCTACAAATCCAATCCTCCAACCCTGCGTTACTTACCCAAATCTCAGTTTTCAATATAGTACATTGCTATGTTGGCCAAACTGTCTTAAGGCTTTCCTCAGGGACATTTATATTGCTCCTCCTCATTAGAAAATAAAGATGCCAATGCTGGGAAGTCTGACACTTTGTGACCTCTCTAATTTCCAGAATCTGCTCTTCTGCTCAGCAACATTTGCTGATGGTCTCCAACATGCTGCAGAAAACATTTGCCTGAGAAAGATTTCAGAAGTTAAGGGTATGATAAAGGAAAAAAAGGCAACTGGTTGCCTAGCCATGTCCTATGGGATTTGTTTCAGTGCAGTTGCAGTATCTCTGGGATTTAGGTGAGATTAATCATATTGAATTGACCAGCCTTCCCCACATATGTATTTATTACCTAGCTATGCAGTGCTGAATAAAATGTGATAGAAGTTTTCCTAAAGCATAATGACTTATTTTGCTTTAAGTAAAGATGACCGTCTACTCTGTGGTTAAAACACTTTGGGGACAAAACCTCAAAGCACACGACAGAAAAGTGCTTTTCCCATTCTCTTCAGTGACAGCTTTGCTATTTGGCTGAGTTTTCCTTTGGAAAAATGCAAGGGGATGTTTTCAATAGCATATCTCTGGAGTCACAGAGAAGCAAGAAAGTGTCTATAAACATTAAGGTACTTACTGTCTAGCAAGGCTGGGAGAAAAGAACTGGTGATCATCTCTCCTTTTTTGGTTAGGAAGGAAAATCTGCCTGCTGAGATGCTCTAGTTATTGAATCTCTGCACACTGAGATGTGTAAGAAACAGAACCGCTGACTTTGAAATATTGGGAAATAGTTATGACCATGTTCAGGTTGGTCAGTTGTGCAGGGAGAGTTCCCTGCACATGATGTGAGATCATCTGCACTGTTCATTTATACAAACAGTCCCAGGTTACACTGGCTAGGAGTGGTCCACACACAGCCCGGAGGTAGCAGAAGCCAAGGAGGGCTCCTGACAGGTAGTTTGGGTGCAACCTCATAAATCTGTAGGCTGAGAGATTTTAACATTTTTATAGATACAGGCTACTTTGTGGCAATTAATTTCATACTGGAGAATGGTCCTGTACAGTTACTTGCATAGTCAGCCTCTGTGTCTTTGTTTTAATTTGAGTAACATACGAATTCATGTAAAAAAGTGAGTTAAGGTAGAGACACCTTCATAGTGCAAAATAAGGAGTGGATATAAGGGAAGGCTGACTTATTTTTTGTTTGCTAGCCTAAATACAGACTGGTAGCTGTAGTTGTTTGGGAGAACCACAGTGTTGCAATCTCTTATCACTCCGATCAGTGTCCGCTTTGGATGCAAACAGCAGGCGATGGCTGAATCTGAAGAAACCCCCACTAGCCACACCCTTGATGCAACTCACATTCTTTGTGTGTTTACTCAGGGCTACCAGCTTTTCTCACTCTCTCTTTGCCATAGATTTCTGAGCTCTACAAACACCCAAGGAGACAATATTTTGAGCAAACACTGGCAATATCTGCACATGGTATTGAACTTCGTGTGGGAGCCGGGAAGGGGTCCATCAAAGGACTTGGAAGGGAAGCGGCAGAATAAATACAACCAACCCCAGCCAACCATCACACCTGAGTTGGCTTCATGTCACTTTTACTCTTCCCAAGCCAAAGTTTGTGGCATAGGCCTGTGCTTTGTTGCCCCCATCTCTTTGTCACTGTGGACATACATGGGCTGTGACAGGGTATGCAGTGGGCCAGGACTCAGGTGAGCAAAGCTATAAAGCTCCTTCTTTGCTTGTGTAGAACACGCAGTGTGAGTAATGCAATTAGCAGTATTAGGGTTCATAATCAGACACTTACCATTACTAGTCACCCATCCTGAGTAACGGTACAGTGTGGTCTGGCAATGGTACCATGTACCAGGAGAGGCTGGGGGCTGGCCTGCTGGAGAGTAGCACTGTGGAGGAGGCCCTGGGAGTCCTGGTGGACAACAAGGTGTCCGGGAGCCATGTCCATGAGAGGGGACCATATGAAGGTATAAACTTATCTGAAGGGAGTGTGTTAAGAGGATGGAGCCAGGCTCTGCTCAGTGGTGCCAAGCAATAGGACAAGAGACAACAGGCAGAAATTGATGCACAGGGAAGTTCCCCCTCAATATGAGAAAGAACTTCTTTACTGTTCCAGTGACCGAGCACTGGAATAGATTTCTCAGAGGAGTTGTAGAGTCTCCCTTACTGAAGATGCTGAAGAACTGTCTGGATGCAATCCTGTGTAATGTGCTGTAGGATGACCCTGCTTGAGCAGGGAAGTTGGACCAGATGACTGACTATGGTCCCTTCCAACCTCGCCCATTCTGTGATTCTGTGTTAGCTCTGCTTCTGCTAACATCCAGTTTATTGACAGCACGTTCAACTGTACTTGATGCAATCATACAGAGTTGTACGACTTCTGGTTGAGTGAAGAAGTGCATGTAGCATAATAATATCAGTGTAAGCCACCTTAACAAAGTACAGAAATAAGGCAGAAGCTAGTTTTCAGGTAGGAAGTTGTTGTACTGTTCAGTAACAAAGATTTTGTATGTAACTTACCTAACTCCATCACAGTATAAGCCTTTATGTCCTTCCTCATACAAACTATAAAAATCACTGAGGTAAGAACACAGCAAAAAATGCCTAGTTCCAGGACTTGTTCAAGTTTGTGAAGAAACACAGTAGTCCTTTCATGAAGGGAAAAACACCAAAGGGGTGGATACTTTTAAGCAGGAAATGTATTCTACACCTTGAAATGATCTCATAGATGGCAATGGAGATGCCTGTTCCCCAGGAGTTCAATACAGATTGTGTGAGAGGGGAAAGAATAACTACATGGTGAGTAAATCTGCATATTTTTGTTAATATAGTATAGCTATTCCTATGATACCCTGATAACATTGTTCAGTTTATGTTATCAAATGCAATGTTTATCTTCAATGCTGAATGAATTTGCTATCCCTTTTTTTTTTTTCTCTTGTAATTACTTTAGATGTTAATCAAAATGCACAAAACATTTTTTTCCCTGATTTTTACTGGACAAAAAATTGGAGGTCTTTTCAAAGAGAATCCATAATTCAGAGAATAGATAGTTCACACTTTCTCCTATGCAATGGGTGCAATAAGATTTTTTGGATACTAAAACCCACTAGAGCCACACAGGTTTTATTTTGATACTTACATTTTTGTTGCCTACTTCCCTTAATGTATAAGCTGGTGCTGCAAATCCCCAAGAGTTTAAATAATTTTAAAAGTCTGTTCCTGATTTAAGTGAATTTTCCCGGAAAAATGCAACAGTGAACATGGTGACTGAGATGACAGATAAAACCTGGACATGAAACAAATAAAGAACATATAGGAACCTTCCTGAAATAACAGCCTGGTCACATGTTGAAATAATGACTGTGCAATTTACTATAACTAAGGTTTAATTTCAATACCCATGTGTTTGTTGGTGTTGTCCTTTCTAAGTGATGTTATACAAACAAACAGTGTCAAGAGAAGAGAGAGAATCTGAGTGTGTAAAAATGCATCCGTTTTCATCAGGGACAGACTCCAGAAGCAGCATGATCTGAGGAGATTTAAGTAGAATATTTAGAATAAACAGCTCTTGAGTGATAACCCTAGCTCTGCCACTAACACTCTGCCCAAGGCAAATTATTTTACATCTACAAAATGGAAATGATAGCTACTAACCTGCTTTGCAGGAGATCCACGAAGATAAATTAGTTAATGTTTGTGCAATGTTTTCAACATGCAAAACGCCATAAAGCTCCACGAATTATTACCTCAGCCCTTGCTTTAAAACCTCAGTGGGGAGTCACAGAATACAAACGACAATGCAAAATACAGCTTCAACTGCCTCAAACACCATGCAATATCTGAGCAAATTGATTCTAAAATGCCACTAATTCAGCTCTACTTCATTTCTCCTCTTCCAGTATAAAGCCTGCACTTTAAAATCACTTTTGCAACACACAGAGAAAAACTGCATTGCCATCCATGAATGGTTGCTGGTGAATTTTTTTGGAGGGGCAAATGTTGACCCCCTGTCAGTGGATAATGAAAAGCAACACATTTTGTGTTTCTTTAAAGGAAAGGCCCCACTAGCAGGGATTTCTTTCCTCTTGAGAGGATTTTGAGATTCTATTCCGTTTTAAGGGAATGTGGAAGAGATAGGAGAATTAATCCTGTTTTTTCCACTGATAGGAAAATCACTTATTCATCCTCTTAGAGCTTCTCTCCGTGTGGCAAAGCAATCAGCTCAGTGGTGCAGTCAAGTGGTGGTGAGCAATCACAGCCAAATTCTGCAATCCAGAAGTATCTCCTGTGAAAGAATGACCAGCTTACTGGGACTTCACTTCATAGATCAGCGTGTTTATGCTTAATATATAGAAGACAGGAGATATATACATACTATAACACAAGCAAGTCAAAAGAAAACTGAAAGAAGATGTTGTTGCACTTAGTATTCCCTCTAAAAAAATTGGTGGTGGAAAGGTTGGCCTTTGTCCCATGACCTTCAATCCACGCACATGTGCAGCTGGTAATAAAAGTTTTGCAACGTGAATATTGCATGTCCTTGGTAAAATTAATGTAAATATGTTAGATGCAAAGAAGCTATACCAAAGGTGGTCACTGGGTATGTGACCAGCTGTTCAGGGAAAATGTGTTTGAATTCAAACCATTTCACAAACTGCTCAGTTGTATAAAAAAGGCCTGAAATTCCTGCCTGTGATAAGCTTCTCAAACCATAGTCATAGAGTCTCTTTGTGTATCTCATGACCTTGGCAAGCAGAGCACAATGCCACAGAAGTAACAAATTTGTGCTCACAAAGGTGGGAGGACGGAGTTTCCAGCAGCTTGCTGTGCAGCCCCTTCAGCAGTGCAGCACTGCCAGCAGCACAGCAGAGTATCCTGCAGTGGATCTCTGCAGTGGAGGAGGGGGGGAAATAAATTGGGAATTTGCCTAGTCTGGCCTTGCTCACCATGCCGGCAATGAAGGGGCAGCTTCGTTAGGATCAAATACCTGGGTTTATGTGCATGCATGTAAGGGCAGTACGTGCTGGAAGGTGAAGCAAGTATGAAATGTTTCTGCTCAGTATAGCAGGTAGAATCACAATTGCACAAAAAGTTCTGCAAAGCAAGTATTTGTTCTTTAGCATGTTAGGACAGGACTTGGACAGGTTTCTCCACTGAGTTCGTATGCAAAAGGTGTTTTCTTTTTTCCCTATGTTTAGTTTATTTTTCATTTGTCACTTTGAATTCTTTATTTTTCTAGATTTTAAAAACTTGCCTTCTTCAGTGGTCGCTTGATGCTCAGTGTGCACATGTAGGGGCACGTTTTTATTTGGTACAGAACTGATTAGAAGCTCATTTCTTGGTTATCTTAATTGCACTTCCTTTCTCATAATGCAAGCTGTAATCATCAGTGTGTGCTGAGGATGCTTTGCAAATCTTCCCTCCCTAGAAGCTGATCTCTTTTTCCCGGGTCACTCACTTTTAAAGACCCCCTCCCTATTTGCCTAAAAAAATGAACATGAGCCATACACACATAGTGTCTATGAAGTTGCACTGTGTGAGAATCTTGGAAGCAAATTGCATTAATATTGCATTGTAAGCTCAGGTTCCGCCCTCAGTTACAGCCATGAAATCAATCATATGAGTAAAGTTCTTTGGATGTTATTAATGTCTGAGTTTACTTCGAAGTACATCCTTCAGGTTATTTATAAAATATAATCAAACCAGAATGTCAGCTATAGCATTCCAAAGCTGACTTGAAACCCAATTCATCTTAATAAATGATCACAGGCACGGTGGGATGTTATATGGTTAAAGACTTGTGGTCAGGCATTGGGCTTCATGTTAGGATAAGTAAATGTGTTGGTAGTTTTCTTTGCCTAGTTAAGACATTAACTAGTTAAACTATCAGAAAAAAAAAAAAAAAAGAGATTGTTTAGAGGAAGTTGACTGATAGGAGAAGAGTAATGTATCTCTGCGAGGAACATGCATAACACTCAGTGGCGATTTTGCAATCTATTCTGTTCCAATACCCAGTGATAGACACAGGCATTTGGCATTTCCCAAACCTGATGGCATTACTGACTTCAATTCCGGAGTTCCCACCTAATCGTGAGAGTTTTAAGGCTTCATATCCTATTGCCTGTGTAGCCCAAGTCTTCACAAGAGGTTTATGAAGAAATTACGACCAGCGTTTAACAAGTCTGAGTGTTGAATCACGATTTACTCGGAGAAACCCCAGCCCAGAGAAGTGGCACTTCTATGTCCTATTTATATACCTGAGTGACAAGACAGTACTTCCTCCCACTTTCCAGAGAAACAGCCTGTTAAAGTTTGAAACTATGTTTTAATGAACGCTAAATAGCTTGGGTCTGCCTCTTGGGGGAAAACATGTTGGGGGGAAGGAGCACCGTACATGTACTCTTTTGCTTAATGTCTATGAATGTCCCTGAAGCACCTCAAAAAAACTTGTGTATTTATCAAGTAACTTGTTACGCGGAGCAAGGAGCACTTTCTCAGTGCTGGTGAGAGGGGAACAGAAACAGTGCGGGCAGATCCGGCCTCTGTTACTATCCGTATGCTAAAAACCGCATAAAATCAGTGCGGTTTTATTTCACCCACACATTTGGCCTTGCAAGTAACGGGGAGTAAAACGCCCGGAACGAGAGCAGGACTATTTGCAGAGCCCAAGTGGGCTCCGCTGATCCCGAGGAGCTCAAAGGAGGCCAGAGCCCCGGAGATGCGTCCCTGGGGAGCGGACTGACCCTTCCGAGCTGCTGCTCCCCGGTGAAACACCTCAGCGCTTCCTCGCCCGCACTCCTCATCCCGGCTCTGCGGGGGGGACAGCTCTCCCTGAGGGACGGCACGGGACAGCCTTTCTGCTGCAAACTCCCCGGGGGCATCCTCACTCCCGCAAAGCCTCTGCCCCCCTCCCAGCACGCCCGGGCGGGCAGACAGAAGCTGTGCTCGGGCTCTTTTGCGAGCAGCGGCGCAAATGCACGCGTATGCCTTTGGCAGCTGCCGGACAGAAGCTGCCGGGAAGTAGAAAATCCCTTCCGAGCAAGCAGGAACAGCTAAAGTACCTCCGCCCCACTCACACCTCCTCTCATCCCATATTCCGGGACAGGTGGCGGGTCCTCCCCTTCTCCACCTATGCGGGGAAGGCGCCGCCAGTTCTCCTCCCCCCTCCTCCTTGCTCCCTCCCCATCCTCCTCCTCCTCGGCGTCCCCAGAGGGAGCCCCTGCGCTCGGCGGAGAGCGCAGCCGGGCGCTCCCCGTCCCACAGCCGGCTCCAGCCGCTCCGCAAGCCCCTGCGCCCCCGCCGCCCGCCGCAGGAGGGGCAGAGCGGGCAGGAGGAGCAGGAGAAGGAGGAGGAGGAGGAGGAGGAGGAGGAGGAAGGCAGCCGCCCGCCCGCAGCGGGGCACGCACGTGTGCGCGCAGACCTCGACGGGCGCTCCCCAGCATGGTGCGGGGAGCCGCGCAGGGCAGGGCGGCGCGGAGGAGCTGAGCGCGGCCGCCGCACACGAGCGGAGGGGGAGCGGCCCCGCGGAGCCCTCCGTGCTCCCCTCCCGTCCCGTCCCGTCCCGTCGGAGCCCCCCAGCCTGTCCCGCAGCATGGGCGGCCGCAGCCCCCTCGCCGCTGCCGGGCCCAGCGGAGCCGCTGTCCTGGTGCTGCTGCTGGGGAGCCTCGCTCTCTGTCTCGCCGTGGAGGGCAAGAAAGGTAGGAAGGAGGGCTCGGGGGGACCGGGGCTCGGGGATCTTGCCGCCGCGTTGCCGGCTGCGCTCCGGGGGACCTCAGGGGAGAGCGGAGGAGAGAAAGTCCAACTACTTTTTCTCCTTATAAAATAAACAACAGGAAGCCCCCCCCCGACAAACAAAAAACCCCAAACACCTCAAAGCTACCCGTCCAAAAACAGAGAAAGAGGAGAAACGGGGAGAAAACCAAAGCTGTAACAGCGATCACACAGCCCTGACTTCCTGATTCTCGGCTTATTTTCTTTTGTGGGGGTGGAGGAAATAAAAGGGAATAAGCCTTGGCACATCTCGTCGTTTGTGCTTCTTCCCTTTAGTGGTTTCTTTTGGCTTTTTTTCCGCTTTCTTCCCCCCTTCCCGCGTTGCCCCCTCTCTCTCCCCGGGCTCGGCGGGGACAAGCCGAGCGAGCCGCGCTCCGGTAACGCGCCGCTCCGACCCGGGCACCTCCGCTTGCCCTGTTAAAAAAATAGCAACAATAACAGAAGAAAGTATACACGTGGGAAGGGGATGACTGCAAAGGGAGGGAAGCTTCACGTGTGTTCTGGTCCCGCAGTTAGCCAGGAGAGGAGCGATTATCCCTGCCCGACCCGGCGCGAAGGAGCCGCCGTCCCGTCCCGTCCCTTCCCGTCCCGTCCCAGCGTGGGAACGGCACGACGCGGGCTGGCGCTGCGGCCGGGGGCGTCGGGATGGTGGCTGGGTTTTCCTTTTTCGCTTGAGAAGCCGTTTCAGAGGGTGAGAAAACGTTTCTCGTCGGTCAGACCCGTCGCTTTTTTCCCCTCTGTGTGTGGTGTTCTCTTTTGTGAGTTTGGAGAGCAGGCCCCGGCTGTTCCAGCCGGAGAACAGTCTTTATCTTGGAAATCTGCCAGCCAGGGAAAAAAGGCAGATTTGGGTTGTTTTTTTTTTTCCTTTCTCTTTAAAGAAAAAGCGGGAGAAGAGAATTATTGGTTTTTCGAAGGGCTGGTGCATGGCTTAAAGCAACTGAGTGAGCCTTTCGTGACTAAGGACAGTAAAGCCGCCCTGCAAGTGAGAAACACCCCGTCCAAAAGAACTAGTTGCACAACCTTTAAAAACCGTAGAGAATCTCTTGTTCCAGAAGTCAAGTTCGTACCTGTTGATGTAACATAGGCAGTTTTGTCTTACCAGTTTTCTCTTTATTTATTTATTTTCCCTCACCCTTTGAAACTGATGAGAAGCAAAGTGACTCCATCTGCTCTGCCTGTGTTAAAAGTCTTTTGAGGTGCAGTCTCAGGTGCACATGCCCTGTAGGATATATATAAAGTGTGAGGAGAAATACCTTGTTTATAGTGTTTAATTCTGTGTCCCATGAACTTAGTAGGGTGCCAGTTATTTGAGGATTGCTAAATAATCAACAGCTAAGTGATAAACCCAATGGAGATTATTCTTGGGATGTTGTGTCAGCAAGTAACTGTGCCTCTGGTAAGAGCTGGAGGCTCGATGGCAGAAGAGAAGGCAGAAGGATTTCTTCAGGAAGCATTAATCGATTGACTGGTCTTCATGAGTTTCTCCATTTCTCCCCATGATTGAAGATAAGTTAGAAAATTACTCAGCAGCATGAAATGCACCAGCATTTGGGAATTGTGAGATATTGATTTGAAGCAACAGGCCCAACAGGTAACACAGCATCAGGATATGTTGGGGACTGCCTGCTTGGTCAAATGATAGGACTTAACATCAGAATTCACAGCAATTCTGAAAGTAAATGTGCTGCCATGAATATATGCAACACACTTGAGTTTTAAGACCAAGTTTTGTGGATTTTTAGAAGTTCAAATTGCCTAGGAGATTACACTTTTTAAAATTTCAACCTGATTTGTTCCATTCCCGAAAGGAGATGTCTCTGAAAAAAAAATAATGCCTTGGTAAATGTTTTTGTTAGAAGAATGTCAGAATTGGCCTATAAAATGTGATCAACATAATGTTTGAATGGAAATTTAATTACAATTGTGTGTTTTCCCAAAATTTTAGAATTAGTTTTCTGAATATGGATGAGAAAAAACTGGTTTAGTTATAACAATGTAGTCATGAGTCTACAAAAAACGTATTCTAGAAACAAACAGGGTTGCTCAAAACTAAAGTACACCCACAGGGATCAATACCTGCCTCTATTCACCTGCTCTGCTGTTGACCCACATTAACCACAGTGGAACTAATCCAGATTTCCACTAACGTGGAGGGCCTGCTCGGAGGTACCTGAGATAAATACCTGTGATAGCTGGCAAGGCACTTAGGCTGGGTCTGTATTTGTCCCATGTCCTTTCTGTGTCTCAGTGCTCGGTGACAGTGCTACAGTGCAGCAGATTGCTTTTGGTTGCTCTGTATGGGCTTTGTGTGTCTGGTTTTGATCCGTAGCTGCAGCATGTGCCGCTCCACATCAGGAGCACACCTTGCAGGCATGCTGGGCACCTCGGGAGCTGACAGAGTTGACTGTGGCAGCTTTCTGTACCTGGTGTCTTAACGCTGCTTTCTCGAAAGCAGAGGACTAAGTTCTTTAAAGATGTTGAAGTGTTCATTTTCTCATGAAATGAAAAAGCTTCATCTAATAGCCTGTGCAGTGTTTACATGTGGGCTGTGTCTGTTCGTACGCTCTGCATTGCTGCCCTTTAGATCGCATTGTAGTTTCTGCACCGTATATTATTCCGTGCTTACTCGTGACAGAGGTACACAAGTAGACTAGTCTTTGTTGATTGTGCAGAGCTTGATCCAGTTATGTGTAGACATCCAGTGTAACCTGGCTGCTGCTCTGGGAGCAGAGATCTGGCAGGAGATGCCTATGAGATGTGTCTGCAGTGGGAATGAGCATGGGGGTGTCTCAGGAGCAGGCAGCTGGCCACACACGCATCCACAGCTTGCCTGAGGAGTCAACAGTGTTCTCTGCCTGCCTGGTACCAGGTGAAGGATGCCTCATGTTCCTGTTGCAGTCCCAGGATTGCTGGCACACTGTTCTCTCATTCCTGTATTTGTATTATCACTGATACAAGTGGAATTTTGTATGTGGAGACAGGAGCTAATATGTGTGTGGAGGTGTTACTATGTGAGGTCTTGTCTGTGCAACCATTTCTTTTTTCTTCTCCTTGGTAAGTGACCAGACTTTTTTGGATTTGGGAACTAAAATAAATCTGTGCAGTCTTGATGGTAAATGCAGTTAGAGATACGGAAACTTTGATATTGATATGGTTCGATCTGGTGAGATAATAGAAATAAAAAAATAGTCTTGAGTATAGACCTGCTTCAGTGTTCAGTGCTTCAGTGTGTGAATGGTGAAGAACGAAATCCAAATCCCATCATTAAGAGCAATTTCTGACAAACAGGGGAGCGAAGGAGAAGCCTGGCAGTCATCTCCTTAATTCAGACAATCTGCAAAATGCCGTGACTATGTGCAAAAGGTTATAAAAGAGGTTGGCCTCTCAGCAAAGTGTGTGTGCAGGGTAAGCAACCTAGGCACTGAAGTGATAGTAAAAAAAATGTGTTATTTCTCGCATCAGGAGTATATTTTAAGAGATTTGCAGATAAATAGGAAATCAAGATCAGTGCCCTGGAGACTTTACAATCAGAGTAGTCCGTTGTAATTTGTTTGTTAATTTATAAAGAGAGACTTTCGGGGAGTGTCGCCCAATACCATCATGGTCCTCAGGGCTGACTTTTGCATTTAGGTATCCGTGTATCACTGAAATCACTGGGATATGCTAGCTTTAGCAGCAAGATAGCTGACTAGCCAAACCGGTTCCTTCGGAAGGTGTCTTATCTTCCACAAACTGCCTTTGCTTAATAGCTCATTGGGAACAAGCCTAGTGAAAGGTTCACTTCATTTTGGGCAGGATGACAGTACCTTCATGGAATTGTTTTGCATAGAAACTGTTGATATTGCTACAAACTCCTGGTCTGGTCCAGATTTCAGTAGTATGTGTGCATTAGAGGGTACAGTCACGCTGCATATGAGAGTGGACTATCCCAGAAAGAACTAATACGTGTTCAAAATTAGTAGTCAGCATGTTATGTTATAAACTTTGGCATTTATGGGTATGAGAAGTTGGTGTGAAATCTCATGTTAGGCTTGGATCTGTATTGCAAAAGGGCTTGTGTAATACAAGTTTCAGAGAAATGCTTTGACTTGTAGAACTTTAATTGGGGGAGCCAGAACTGGCTGTATCCACAAAAGCATCCTCTGGCTGGTCTGTATTAGGAACGTTTGCTGGCGTGACCTGGATGACAAACTTTTACAAAACTAGACTAGTCAAAATGGGTCTGAGGTCTAATTCTGTAAAAAGGTTATCTACTAGCTAGAGTAATTGTCATTTTGGAAATGTGTGAATTTCATTAGGCATCTTCTGTTTGTGTTTATAATTTCTCAAAAGCCCATTCTGCTGTACTGCTCTCCTTGAGTATCTATTGGGGAAAATGCACTTCTGTCAGCCAAGGCTCATCTGGCTCAGGAATTGCACTCAACACAGCTGGGATTTTGCTAGTTTGACCAGAAAGTTATTAGGAAATGCAGCAGAACTTTATTTGCTTCTCAGTGGAAGGCATGTTCTCACTTTCTGGTCCTGGATTTGCTTTGTAGCAGTTGTAGGAGGTGCATTGAACACTCAAGCAGCAGTTACTGCCCTGACAGCCATAGTCTGCTCTCGCCTCGGGGTTAGCTTGAGCAACACATCTGATGTCAGTGCAGTTGGAGAAGTCAGTGCAGAGCTTCCCTCTCTGGGTCCTAAAGCACCTTCACTCAGCACCTGTGATGGGGGTGACGACCAGGAGCTGCGTGGTGTTGAGGTCCGTGGCAGGAGAGCAGTGCCACACATCTCCAGGTCCCGGTGATGAGGGTGGGATAAAGACTGTCTTGGATGTGACTCAGAAGTCCTCTGTTCCTGAGGACCGCTGCTATTCATCCTGTGGGTTTTGGAGAGCTTGTGAAATGCGTGAGGACACGGGGAGCTGGCACTGTGGGTTTATCCCCATCGTGTAGGTGTGGGCTGAAAGTGTTCAGGTAAATTCCTTTTTTTCCAGGGATTAAAGGTACACTGTGTGGGAATCCACCGCTTGATGTTTTGTGCGGACTTTGAACAGTCCTTGTTCAGCCTGGTACAGTACACACCGATCCTGTTAAGTACGTGTCGTTTTGACCTTTTCCTGTGTCCCTTCTTCCAGGAACTTCCAGGAACACTCTATTAGTAGGTGCAGTATGAGACCTAGTAGTGCTTCAGACCACTCTGGTTTTTGATGTGTTACTTCTTGCACTCCAACTATGGCAAATGGGACAGTAATGATTCCTTTTTTAGGGCTGAATTCTGCTGACCTACCAGTGTTGAGTAATAGTGTATTTTTTTTTCTTCAGAAATAGTTACGGAACATTTGGCATGAATGTAGGCAGAAGAAGGAATTCATAAAGGAAATGTGGAAAAAAATGCACTGCCCTGTACAGAGAAGGTGGACCAAAATAAATGTCTGTTTCTGCTGAAGTGAGATGGTTATCTGTTAAGAACGACTACATGGCTTCATAGTTTGTCATTTAGGGAGAATGTGTAGGTGTGGGTCTTGTGCTCTCTGTGCTTAATAATAATATTGAGGGTTGCTTGCAGGGAAGAAACATGAGAAAGCCATTTGTGAGATTATGTGTTTAAACAGGAAAACCTTCTGATGACCAGAGTGGCCTTGTGGGGCAGCTTTTGAGCTCAGAAGTACGTGTACCACCACACTGCACCTTTTTAAAAATTACTTTTTAAAGAACAGAAGGCATTGTTAGGAGAGAGAAGCACTGGGTTTATGTGGCCCATAAGGACCTGTGAGCTTTTGATTTGAAGTTTTAATGCAAAGAAGTGCTTTGCCTGTTGACAGATCCATGCAGGGCAGATGCAGGGTTCCTCCCTCTGCCAGCGTGCCTCCTTCTGCCCAGCACATCTGTGTACGTGAAAGTAAACATCTACGTGTTCCCACCCATGTTGTACTCTTAGAGTGCATTGAATCATGGGTGGCTTTTGTTTGTTTCAGTGGTTGAAGGGGCGGGGGGGGGGGGAACCCCAAACAAAAATCCATACCTGGAGAAAAAAGAATAACTTCCAGTCAAACTGAAACAAGTATGTCAGGGGGTGGTTTTAGTGAAGAGAAAAAAACCCAACAACAAAAGAACAAAAAAGCCCTGTTTTAATATAATCTGGGAGATCAAATTTCACCTCAGAGCATTTCTTTTCTCTTTAAGTCGGATAAGAAGGAAAATGAAATGTCGTTTGAAATGAAAATTTGCAGGTTTATTTTGAAAATACCAGAATACCACTTGATTTTCTTATACCTCCCTCCCAGTTGATTTTTTGGCCGAGGCATGTTTGCCGAGTTTGGCTCAAATTAATGAACTAACTTCACTTCTTCCCACCTTCCATTCCTCCTCCCCCAAAAATTAACGTTTTGGTGTGGGCTAAACTGTCATTTACATACACATAAATAACTCTGCTCTGATCTAGATGAACATTAAGTAGAGATAAAGGCAGTCCAAAATGCTTGTGATCACTTTTGCCATTTTCATCTATTGAAATAACAAAAATAATGAAATATAAGTAAATAAATAAAAGAATCTTGGTGTCCATGACCTCCCTGGCTTCTGTATGTTTGGAGCCTTCACTGTTCCTTGCTACCTGCTGGAGGAGGAGCCCGAGGCTTGCAGCCTCCTTGCTGGAGGTACAGAAGCAGGCAGGCCAGGGCTTTGGGCAGGCAGGGTGAGGGCTGATGAGCAGTAGCAGTGCCCCAAGGGCCAGCAGTGCTGCTGTGTGGGTTGAAAACCTTCTCCTCTGTCTAGCGGTTACTGCTCTGCGGCTGCTTTACCTTGCAGAGGTGCCATGGGAAGGTGGGTGGTGTCCCTGGGAGTATCCTCCAGCTCCCTGGAAAGGTGGGGGGGTTTTCCTGCCCCCTCCATCCCAAATCGATAAATTAAGAGTATGCAGGACCAGTAAAGGCAGCTGTGCCAGAACCACTCTGCTGGGACATGTGGCTCCTTCCTGGGCACGGAGACCAGTGAGGTTGGGCAGCTCGGCAGGGACCGTGCCAGGCGGGGTGGTTTCCAGGGAAGATGTGGAAGGAAGAAGAGGAGGATAAAAACCAGCCGTCTTGATGACAGGATAGTAGTATTTCTGCTCTGGCTTTTATAAGAAGAAAATTATCAGTGTGTGGGAATGGGGTTTGTGCGCATTTGGTAATCAGAACGTGGTGGTACAACCCCTGCCTCCCCACCACCAGATGCTGCAGTAAATAGGAAGATAACCAGCAGGGCCCTGGAAATCAGCCACTCTTGGCACTGGGGCACTGCGAGCTCGCACAGCACCCTTCCTACAGAGGGAAAAGGATTATTTTACCTATCCTGAGTCATGGGATGGAAGCCATGGAGGCTTTGAACAGTTGCCTGAGGGAATACATCTGGCCACTGGTGAAGCTGCCTGCTAGTGTCCTGGTCTCTTGCCCCATGTCCAAGCCAGTGATAAACACTGCCTGTAGTTGAAGGTAACCAACACCTTCTCTGGGGCTTATTCACATTTGAAAACATGTCTCATGCAGAGCATCATTTCTCCTCTTTCCTGAAGGCCCTCCTGTGTGTCCTGCCCTGGGGACATGTCCCTTGATGGAGGCTGGCCAGAGCCTGAGATGAGGTGACCTGTGGTGACATGATCTGGCTTGGCTCATGGTGATTGAAGCGTGCTCATTCCCTGCCTGCAGTAGGCTCAGCATGCCTGGCCCCTTGCTCTGCTGCCTCAGGGGAAGCCCCGGCACCTCCCGAAATAACAGCAGTGTGAGGCAGTAGCTGCAAATCAAGGTTGGGTGTAAGCAGATGTAAAGTCTTGAATTGTTTCCTAAATTATGCTTTCTATGTAGCTGCAGCACGATTAGCGCAGCTTTCACATTTGCAAGGCCTAACTTAAAACCTAAAACCAACCAACCAACCAAAACACCCCAAATTACAGGAGCTCCTGTCTGGGGATATGTATTCACTCCCCCCCCCCATGAAGGTGTGAGACACAAGTGCGATTCTGAAAGTTGAGTTTGATTCACATCTGAAGTAGTGAGCGTTTCTTCTTGAGAGCTGTGTCCTTCAATTCTGCAAAGTGCAGTTATGGCTGCATGTGCAGTTCCTATCGCTAAATAATTCTCTGATCTTGAAGATACCAGTTTTTCCTTTGAATTAATTAATTGCCATTAATTAATTACTTGCACTGTAATATTTTTTTTTTTAAATTCTTAAATTCTCTGTGTTTCTGTAGAACAGTGATGTTCTCTGAAGTTCACTCAGGGCGTAAGACTAAGGAAGGAGGCAGCGTTCAAGGAAGAAGCTTGTTTTAGCAGTTGGGTCAGTTATTTCAACAATGCCTTTAGCAAAGAAGTAAGAGGCTGTTTGCACAAATCAGTAACGAGTTCCCATGATTCAGATTGAATCACGTAGTCCAAGTCATTTGAATAAATAAATGACTTCTAGCAAATGAGACAACCTCTGCAATTAGGATGGCATGCTGCATATTTCATGTTATTTATTATGTGGTTTTCAATAGATATGATTAAGCTGGTTTATACTTGGAATGCTAGGTAGCATTTCAACACAAGCCACTTAACCAGAGCTTGCATTAAAACGAGGTGTGCATTTGTTTTGTACAGGTGGCATTGTGCTGTATCTTCAACACTTATGTTTTCTTATGAATTTTCCACAGACAGATACTTAGTAGGATAAAAGAAGTCACCTTGCCAACTGCACCTCCATTTTCTGTAATTTTAGTGGGGAATTCTCAAGCAGGTGCTTCCCAAACATTTGTAACTTGCTGCAGTCTTGATTTTCTTTCATGTCTTCCTGGGTCATCAACTCCCAACAAACCAGAGGTGCAGAAAACTGCTTTTCTCGAACATGCTATCCCTGATGTTTCCAAGGGGTTGTACTTTGTGGGTCACCTGCAATGTCTGTTGCTGGACTTGGAATGAGAGCATCGTAATTCAGTGTAGAAGACAAGGAAGAAAAGGTCTTCTTGGCCTTTTCCCTGATGTTGTTATTTTGTAGTTTGTCTTAATCTTGAGTAACTCTATTATCAAATAAAAAAAAAAAATCCCAGGTGGTTTTGGTGGTGTGAAAATAGTATTTAAAAAAATGTAAGGTCACTCTACTATTCTGTCATCGCTGGTTGTACCATGTACAAAGCAATGTTAATTAATTTAAGAAAATACACCCTGGACTACTGAAGGCACTAAGTAGCTCTGGTTGAAGGTACACCCTGGGGATATGGAGAAATAAGGTAAGATGTGGGGATCTGTGGCTGGATGATGATCTGCTCTGTTCAGGAGGAAATTTTACTATCATGTTTCTTTCCATGTTTTTCAGTTAATACAGCGTGAAAGGTACATAAGACACTTGGGGATACCTATTTGAAAAAAGGACCTTTCAAAATAATGAAGATACCAGAACTTCAGTGCCAGATAAAAATACCATTTTGCATATGTAATCACTGTTTCTTCCGAGAGTGGAGGGTCCTGGTTCTCCTACCTGAAGGTGGTTGGTGAACTTTGCACAAACTCTAACTTTACGAGCTGGGGAAAAATTTAAAACCTCCTTCATTTCCTTTAATCATTGAGAAGGGACAGCTGTGGTATGAGCAGATATGACTAATGTTTGAGATTTGCTTCTCATATGTTAAATCTGAACATACAGAGGAATCTGTTGGGCAGATGAAGACAAGGAAAGCTTTCCCCACAAAAATGGGGGGGAGATACCCTCAAATCTCTGAGGCAGAGCCCATTAGTGGCTGGCGTGACATTTTGAAAACTGCTGAACAGAAAATGCCTTCACTCAAAAGCTGTTACAGGAGTGAAGTGGTTTTCCTCCTTCATTTTTATTGCAACCTATTTCTGCTGAATGGAATTTTGACATCCTCACTTGCTGAACAGGATTCAATTTGTTTTACTGCTCTTCAGACTAGTTCAGCACCAAGTGCATGCCTCTTGTTGGTTTTTTTTTCCTTCCCCTGTTAAAAAACAAACAGAAAACCCCAAGCGAGAAACCGATTAAACCAGAACAAAACAAACCAATTTTTTTGGAAACAGAAGTGTTAGTTGGCAAAATCCTGGCTCTGGAAGCTGCTTTGTCACAGCTAGACCATAATTGAAGCTGCTGGGTCTCCGCATGAACACCACAGAGCAGTGTGTAGGACGTGAGGCCCTTGGCATTTGATGAGAGCTGGGAAGTGGTGGAGTGTGGCTTTGTTTTCAGAGCCAGACTAAGGGACAGAAGACGCTCCCTAAAGACCAGGCTGTCAGAAAACCTAGAAAGAGTCCCACCTCTTGTCCCTCACGTACTGAGTCAGGTCTTTCCCAACAGAGAACTGTGGTAATGTGAACAGAAGATGAATTATGCCCAGGAAGAGTGTTCAGGTTCCAAGTTTGAATTGTGACTGTTTCTGATCGCTCACAATGAGACTGTCCTTAGCAAGACACAATGGCTGGCAGGGCACTGATCCCCTGTACAAGTGGCCCACTTAGTGTTTTGCTTTCTAATGAAAACCTCTCTAGCTGGTCCTTGTGTAGTCCTACATGTTGGGGACAGAGGACAGGCTTCCTTTTGAAGCTTCACTCGTAAGCAGAGGAAAGGCAACATTAGAATTGAGCTGGTGCTTGTGGAGCAGACTGAGTGAAGGGCTTGCAGGGTGTTATCAGCTCCACACTTAGCCTTTGTTGTCATGGTTGTAGCATCTGGGTAGATGGCATTATCACTACCCCAAAATTAATGGCAAAGGTTGAGCCTTCAAGAGTAGGAGCAGGGGCAAATATTTCACAGCACATCTGGAAAGGGAAACATGCAAGCCAAATTTATGTTGCGTGCTCGCTTCCACCTACGTGTAAAGCAGCATAAGTTGTTTACTTGCAGAGGTTTTAATTTGGTGTAAACATAATCTGTAATTCCTAATCTGACCTCTTGCAGTGAGGAGGTGAATTTAAGACTTGAGCATCGTCAGTTATTTGGTAGGATCTCATTACTTCTTAAAGCATCTGCGTTAGGATACGTGCCCAGGTAATGGAACGGTTTAATACTTGTCTTTTTGTTTGGGAATTGAAAGACTGACCACTGAAATGCTCTCTCATTTCCATCTGGTCTTCAAAAAGTAATTAAGTGTTGAACAGTGGTATTGTCAGTCTGTTTCCTACCTAATAAACTCTGCAAGGTGCTCTTGTTAATCATTTTATTACTTCAGATCTGCTGTTGTTCTCTCTTTCCCTCCTTAATGAGGCAGATCCCCAGGCAGCATCACTTTATCTCAGTTGTCTATGGTAGATGAGCTAATCCAGCACCATGGAAGTTTGTGTCCAGCAGCGTGTAAGATGCTCCCATCAGTATTTCTGAATAATTCTCCCTGACACTTAAAAGGTTTATCATGTGCAAAAAAGGAAGAACAGACCTTTTTTCTAAATGAGGGTCATCTTGATTTGAACAGCAGAAGTCTGGTTTGCATCAATGAGCACACGTTATTCAGTGAATCAAGAATAAAAATAGCTAATTAACACCTTCTCTGTTTCTTTTCTGTCTGATTATTAGTTACTATGAACCAAATTAATTCCTGACAGCACAGGGCATGGAAGGTGTCCATGACAAGCTCAGGTCAAGAACCGAATTCTTTGATGTTCTGGAGAGAAATACTACCTTTTTTATTGTATTGCCTGTATTGTGGAATTTAGTACGGGCATGCTTAGTTAACATCTGTGTTTTGTATTTCAATTATGAAGAGAGAATCTGAATTGGTTATGGGCATTAGAAAGGAAGGCTATTTTATCCTGCTTTAGTACTGATTGGATCCTGTCTACGGACTAAACTCAAATACTGTTTGAAAGGCTTGGATCATTTCAGAAACAGCAAACATACGACTTCTAAGTAAACAGACTGATTATAATAGACAGGATTAGAAAATGGATTGTTCTGGGCCGACACTGCACTACTGAGAGTGATGATATCGTATTAGTAATCGCACTGTTGGGTTTAATGGCCCATAAACTTTGATAAAAGCTTTTGTAAAATTGACAGCAATAATTCCGTCCATTGTTAGATTGCCAGTGAGCGTCTTCAGCCCCTGGAACAAATTGCTACCCTCAATTTGTGTTTATATAATTTCATAAAATAAGACTTTTGCTCTGAAGGTGTAATAATAAATAATAAAAAAATTCTGTCAACTAAAAATTAATGGGTCAAGTCCACAATTGCTGCAATGGCCCAGAAGTCCCTCACGTGGCTTGGGCTGAGGGAGGTTTACACCCCCATCCGTGTGTAGAGAACAGGTACCTTTTCATTACCTCTGCCAAGTGCTCACTAGGTCAGCAGAAATAACAATGTTATTGCAGGGTTTGTATGAAAGTTGAAAAGCAGTGGAAGTTTACTGCATTTCTGCTCTGTTGTTAGTTTTCACTGTGGTTTTTTTAGCATTAGTTATTAGAATGTGAACATTAAAAAGGCTTCATTACCTTCGTAAGCATTAATGCACCATTCTAAAAAAAACCTTTCCTTTTTTCCCCCTCATCCCTTCCACATGATTGGTTAGATAAATTATTGGCTGCAGTGTGATGCAAAATGGGCTTTAATCCAAAGTGGGAAGAAAAGGAAGATCTTTTGCAAGAAAATAAATAGCACGGGGTATTTAACAGTGCATTAAGCAACATAGCTGTTATGACTGCACTGATAATGCAGTGAAGAGAGCAGGAAAATATGTCATTAGTTTCGTCAAGCAGTGAATTGCTCCAGCTCTGATATTTTGCTGGTGATATTCAACATATCCAATGCAGATGCATTGATAATACAAAGCATAATGGAGAGCTGAACATGGGCTTTCCACCTCTGCAGCATTGGGGTGCAAAGGGGGAGCTGCCTTACCTATCTGTATGTGGAGTTCCATTTTTATAGTCAGGGGATGGATGAGGACAACAGAAATGTTCTTGTTAAACAGATACGAGGTCTGTCCTCCAAAAGTTACTGCTTGCCCATATTGATTTGCCTAATTTTCTTTAGGGGGGTGATTGTAGAGATGGGAAGGTATCTCTGGGGAATATATTCTCCAGTCTCCACCTCTGCAGCTTCAGGAGTGCTTTACCCAGGAAAAATACAGTCTTCAGTTAATGATCTTTGAATGGCCCACTGATAATATTGCTCACTCCATCTCCACCTTCCTGTTGTGGGCAGTGAAGTGGAGTTCAAGTTGGACCTCACAGATGGTTTGGCTCCCTGGCTTCAGAGCATGCAGCTTTGGAGAAAAGCACTGCAGCTACACGCCTGGAAGTTTACAGGAAAGGTAAAATTGTGGAGAGCTGGAGGACAAAGAAGAAAATCTGCAACTCTTCCTTCTCATTTTATGGTAACACTGCAGCAGGGATGTGCATCTTCGCTTCAGGCTCAATCCTGCAAACCGTAGGCATCATATCCCTTTGAAGTCTGTGGATATTCTGCCTACCAGGACTGCAAGATCAGGGTTTTTTATTACTTTATTTGCCTAAGAAAACTCTTCTCATCTAGTTTAAAGGGAAAAACTGATAAGAGAACACCAGATTGTGTTATATTAATGCTGTATCAAAAAGTAATTCTCCCCAAACAGGAGGTAAGATGATAATCACATCACAAGGTTTTGTGGTGTCAGTGTTATAACCTGAAATAAGACTTCTGCTTGGGTAAGGCAAGTAAGTCTAAGAAGTGCATATTCTGGAAATTGTCCTTCCACTTTATTTTCCTAAAAGATTATTTCTAGATATATTTTTGGACTGGATTAATATGGGTGAATTCTTTAGGCTGTGTAAATTCTGTAGGCTCTGTGGCTTCAGCATTGATTTCTGCCAGCCAAAGCGATGATCTGATGGCTTAGCAAAAATGAGATACCTCTAAACTTGCTGGAATGAACTTGATGGAGTTGAGTGGCATTTCACTTACACACTTGGATGTGTTGAAGTCAAAACTTTTACATGGGAGTTCTTGCAGAGAAGCGTGTGTGTATGTGCCTACATCTCTCTCTTGCTCTCTTTCTGAGAATTATTTACTATAGCCCTGAGATGATGTGTTAATATGCAGTTCTTGGTATATAGAGGCCTCTGGCACTCTTGCTTTATAATTTAAGAAAAAAATGGTGTTACCACAGCAACTGCTATACCACCTGGTACTGAAGCAGCTCCCGTCTATGTAGCACTTATAAAAGTACGTTAGACAGATTTTTAAAGTGCATGTAGCTAAAGTGAGAGTAGGAACTTAACAGCTGATGAATGCTGCAGTGAAAGGAGGGCATGAATTTGTTAAGAAGTTGAGAAAAATTCTTAATGGAAATAATTGGCAATAGCTCCAATTCAGCAAGCTCTTTGACAGATGCATTATTTCAAGTCTGTGTGCAATCTCTTTGAAATCAGATGAGTTCTGTATAGGCTTAGAGTTTGTACAGGGTCAAGAGTCTTGTTTTACAGGTGACAAAAATTACATTGTAGAAGGGGAGTGATGGTTTAGAGGCTCCACTGGTGAACCTTTTGTAGGGTGTGACTGGTGAGGGCAGATACTTCTCATTTCTCGACAACGAGCTGCTGTAAGTGATTGAAATGGATGTCACGAGTAACTGGAAGTATCAGAAGTTTTGATTTATGGGTATTTTTGAAGTTCGGATAAGGGTTCATATTACATTTTTGCAAGGAGTTTTGATATTGTATTTGATAGTGAGGAATCTGTGTTGAGGGGTGTGCTTATGAAGATGTTTTGTTGTCTAGTAAACCTTAGAGTGGTACCTTATAAAATGTTTCTGTACAGTAAAACGTAATTGTTGTAAGGGAGGCAAGAGACATAGGAAAGACTAGGAAAGTTTTGAGCTAGTCTGGACTCCGTGAGACCATACCTTATCTTTGAAAACCTGGTAGTGTAAGGTCAGTATCCTGTTTGAGTTTTCCTTTTAAGACACTATGGTGTAAGAAGACCCTCTGTGCTAATGGATTAACTACATTTCTTTGTATTCTTAATCCTTATCAGCTCTTAGGAAGAGCTGAGTGTCTATGTATTAATAACACTGCATACTTAGAAAAAGCATGCTTGGGATTATGATGAATTTCTTATTACTCTCAGGAGCATTGTTTTTTGTAAGATTATTATTGATTGCTTTTCTCTTGAAGACTTTTCCCCTACAGCTACTGTTTTGTATCAGTTTGCATAAAACAAAAACACAAATGTAGTTTTTTTTAATTCTTGAAGTAAAAACCAGAAAACCATTCTGCATATCTGGTGGCCCCATTGTGTATTGGCAGTAATCTCTGGCCGGCAGCTTTAGCATTTGAATCAGTGTTTAGAAATCACCATATGGACAAAAATCTCCACAGGTGCTAATCCAAAACCGTGTAAAACTGAGAACTCCTTTGCAGGCTGAACTTCAGTCTCCTCTACTGCTGTGCATCAGTGAACTCTGTTGCTGGTTGTGAGATAGATGACATGGGGGCCTGGAGGAAACAGCTCTGTAGTGTGTCTCTGCTTCCCCCTGTACGCTCCAGGGCCGGTCCTGACAATGCAGCCAAGGACAGGCAGTGCTGGGGCTCTCTCATCCCTTCTCCCCCACGAGGGTCCTTAGTTGGATAGTGTAGGAGAGAGCATTACAGAAGTCTGTCTCAACTGCTGGAGCTGGATGTTCAGAGCTGAACCCAAGCCCTGGTGAAGCTACATTGCCACTGAAATGCCCCTGAAAACTCACAAGTTTTGCATGAGAGCCGTGTTGGGTTGTAAGGCAGCTTTCCCTTCCTAGCCTGGGTTGGGTAGGTATGAACATTTAAAGATCGCTTCTGGGTGATTTCTGAACCTCTACTTTGTACACCTTCACTGTACTATAACCTCCAGCACTTGAGCTGATGTTCTGTCTCTAATTCCCATCCTGATCTTCCTCACAGATCCTCTCTCTTGGTAGGTATCTTTGCTGCCACTCTTACTTTAGCATAGTGGAGCAGGTTTGTACTTCCTAACCATCCTTCAGCCTCGGTATGTTTTGTTTGAACAAATGCCAGAAGCGCTTGGAAGTTCACTAAGTTAAAGTCAGCAGCAGGGGCTGTATTCCGGGACTGGAAACTTCCCATCTTTGTGGCACTGCTCAAAGGATAAGCAAAACTGATCAAGGTGGTCCCTCAAGAAATCTCTTAGGAAACTCAGTTTAGTTCTGGTACAAATATGCCAGGGTGTGCCAGTACATGAAAGATTATTCATGCGTGTCACAGTATTGTATTAAATGAATAGATTTGTACTGAAAGTGTTCAGACAAGTTACATGTATGATAGCTTGCCTGAAACAACAAAAGGAAGTAAATTTGTTGTCAAAAGCAGAATTTTTAATGGCATATTTTGTTGTTTGTATGCCGTGTTCTAAATGAACTACAGCAAAAATTAAGCAGGCAGTGCTTTATCTCAGAAATGTACATCCACCCTAAAAAATGCAGCCTGTCTGCCTGATATCTAATTAATCACTCACTTCTGATGATAAACTCCATGTTACATTAGGAATGCTTTCCAGCACTAGCAGGATTTTAACAAGCTGCTTTAGATGTATATTAAAAATGCTTTTGGAGATGGAGAGACAGAAAAGCTTAGAAGTCTGATGACTGTTTATCTGCAAGGAGTTCCCAGAGGCAGAGGAACTGGGTTCCCCGTTTGTAGTGGTTTAGCCAGGTAGGGAATTTATTTGTTCATCTGCTCACAGAGACATTGAGGGGACGTCTATTTTGAATTTTAAAATTAAAGACCAGTGAGATTATTCCAGTGCATGAAGTTCAGGGTGTTGCTTAAGGGATGAGGTGGTAGAGAGGGCTGATATCTTAAAAAGGTGTTTTGACCATAACTCACGACCTGTGCACAAAGTGAAAGCGAGTGATTGATGTCAGGGAGAGGAAGCTTCCCAAGGTTTAGAAAGTTATTTTGCAGACTCTGTATTTCATTGCACCAGCTTTATTTATAATGCTTTACACTGCTTGTTTAAAATGCATGTGCTCCTTTGCTGTGTTTCCTGATTGTATGCAACATGATATGCTAAAAAGAGAGAGGTTGCTTTAGCTATGGACTGAGTTGAACACCAGAGGCTTCTGAAAGCCTGGCAAGTTTGTTAGCATACTTTCATTTATAGGAAGGCATAGCAAACATTTGCCTGTGCAGCAGGCAGTTCTATGGACAGCTGTTATCTAAAGCTAACAGTACTTTTACATGCACAGGTATGAAAGGGGGAGAGTGTGAGTGTCTGCAGCACTGTGGTATGAAAACACAAGGTCACGTTCTACCCTGAGGTAAATCTTCTGCAGCCCTGTTGAAATGCTGAGGTACTGTGCTTAGGTCTGAAAGCAGACCTGGGTCTACAGCCAGGAAAAGCAGTGTTCAAAAGGAGGGATGCAAGTCTTTCAGGTTTGCTCCCAGTCTGGACTGCCTGGTGTAAAGCACGTGTCGGAAAAAAAAAAAGTTATTTGTCCTTTATGAATCTAAGCCCTTGTAGAGAACTCCTATGTTGTAGTCTTCCAATTGCTTTTTGTTGTTTTGGATGTTTATTTTGTGCCACTGTAAACAATTCTGCATGGAAATCATCATCTGTTGCAGATAAAGCAGGGGATTTTGGTTTAGTGTCTCTGAATAAGTGCTGGAACAATTGTGGCCAAGAAAAAGATACACCAAGGAGCAGTTAAAATTACCTGAATTCAGATATCAAATCCTTGCTGGGCTCTGGCTTTTGTGGAGGGGTGGGGATTGGTTTTGGGTGGGTTTGACTTGACTGTATGGGGATCAGAATAATGGATTACCCATGAGATAGTCAAAAGAGGATTATAGAATCAGGATCTCTGTATTATAATTCTCTGCACTGTTATATAGATTTGATATGGTCTAAGCCCTGCCCCACCCCCACCCCCAAGTAATTGTGTGTTATCAAGAATTGTGTGCTGCGATACCAGGCCTGTGTACTAAAGAAATTTTGTTTACTTAGCTGTGAATCAAAAGGTGGGCCAAGGCACAGCAATATGTAAACGCTGGGGTCTTAAAAAGCCTGTGTGCCTGTTTGGAAAATGCTGCAAAATCCCGTAGTTTTGGAAAGGCATCCATTGTTAATTCGCCTCTGCCTTTCCAAGGAGCGGGTGGGCACCAGCAAAGGGCACCGAGCCCTGCACTGGGACTGCCGCGGGGTGGGTGATGCCCGTGTGGGAGCCCCTCTGTGGGGAGGAAGGCTCTGCCCACCCCATGGCTCCTGGCATGCTGGCCCTGCTGCACCTTCGCTCTTTGGCCGCGCCTTGGCAGCTGGAGCGGTTTAGTCTCCTTGGTAAGTTGGGAGGTTGTGTTTGGGTTAGGTGTGACTCACTGCCTTAAAACTACCCCAGGTGAGGATTGCATAATAACCCTTTCCTCGGGGTCCCGTTCATTTTGCTGCAGAGTCTGTCAGGGTTTGTAAGTTGTGGAGCAATAGAAAACAAAAAGGGGGAAGAAAAAAAAAAAAGAAAAAAAGTTTTAAAGCATTGAACTATATGTTGTCTACAAACTGTCACTGGCTATGACTGCGTATCTGTTAGTTCACAGCTTTAGGATATTCTGCTTTCATTAATATTGAGAATTAATCTGCACTGGGTTTTCCTGCAGCATTAGCAGCAATCCTTCATCTGAATACAAACGAGTTTTTTTGCTGCAGTCCAAATTCAGCTATGGGTAAACACTTAAAGAGGATATTTATGGGACACCTGCGTGGCATAACAAATTCTGTTTTGGGTGTTTGCTTTTGTGTTGTTGTTGTTGTCTGGATGTTGGGGCTTTTTTTTAAGTGACACTACTTTCTGCAGCATGTCAGGGTAACAGGTGGGATATTTACATCTCCATTTTTGCTTTCATTTTTTTTAAAGCATTAGGGAGTGCAGAACTTATTTCCATTGAAAGAGGGTTTGGTCCACTGGCAAAATCTCAGGACAATAGCTGTTTGCAGATCTTACATGAATTCTGAAGACAAAATTCTGAAGCAAAAATTAGCCCTGCAGTAACTGGGAAGCCTGCAAAAGGTGCCGAACAACTTCTGCAGGAACATTTCCAAACTGGCCAGATGGAGCCCTGAAGAAGAGGGATGGACATGGCTCCCTGGCCAAAGAACACAGTGCCAGTCTTGGGCTTGTTGCTTGTTTGCTTTATATTCTCCTGAGCCGACATAGGCATATTCCTTTGCCCAGCCACTTGCCCTCACCAGAGCTTTTCAGCTGGCTGAGCACTTGCAGGGCTGATTTGTGCTTCAGGACAAAGCTGCATAGGAAGGAAAAGCAACTTACAGCAGGAAGGAGTGGGGAAGAACAGCGTGGGATGGATGTCCATTATGTGAGCTGATTCAAAAGGTGCTCCTTCCCCACAACTTTTATTTATTTTTAATTGAATATTTTTAAAAAAAACCCACATATGTGCATTGGACAGGCAAGGCAAAATCGCCTTGGTATTGTCACAGTGGTTTGAAAATGCTTGTTCAAGCTTCATTTTGCATCTTTGTCCCGGGCCCTGTTTTATTGGCAATTTAAGTCTATCAGAAAGAGAAACAAGTCTCCACAGATCCTGTTACGTACAACAGCTTCACATCTAAATTTGAAGTGTAATCATGCACGAACATTGACTTGACCAGTATTGCTAGTGGCATTCATGTTAAGTGGATAGTTTAGGGCTTAATGACCCCTTTGAAGCCAAGTGCTTGCTTTCTGTCATGTATTGATGTTACTGTGTGAGGCCAGCAATTGAATTTTTTTGTTTTCAGTGATTTTTAGGAAACATTTCAACAACTGGCATGAATCATTCACTCCATTACCCACTCTGCTTAAGGCAGAGCTGTTTGGTTGGACAGGGCAGGTGCCATCAGAACCCAGGTGATTCACGTGACATCCTCAGAATGCTTCTCAAATTCGGCAAATGGTTGCTATGTTTGCTCTCACGATTATCGTGGCAAGAAGCTGCTAATTGGATGAGAAATTTATATGATGCAAAGGAAGATCCCTCAGGCATGGGGCCTCCACAGCAGTGAATATTTTTGCTGGTGAACCCAGTCAGCAGGAGGTCTGCTTGTGGTGAGGTCTGAGAAGAAAAGTCAGGGAGGTCCTGACACTGAGTGTTGCCCCATGACTTTTTCCATAGTGTTCTTAAGGGTGGAGAGAGCAAAAATTGCTGAGTACCTGGCTTCTGGAGTATCTGTGATGAATGAAAAAGCAGTGCACAGAGGTCTAAAATGCGACTGACTGAAAGAGCAAATGGTTTGAGGTTTGGTAATGGATCAAAATCGCTGGAAGCTTTGCAATGAAGTCCATGGAGATGCTCCCTTTTTATGGCACTTAGCAGCAGTTTAGTGTAGGAGAGTGCAACACAGGCTAGATGCTCCATGCGTTTTACGTGGGATTGGCACTTAAATGCTTTTAGTGTCCTACCAGACAAACGTCTGCATCACCCAGTGGCACCGACTGAAGCCTTGGGCTGTTGAGTGAACATCCCCAGCTAAACATCGAGGAAACCAAGCAAAACCAAGTGAAGCTTTTGCACCTCGTTATTCGTAATTTCTCATGCCATTATGAATTGAATTAATTTAATTTAAAATGGCAGCTGGTAAAACCAAGAACATACTGAACTTGGCATGCGTCCTCTTGTGTAAATCTGGGACTCATAAAAGACTTGGACAGGGGATGAAACACCTTCAGGGAGAGCCCCTGGCCACCACCCAGGACAGCTGCAGGGACGCTGCAGCCTCCTCTGCCAAACAAGGGTGTTGCAATATGCAGCCACTCCTGAGCACAGAAGGTCTTTCCCAGTAGCTGCTTCCTTCCATGGAAAAATGTGTGCCCAAAAGGGGAGACTGAAACTGGGACCAGCCTGTGGGTTCAGATGACATCTTTGGAAATGCCATTCTGCAGCCCAGAGATTAAGCTTTTGGTTTTATCTGCTCTTTGGGACACTTAACATTTGCAGCACATGGTGTTCCCCAAAGCTCTGTGTGTGCGTAACCTGAGGCAAATGGGCACTCGTGTAGGGAGCAGAACTCTCCTGAAAACCTCTTGGTTCATCCCCCGTGGTGTTAAAGGAAACCCTGCTTCCAGACTGAGCACAGGACTGTGCTGTGTTTCCAGGCGATCCTTCTGCCTCTCACCACAGTCTTTGCGTGCCTCTTCTTCTGGAGGAGCACAGGGAAAGTTGGAGAAATCCCTAGGAAAGGCAGGGAGGGTCACTGGGCTTTTGGCAGGCTGGTAAGCAAGGAGGTTTCTGCAGTCCCAGTTCTGCCTTTGGAAAGCTTGTTGTCACCTTATGGAGAAGGAGCTCTGCTTACGAAGGAATAACTTTCTGCCCTCAGCTTATGAAAATGTGCAGGGGTCTGTACCCTCAAGTGTTGGATTCTAAGACCAGTAAACCTATAGTTTTTTTAAAGTCTGAAATTAAAGGGTAACTTTTATTTTTCTTGTTAAGCTGTGCAATTTGGCTGTTTGCAGTATTCCAGAGAGGCATCAAAATTACTGTTGGCTTTCCCACAATAAATCTTTGACCTTCCCCACCATTTAAGCATTAGCAGATTCCCTGCACTGTATATGGGGCTGGAGAAGAGAGCTGTGGAGTTACACGCACACGCTGACACACATGCACATGTTTGTTAGTAGCTTCTGGCAAGCACTTGGCCTGAAGTCTCAAGGCGGTGGTTAGGGGTTTGTTTCCTCCTCTGGATGTAAAACAGATATGCTGAAAAATCATATTTTACAAATTTAGGGCAAAACTGTCACTCTACACAATTCGCATCATGTTCAGCTCTCAAGTTCCCTGGGGGAGACGTGCAACGTTTGTTGGTGTGTGTTTGTGCATTTTCCTGTGCCCAGCTCAAAGGGCTCTTGTGGTACTTGGCTTCTTCCTTCGAGCTCTTGGTGTTCACACACTGATCTGTCATCTGGCGACAGACGCAGAAGTTGAAACCTCATCTGTGCGTGATGCTGATCGTGGAGATGTAGCGTGAAATGGAGTTTTTTCCCCTCTGTTCTTCCGTGACTCTCAGACTTCAGCAGCTTGTGAGCTTTATGTAAGCTGATGGATGCAAAAGGAGTGCTGAGCACTGTGGGCACAGGGCAGGGAGAGGAGCAGGGAGGATGGTTTCAGGGCTGCACACATCTGTTACCTTCCTGCCATGCTCACGACGGAGCAGCGGGGGCTTTTTGACACTTTGGATTTTTTTCAGTTCAGTTGCTCAATCCCAGCTTTTGTTTTGCACATCACTGCAGTTTCATATTTCCCTGTAAATTATTCACTCTTTGTGCCAAAAATAGGAAGTTTGGAGAAAGGATATTGAGCCAACCGCGAGGAGGTTCAGGAAAGATGAGCAAATAGTTGTGTGTGAGGTGATTAGCTCGGTAAGGTACGTTCCCCTTCAGATGGAGCAGATGAACCTTGCGTGGCATGTGGGAGCCAAGTGTGAAAATAGCGGGTGTGAGTCGTATCCATGGCAGATCGCAAGCCATTGCCTTGGAGAATAAGTCAGACAAAAGGGCGTCTGTGCGCTTCGAAAGGCTGAAGGACTTTGTAAATGAACTGAACGTGTTTGAAACAGAGTAAAACTATACATTGTATTGCAAGGCCAGAGAACTATTGCTGGTTACTGCGTTTTGCTAGGCTAAGGTTACATTTTGGGATGGAAAATATGAGGCTCTCCTTAGCCCGCACGTTCTGCAATAACATTTTATCAGCAGGCAAACCCTCATAAAATACACCCCATGGGCTGTGCTCACAGTGCCAATTTTTGAGTGGAAACATTGTATTAACTTGGCTGTTCCCTGCAGGATATTACTCTTGGAAAATTATAACAAAGTGAACAATCCCCAAATCAGCATTTTTCATTTATAGCAGGCCATAATTTACAGTGCAGTATGGATCTATGGCTGCCTGGAGGATTCCCTGTCTGCCGTGGCAGGCCAAGAGCCGTGCATTTCTGTATTTGCCCAAGAAAGCATTTGTCTTAAATGCACGCTGCAGTTCGGATGCTCGCAGCCTCTGCCCTTCGCTGTGTGTTACGTGTAATAACTCCTTATCAGCTGTCTAATCCCAGGCTGCACGTCCCTTTTAGGACCACAATTTCTCTCCTGCATGCAAATGACATACTCTTTCCCCGTGCCAAAAGTAAAGGACGTGGTCGTGTCCCTTACCCCAAGAGCTTCCCCAAATGCCAAATGAAAATCCAGCACCAGTCTTTTTAAAGAGGAGTTTCAGGGCACTCAACAAAGATGACTGAACAAGCAACCTCCTTGCGCACTAGAAATTTAATACTTGTAAGCATCTATAATAATTTTCTTAACTGGATAAAGGCAATGCAGTGGTTTCATTTAAATTTTGGAAGCTTTAAGTAAGCGATGTCCTGGATGTCGGTGAAAAAAGAAGCAGAAAATTTTGCTATTACAGAAAAAGGAGAAGAAACCACTTTCCCCCTCCCCTATGTAAAGTTTTCTTTGTCAAAAGTTAGTCATTTCACTGCCTGTTCATAGGTTCTGAGTAGCTGTTCTCTTTTGCTTGAGTAACAATTTGTATCGGCAAACAAAAACACAGTTCAAGCCATTCACTATGACCGTTTCTTTTTAATGAGGTAATGCAAATACTAAATTGTTAGCATGCTGGAAAAGCCCTGAGTCCTGGGGGCAAACCAGCCCCTAGTGTCCACAGAGATGGTTTTGCTGCACTTCTGTGTGTATTTACTTACCTGTGTCCGTGGAAATGTATCTATATTCCTATTTTCACACATCTGCTGCATGGAAAGGACGATTGTTTAGAAACATCACCAATGGGATTTTTATCAAATGACCTTAGTCTAAATCAGTATCAGTGATTTCCTGATAATTGGCACTGCTCCAGGCTGGCAGTACTTCTGAGACTGCCAGCCTTGGATATACAGTCTGGGGATATCATTGTATGTTAAAAAATAAAATGAAATAAAATCTACTCAGGCAAGTATAGTGCTTTTTCCATCTGAAATGTTCTTTTTAGTTTTTTTGCTAGCGCATTTTGCAGAGGCTTCATGGGAAAATATGCTTCCCTTAGTAACATTAGAGAGGAGGAGGTGGGGGGAGATATGGTCTGTGCTAGCATCATTCATTCCCATCAACTCCGGTATGGACTCTCTCTTTCATATTTAATTTAATTTGACTTAATATTCCGCTTCAAAAGAGGGCAATTAAACCAAAGGTCTGTGCGTTGTGCCAGCATCTTTGAAGCCAACCCTGAGACTCCATTCCCAGAGGATGAAAGATGATTTCCGAAGAGGCCTAAAATTCCTAGTGCGTAAACAAAGTAAGTGGATGGTTTCACTAAATGGCTGTATTTATTAATAATTGCATTAACTGCCTCTTATGGGTCTCCACCTGTAGATTTTTGCATTATTGTTCTGGTAACCAGCTCAGTCTTTTCAGCACCAGGGAGGTGGAGTGAGTGATGGCTGGTGCTGCTTCTGCCTGGAGAACAGGGTAGAAGTGAAGCTGCCAAATCTCTTTTTTCCACATTTTCTTTCTTTCTTTCTTTCTTTCTTTTTTTTTTTTTTTAAAGAAGGCAGCAGTAATAATTAGATCTACCCTGCACCCTTAGAGGTGGTGAAATTATGTGGAATGATCTTTTGAGGATACTGGGAAGTCACGTTATTTTCCTGCCTATCCTCTGGTTGTGCTGTTAGAGTGAAAGGACCTCCTTTTTTTTTTTTTTTATTTTGTTACATTAAAATACATTCACCAAGACTATGTTCTCCTTTCCAAATTTGTTATTAAGAGTCAGCATATTTAATGCCTTTGAGGGTGGTCTCATAAAAACCTGACTTTGCTTCATGTTCTTTGCATAATGAAGAAGAAAAAGTAAAAACACCTCTGGGGGATGCTGATAATTGAAACTTAATTCCCGGGTATTTAAGCATATTAATGTCTTTAAAGACAAGGCCAGAAAATAATGGGAACATCCAAGGACTTCTCTGTACATATTTTTGTGAGGAAAAGAAAGTTCACAGCCTTTACTTTTTTCTTTTTTTCCTCTTTTTTTTTTTTTTTTTTTTTTTTTTTTTAAATCCAGTCATACCATTGTTTCTTGAAAACATAATGAGAACTGCTGGATTAAATAAGTAGAAGCACCATATAATAAATCCTGACTTTCAGCCCTACCACTCACTGAGGGGAAAGTAGGTGCTTCCTGTGCAGTTGCATCTCTGTTCAAATTCACATTCAGCTCTGTGGAATCGACAAGAAAAGGTGTCTTTCTGCACTTCACAGGTGGAAGTGCAATGACCCGAAAGGCCCGTGCCAGAGCTCACCCCCTTAAGCTCACGGGCTATTCACAATTACCCTCTCCAAAGTTGTTCATGGCTCTTAGAGATATGTGGGATTAGCAAGTGAAGATAAGGTTGGTAGCAAGTATAGTGCAACCTGTTAGCCTGATTTGATCCTGCTGTGCAAACAGGGAGCAGGAAACTGAGGGAGGAGTCGCTAATGTGAAGGTACATCGTACTGCTTTACAGCTAAATCTGTCTTAACTTTTCACCTTCCAAAAGAGAAGGTATGCTGTTTTGGTTGGTTACTGGGTTCCAAACCCAAGTCTTGGCTGTATTGAAATGGACAAATTAATAAATAAATAGTGAGAGAGAACAATGTTTCCCTAAGCATAATTTGAGAAGGTTGATTAATCAGCTTTCAAACATGCAGTGACACAATTTGAAATACTGCCTCCCCCCCGCTTAGCAGCTTAATACCAGAAATTATTCTATAGGTAGCAGAACACAGAGAGCCAAACTGAGATTGAGTGCATAATGTTGTACATAACCTGCCTTCATATAAATCTCTGGGCAGTGACAGCATGGAGGAGCTTCTTGATCCTGCCATCATATGATTCATGTTTGCAGTGGATCTCTAACCTTTGTTTGGTAGAGAAGTCACTCGCTAGTCTCTCTGACACACAGGACTGTGTCTGCCAGCAGTTTGGAAAGCATGTAGGATTCAATATATCCCAAAGCATAGATAGGATGTTAGGTGCTTCATTTCCTCCAGAAGAGAGGCAGAACGTGACAGCTGGAGAGCTACGGGACAGTTCCGGATGTATATTGGCTGCTTGGCCTTTATGGGCCTTCTGGCCCACCCTTGAAAAAGGAAAATTGTTTTTATACCCCTGGCTTTGAAGTCGTTAATTGTTCCTCACAGTTCTGCTGCGTTCCTGGGACTCTCCTGATCTTCTCTGTGGAAGCTGGATGCTTGCCAGCTGCACAGGCTGGTGTGAGTCATTCCCACAGGGCTCTTGCTGAAGCATCAGATATGTCAAGGTTGTTCTAACCTGTTGTTGGGAAGTCTCCAATTTCTTATAGATAACATGGTTGAATTCCATACGTTTGTCTTTGGGGAGAGATTTCTGGGTCCCTTCCCGCATTTCAAATTGGTACTTGCCTGCATACAGTTCAATGCCCATGGCCAACACTGCAGACTGTTGAATCCATTCTGTGTAAGACACTCAGAGGTGCATCGCTTAGAGCCTGGTTGGGGGAGTGAAGCTACACGTTCTGCTTTTGTTGTCTCATCCCTCGTTGTTTGGAAGAGCAAAGTGATTTGGGGAGGAGGGTCTTTTTAGGGTTTGAGTTTTGAAAACACTGTTCCACGGGCAGCTGGTGTGGAATATGGAGTCTGTTAGACACCTCTGGTAGTAGCACTGCTTCTCTATCCAGGAGTTATCTTTAGGTTTTTCAGAATGTCTGCCCTGGGGTCACAGACTTTCTTTCAGGCTTCTTGTGAAGAAAATTGCTGTAACCAATCTTTTGTGAATGAGAGGCAATGAAATCAGGACAACCTGTAGTTGTCTGAGATAGTTACTGGCTTTTCCTACATTTCTCTGGAAAACCTGCGTGTTGTAGTAGAACCATCTGTCCTCTTGTGCTGAGGTGGTAGATCTGATGGGTAACTTGCTACCTGACAAGATCATTACATGCAATTAGGACCTATGGTGTTACTGAGATGAATGCTGATTTCTCTTTTGTACGGCTAATTGTATCGTGTTTTGTGTTCCAGCTGGGTATTTTTTTAAGGTGTGTTTGAGCCTGTCATCTTGTTTCTGTCCTTTAGTCCCTTCCAGGTAACTGCACATTACCAAGCAAGCAGGAACTTTCCATAGACCAAGTCTTTGGCTTAGACATGGGATGCTTGCCTGAATCTGTGGATTTTGTAGTCTGAACTAAAAGTCAGAAAACAAAAAAGGTTTCAGAGGTTGTGGTGGAGGAACATTTTACTGGAGGCATTTCAGCCCAGCCGGTCATTACTCATCCAAATTCAGTGGTTGCACTTAGCCCACGTGGGAGGGACATTGCAGTCCCTCACTGGAGACAGGAAGCACAAATAAGGGATATGGCTTGAGAAAGAAATTTAGATTATTTTCATGGTGAAACTGTGTGTGTGCTGTGGCCCTGATACCACTGGAGAATGCAACTTTGACCGTTCAGCTCAGGAGAATTTTGGTAAACATTTCTATGCTTAGTTTTAAAATGAAATGATAAAACCATAAAGAAATGTTTCTACAGCAGCTCCTGCTCCTGAAGTCTGTTCCTTTTGCATGCAGAGATCTAACATCCATTCTGCTTCAACTGCACTTTGCTAAAGCTTTGGGATGTTAAACTCTTCTCAGGTTTGTTTGACATGTGTGTTTTTGAAGCATTTAAAATAAGTTAGTGTCTTTTCAAGTCTCTTAAGAGGTGGTAGGAAAGATGGAAGTTTAAATATGTAATTATGAGGAGACTGAACAGACCCTTTTTATGTTGAATCCATGACGTACCCAGCAAATGTTTACAGGTAGGAATGATAGATTAAAACTAAAATGGAAAAACTTGTATATTATTAAAATAAAATAAAAAATAGAGTAAAGGTTATGATGGACACGTAGAGCAGACACTTCTTTTAGTCTTAATGAAGAGCTCAGTCTGATTAAGGTTGATGGCTGGAGTGACTTTTCATCAGAGCTGTGCATGCCAGGCCATGTCTGAGCAGGAATATTTTCTCTCAGTTAATAAACATTTGCTCTTCGCCTGGGGTGCTAAACAACCCTGTTGTTCTGTTCCACCATGTGGAACACCTCGGTGAGCTTTACAAAGGAGACCAAAAAAAAAAAAAAAAAAAAAAAAAAAAAAAAAAAAAAAAAAAAAAAAAGGCAGCCTGGCTGGGCAGAGCTCCTTGTGTTTCTACTAAAAGCTGGAACATGCTCCCCCTCCTCTGCCTTGAACTTCTTGATTGGTGAAACCCTTCCCGGCCATTTCTGAGGAGCTTCAAGTCGAGACAGTTCCTCTGGAGCAGCAGCTCTCACTGCCAAGGTTTCAGCTCTGGGATCCCGTGTAGGAGCACCAGAGGAGAGACCCAGCGTTTCCTTTGGATTATCTGGTGGCAGAAGGACAAAGTGGTGGTCAGAGTAAAGGGTAACAACCACCACCTCCACTGAGAAGGGTCTCCAGGAGGAGCCTCTGGGCTCTCCTACCCTTGTATTTGTACTACATGTGGTTGCACCTCACAAGCAGAAGCTGGCCTCAGTGGGAGAGGTGGTACCGGTGTAAGCAAAGGGCTGAAATTAAACCGATGGTTCAGTGTGACTTCATGTGTGGGCAAATGCACTCTGAAAAGCCAAAGCAGATTAGGAGAACGGGAAGCTGTCTGTTTAATGGGGAGCAGACAACTTCTGAGAAGCACAGTATGTGGGTGGTGGTGTAGCAGGAGAGCAGTGTGTGTGTGTGTGTGTGTGAAGCTGAGCAATAATCAACTTTGCATTAAAGTAGCCCGGTTGGTTAAAACCTGTATACTCATTTATTTATTCCATGTCACTTGGGAATGGCTTCTTCTGTTATTGTGAACATGGCACTACGACAGCTGATACCACGTAATCTGATTTTATAATTTTTTAGCAGCACAGTTTTCTCATGAAGTACTTTCTACTGGAAAGAAAAGAGAAGAAATGATGCTACAAGCCTGGTTCTAATGCACCAACTTTTTTTTTTTTAATGCCTTTTAATTGCAGCAGGCACTTTAACATCTGTTTTGGACTTGAAAGTGTTCATTTTCAGAGGATATGAATTGGTTTGATCCTCACTTTTTGTTCAGGAGGAAGGCTTGAAAAACCACACAAAACCCAAGCAAAATGGTGAAGTTAATGAACTTTATATATGGCACAGGCATAAAACAGAGAGCTATTTGTATGCCTCTAAAAATTAGAGAACCATGTCCACTTAAAGTAAATTGAATTGTATCTTCTGCCCTGGCCTTTGAGTAGCAGAGGTTTAGCACTACTTTTGTTGCAGTGATTCATATTCAGAAGATCAGATAACAGCAGATACCACAGAATAGGTAGAAACAGTTCACTTGAGGGTTCAACTCCAATACTCTGTTGTGTCATCTAAGAGCTCCTTAGCTTTTGTTAGAATGCATAGTATCCTTTATGTAGGATGCAAATGATAATAATGATAATAATAATAATGTACTCTGTGTTAAGAAAGAGGGTCTGATTCCGCTTCTAATTGTAGGACAGTAATGATTCAAGCGTTATTCAAGAAAATCTAAGAGTGATGCAGCACAGCTTGGATTCTCATCAGAATCAAAAGGCCCTGTTCGCGTCCCTGGCAAAGCTATCAAGCCCCAAATCAGAATTTCAGTCACAGCCGTGTCCACTGCAGGATGTTAAACGGCTGGCTGGCTCTCTGCCTTTCTTCTGCAGAGTTTAACAGAGGCTCTAAGGCTTTCAGAGCGGTATTGCCCCTGCCCGCCTCATCAGGAACAGCTTTATTGTGATTCACAGCTTGGATAAGAAGCTCCGATGCTTCCCAGCAGGGTTGGAGAGCTGCATTCCCCAGCCCACCACCAGTTCTTGACCTCTCCGGGAGACTCAGTTGCTCAGGAATTGGGTAGAACGTTTGGTGTGTTTTTCACTTTAGTTATTCCCAGTGCATCTGGAAGCATTTGGAAGATTTTCCTGGTTGTGCCCCGAGCTCTCTGGAGCAGTGTGGCTGCAGAAAGCTGTTTCAGCCATCGGATGCGAAATAGTTTTGCAGTGGGAGAAAGATTCCTTCTCCCTCCCATCCTCAGCCCTCCCGGAGGAAGTTCACTTTGGGAATTGTGTTACTGTATTTGGCCAAGAGGATCACGCTTATTTAAAAAAACAAAACAAAACAAAACAAAAAACCCACAAAACCCCAAAAATCCTGAAAACGAGCCCTCCTGAAATTTTGTTGCTATCTGACACTTCTTTTATTAAATGTTTCTGTTTTATTTAGTCTTCATCAGACTTTCTTCCGAAACAAGACTGGGATTTAAACTTTTGCCTTTGCTCCATCCCTGGAGTTAAACATCGCTACAGTTCATGCCATGGGTTGAATGTTCAGCCATTAAGCAGAACTTAAGCTAATTACTGTACTGATTAAACCGCAGTTGTCACCACTCCCCCAGTGAGTTGCCTGGGAGATAGTCTTGTACTGAAGCAATAAAACTACCTCAGAGAAAGCCAAGGTATGCACGAGTGTAATTAAATATAGTTATTATGGAACCCCTAACAGGACAACACTTGAATTTGTAATTTTACTGAAGTGTGTTTTTTCACATTTTCCCAAATACACGTGAATTTCATTGCAACAAATCAGTTTTGCAAACAGGATGTTTTCTTGTTTGTTTGTTTAAAGGGAGATGAAATAGAACACGTAGCTGGATGTTCTTAGGTGCAAGTGTTTGAACTGAGCAAGCCCAGAAGGTGTTTGTTTGCACTTACACACATTCCTGAGCTAAAAAATCTGGCTGATGGCTCATAAATACCCCTTGGATCTCTGAGGATAAAAGATTATAGGTAAATAGAATTATTTTTATAATTGCCCTGCATCATAGCAGAAGTCATTATCTTCTAATCCCAAACAAAGGAACGCACTTAGAAAAGCTCCAAACAATCCCTTTTAAACTCGCTTTCTTCTTTGCTCCGTGTCAGTGCAGAGCAGCTCTGTGAGCACTCCCGGCGAGCTCTTCCCTCTTCTGGGGAGCCTGTAATTTCATTCAGGACTCAAGCCGGTCACCTTCCCTGTAGTTACAGGCTCACTTTCAGGCTGCGAACTCTGGTTCAATAAACCAGTTTCAGTGGCAAAGGAGAGCTGTCTGTCTGTGCATGGTGCTTGCCTGCACAAGGGGATAACACTGCAGATAACACCTGTAACTTGGGACAGCTTTGCTGTTCCTGCAGGCTTTACACAGTGGTTTTATGTAATAGTGTGGAGTGTAGGACCATAGCCAGGGGCAGGAGAGTGAGTGAGTGGAAAGAGCTTGTTCATGCTTATTTTATTTTGCTTTATTTTGTCATCATGACTAGAGGAAGAAAAACTACAGAATATTTTTAAAGACAGTATTTGGAAACTGTAAACTTTTCCAGCGTTCTGAGTTTCTGAAACAGAACTGTGTATTGTCAGAGGCTTTTGAGGCTGAGTCTCCGGTGACAGGCTGTGAAGTGGGAGAAAAAGATGTGAATAGTAGCATTTCATTAATAGGTCTGCTCCTTTGATCTCCTTTTGAAACAGTCCACCTTGCTGTGGGATGCAAATTCTGCTGAATACTTGTGTGGATAGGAATGTAGCATCTCTTTGAGAGTTCCCAGGTTGTCCAAGGCAGTCACAGATACCTGGTGCCCTTACAGCGTCAAACAGTGAGCAAAGGGACATTCTTCAAACGTTTACACCCGGCCTTTGCTTTAAGCATGCAAGGAATCCCACTGCCACTGTGCTGGAGTCTAAATGTTTGCAGGACAGGTCCTTTAGCAATTCCCCGAGGCACGGCCCTGTGTCACTAATGACCTTCTTCCTGCAAAAAGGGGTCGAGAGATGGGCCCATGCATTCCCTTTTCAAAGCATCCACCTATTTTTTTTTCTGTTTTGTTTTTTTGTTTTTTTTTTTTTTTTTTTCATAAATAACACTGTATTGCAACCCGGCTCTATATCCTATGTCACACATTTGACAGCTGTGTCAAGCTTTACTTAAACTTTTTTTAAAAACCCTTGAACTCCTCACCACTGTGTTTGCACGAGTCCAGGGACCAAGCAAGGGAAGTCTGTACATGAAATATCTATCAAGTGCCCTTAAAACTACATCCTGTTGTTCCAGATCCTGTTTAGTGGCAGATTGATGGAAAGACAAAAAAATGAGAGGTATTTTTTGTTTTTCCCTTGGTATCCTGGCTGCTTTCTTTCGCTGCTGATCGTGTGGGAGCAGGGGACAAGGTGGAGAGGCTTATGGTCCCAATGGTCAGAGGCGTTTATGATCCTGAGACATGCTGAGCTTGATCTATTTGAATTCTGCACAGGTTAATGGGGATTTGAATGCTATAGGCATTGAAGGAGAAAAGAAGCAGATGCATCCTTGGACACAAACACGGTACTGAATAAAATTGGCCCGGCCTGTTCTTCTCCCTGAAGTTTTAGCATGGCAGTTCCACTAAACACAGGAGGTTTCCTATTCTTAAGTGATACAGTGGACATCAAACTGGTATACAGCAGGATGATTTGACACCAGGAAATGGATGATCAAAGTGAAGATTTTGAGGACTGGCGAAACTTGGTGGTGAATTTCAGAGAATTTCCTTTTACTCTCCAGCAATTTCCAGGAGAAGAACTTGGGCTAGTTGTCCATCCCAGAGCATTGTCCCATACAGCAATCTTAATTAATGTTTTAAACAAGATGTTGGATTTTGGAAAGGAAGCTCAGTCCAAATGTGTGAATTCTGTAGTGAGGTTGTCCACCATCAGTCTGATGTCCGTATAGTTTATTGGACTGTGCTTTTCTTATTCTGCTGATCTGTAGAGCCTTTGAAACAATTAGTCTGTTTTAAGATGTTTTATAGTTAACCAGGACACTGCTGAGTGGGCTAGAGGCTATTAATCTGCAGTCCTTCAGCTGGTTGAATGTGATTCCTGCTGATTTGCTGGTGCTGACTAGTGCTGTCTCCTGACCCCTAGATGCTTCTCATAGCTGCCATAAACGGCTTTGTAAAGCAGCTCCTTCAAATTACTGATATTCCCTGGAACCAGTTTCAGTTCTCCTATTGACAGTCATATTCAGATAGGCAGAAGAAGACACTGCTGTTGTTTCTGTGCTCTTTGCCTTCTAGCATTCACTGGTTGGAGCTCCAGGAAACCATTTATAAGGAGAACACGATGCCTCTTCCAGCTGATATGTTCTGGGTGAAAATCTTTGCCTTCCACAAACTAAAAAAAGTATCTCCAGGAGTGCTCTTCTGCTGCTTGTTCATTTCACATGTTTCAGCTCATTTTTGAATGAGTGTTAATCGCTCAGAGGAGTCGACAAAACTGCCACTGTGTAGTTTGCAGAATTCAGCAAATGCCCCGAAGAACCAGCAGTGCTGATTCAGAGAGAATGTTTGACATCTAGGAACCTTCTCAGAACTGGAAATAGACCCTGCATTTTGTCTGTATAGATTTGGCAACCCACAGATTCATTCAGTTAACGGAGATAAAGGATGCAGGCACTGTGGATTTCAGCAGCACCCGAGAGCATCTGTGCTAAAGCTCTATTCACTGAGCTTTAGTCATAAAATTAGTTTCTCTTTCAATAATATAGAAATGGAGTGTGTCATGGAAGTATTATCTGGTTATTTACTAACACTGTCCTGTCTGTAAATGCTTAAAAAACAGTTAAAAGTGCAAAACACAGCTGTTTGTAATGACTTCTCTGGAGAGGCTTGGAATACCTTCAGCTCACATTGATTTGAAGAAAGCAAGTCAGTGCATGGGTGTGACTTTTGGGATCAGGCCTTTGTAAATCAGCCATCTCCAGTATATTAATGAGTATTTACTTTAAGGAAGTAAGACATCTGTGGCATACTCTTTATCTCTGTAACAACAATTTTTTTCTTAAAGCACTCGATAAAGATGTAACTAATATGGCTCCAGAAGCCAGTGAAAAGCCTAGAGCAAGACTTGAAGCTCTGTTTTGTTTTTTAGATGAATGTTACAGAGATTTTGTATACCTCTTCCAAAAGCTTCATGTTTCTCTCCTTAAGGCTCAAAGTACCCAAATTCCTTGCTGATTCTATAGTAGTGGCATTTACATCTAACTGATTAGGTGTTTCTGTGCTGAATACGGGAGGAAAAGCTGATCTGCTGGACAAGATGTACTTGTGTGTTTCAGTTGTTAACATATGTCCTTATGGGCACCCAAAAGCCAGAACAAGGAGTCCAGAAAGCATCTAAAACACAGGGTTTGTGTCTGGAGGCATGATGTCCCTTGGTAAGAGGCAGGAGGCAATCACATTTGGTCATCAATGACAGAAATGGCTTTTTTATAGAATGGCAGTGGAAGAATGTTATTGATGACTTGTGCAATCCAAGCATACGACACTGAGACAGCTGCAGGGCTTTTGTTATTGTTACATGTCCTGATTCGAATCTCCAGTACATGCCAGTCATGTTTGGCCACTGGAAGTTTTTCTGGATGTATATGATCTTCATGTGACAAAAATTACTTTTTCTCAGAGGTTAGAGAACATCTCCTTTGCTTTGGCACAAGAGGCTTGCCTGATTTCCAGAGGCTTCCAGTGTCCTCCAAAATGGCAAATGTCAGATAAACACCCTTTGGATAAGGCTTCACTATTTTTGCCGGTGTTTTGGAGATGTAGGTAGGCTCTTTGGAGGTAAGTCCTGGTTTCTCTAGTATGTTTTCCCATAAACTCTCAAAAAAGCAAGTTATCAAGAGCTTTCAGATATTGGTTCACACTGTGGCTCATGAGTTAATAGCAAGGACACTGACGCTTGAACTTGTTCAAGGCATTTCAACACTCTGATGGTATCTGCTAAGTTCATCAAGAACAAAATAAATAGTGTTAGGTGTATGAGGGATAATTTATTACTGCAGGAATGTATGTGAGGCATTGGTACCCTCTTGTCTCAAAGCACTCCATCCTAATAGAAGACATGAAGTTGGTTTTTCCCAGCTGTGGAAAACACCCAAACCACTAAACCCATTTTACGGATCCTCAGAATTTATCGGAATGAGAAAATTGTTCACCTGAGTTGGGAATAATCTACTTATGGTAACAAGTATGAGAGAAAGATGGCACTCACAGACAAATAAGAGGTTTCCACACCAGAGCAGCAGAGGACTGCAGGTCAGGATCAGGGTGTCATCACATTGCTCCACGCCGTGGAACAGGTGTAGTTCGACTCCTCATGTTAAGTGCTTGGACATGGAGCAGTGGGTGGTGATACAGAAGGGTAAAAGTTTGCTAGGAACAGTCCCAAGTCATCTTAGCCTCTCTGGTGCATCAGTGCTCCTGATGACTTAACGTCATGGTGGCACCACTGGCATCCCTACTTGTTTTTAACCTTGTGTTTCAGTCATCCGATGGATTAAATAATGTTGTAGTCAGTAACCAGAGTGATTGTCATGTTCAACCCAAGGCAGCAAAAGTAAGCCTTTCCCTCAATCTTATTTTGATCACTATTTGACTTTCTGGGAAGTGTGTTTTTGAGAAAGACTGTTCATGAAGTGAAAACTTGGTGTACCCAAAGTTGTGCCAGGCGAGGGTGGGCAGGTTTTGAAACCATTAAGTGCGACTCTGTCAGATGTGCAGGTGAGAAGCTTTTTATATCTGCAATAAGACACTGGCCAGCGCAGTGTGGGCTGTGTGGTTTTCTCACTGACTTACGTAAAATGCAGTGCTCTGGCATTTTTTTAGTAATTCCATGAATGGACCTGGAAAAAGATGTCTAAGAGGAAGCCTGTGAGGGAAGAAGGCATGTTAGTCAGGGAACTTACCCTGAACCGTGGTACTGTAAGGAACTAGTCACGCTGACTTCCTTTTTTGATTTATGCACTGTTTGATCCATCAAGGTATCTCTTCCTTCCTCTTCTGGCCTCTGTAGTTGTCTTTCCCTCCAATATGTGTTTTTTCCTCTTTGGGAGGATCAGCTAAAGTATTATATATAAAGATATTTTTGTCTTGATGAAATGCACTATTAACTCTGCAGACACCTTGCCCTGAAAGTGTTTTCTGTCATCGCTTGTCTTGAAGGCTCGCTGAGGAATGAAGAATATAGGGAATCACTTGGAAATGCAATTGTGTGGCAAAATATTTCTTTCTTTTGATAATCTTCATCTTTTAAAGTGCTGTCATGTTAGCACATGTGCAGGTCTGTGCTAGATACAATGGGCAGTCTTTCAGCACTGTTTTTAACAAGGTACAAATCTCAGCTCTAATGTACTGATGTGTTTTGTCCTTGCCAACAAGATAAATACAAGCAATTTTTGTTCTAACGCTCGTGAGCGAATAGTGCTGTCTAACTGTAAATTGCTTTAAGGGGGAATCAATACAGTGCACCCACTTCTAATAGCCCATTTGCCAATGTTTTTTTAAACCTACGTATAAAATTTGGGCATGGGTGATCATCGTTCATTTTAGTTCACAATATATTGTGTATAACTAATGCTGTAATTCAAGGGCACAGTGAGAAGGTCATGAGGTTTTAAAAGAAAATGACAACTGAGCGTGGCAAAGGAAAGTTTATTGTTTTACAGTGTTTTGTGATTAATCTTAATAGAGATTTGCTCTGTATAACATAGCCTTTCTCTTATTGAGTTGTTATGTAGTGGTTTTTACCTCTGAGGATCCCTAGAGCACCTTCTTTCTGTCCTTCTCTTATAAATGAATTTTAGAGGAAAATGAGTTATTTGTTCATGCTGCTTCCTCCTTGGCAGCTGCATATTTCCCCCACTTCTCCTTTTCAGAGCACCACGTTATTACATGCGTTCCTATGGCAAATACAACATATCAAAAGATTTCTCAGACTCGATTTCTTACCTTGGCTTTATTTTATAACTAGCTGCTCCCAGAGAGTACCCCAAGAGTGTTGTCATTTCAACTCTATAAATTTTGTGGGAACACACAAGTCTCCCTGGAACAAAGTACAATTATTTTTGGTTTTGTAGAACTCGCCATTGACTTTGATACAAAAATTGAAAAGCAAGAATTTCTACTTAAAACTTGATTGCTTGTATAGCAGAATGATTTGTTTCTAACTGCAGGGCTGCGAGGGAATGCTCTGGATGCATTTCTCTGCAGGGTGGACAGCGCTTGGCTGTTCTCAATTTACACATGCTTGAATTTTGTGTTTCCAAAAATACAGTTTCCATCTATATTCACTAAAGTTTTTCTAATATCTGGGGGGTTTTGAAATCTACTGAAAAGGCATCTCATTGTGTGAGGGCCTTGTACCTTTCTTCCTTTCTGCATCAGCCTGGCCTTTGCTTGTGGCCGTGTTTGTGTTTATGAGGACTGTACTTCAGAACAGATGTGATGGTCTTGACCAATTCCACCAGTGCATTAGAAACCAACTTATTTTTCCTACAACATCTGTGTTGTGCACGTGTTTTCTATTTTATCCACCCCTTTCTTTCAAATGTTTCTGTTACAAACAGGGTGATGAAAGCTCCCTTTTTTGAGCCTGCTTTCAGAGCGGGGTATCTTTCATAGAGTATCCCAGGGCAATAAATCAGTTTGTGCTTTTTGGTTGTAACCCCAAATTAGAGCACTAGCATACTGTGGAGGGCTGATTACCTTAGTCCCAAAGTGTGTGGGAGAAATATAAATGCCAAATTTTTTTATTTTGGGGAAGAGGCTATTATAGATAAGTTGTGAACAAGACCTGCATCTAAAGCAAGGTCGCAAACTTCAATATCTGTATTAGAAGCACTGAAATGCAGATAATACAGTGGGATTATTTTGTCCACACAGAAGGCTTCAGTCAATATGCAGCTGCCAAGACATGATACTGTCAGTCTTTAACCCTGAAAGCTTGGACTGGGGTAAAAGCAGGTTTTTAGATGGGTTCCTGTTAAGAAATGGTTGCCTTTATTTGAATAAGGGGTATGTCCAGCTCAGTCAGGCGAGGAGACTGGTACCATTTCGAACAGTGTTGCCAAAAGGTTGTTGCATTTTTCTTTTTCCATAATGTTTCATTTGTAGTGATTTCGAAAGAATGATCTGCAGAGGCCTTTTCTAAATTATAGTATCCTTGGTCTGTGACTTTCTCAAGTGTTGTTAGTGCTCCATGGTTACCATCAAAATTCGTGTCAGGACTAACAGTGGGAAAGTCCTTGCTGCTTGCAGGTATGCTAGAACTGGTCTTCACAATGTATACTCTTTCTTCAGTGTTTAATGTTGGATTTTATTTGTTTTGTTTTTCATTCTGCTGTCAGTTCACTCTTTTCCAACATGTCTCTGCAGATGGTTGTTGCTTGTCTGACGGACTTTTGACTGGTGCCTCCTTCCTTGAACAATGTATTGAGATGATTTTGGATTGCCAAGTCTTGTGGGAACTCTGTTATTAAACTGTGGCCCATATTCTCCCTTCGGGGGTTGAATGAAAAAAACAGATGGGATCAATTTACACACAAAGAAAAAAAAATAAATTAAGAAATAAATGAACAGGAAATAACCACGGTGCTTATATTACCTTTTGCTCATTTCTGATTCCTTTCCCTTCATAATTACTCCCCTATGAGGTCAAGTGTGATTGGAGTTATTTGGGTTTGGGGCTTTATTCCCCCTTGCCATATCCTCTCTGTTAAAGCTGATAACTTTTGAGTCACTGTAGGTAGAGCTGCCTCCACAGGCTGTTTGCAGATGGGTAGACAAGGTGTTTTGGACAGTCCTTGTCAAAGATGAGGGCGAACTACTGTATTAATACTCAAGATTCACCCCCATTCTTAAGCACTTGCTTAAGCTGGGCCATCAGCTGCCACTGCAACACTGCTACCCCTGGGGACTCAACCTCATAACCAGCACTGTCAGCTGGAGTTCCAAAAAAGAAAGGGGGAAGGAAGAACTGATATAAAAACTATAGAAAAGAGCTGGGAGAAATCACAGGTTGGGAAACTCTTTCCTCTAGTTACTAGCTTGATTTTTCTTCTATAGCAATGCTCTCTTCTTGCAGGGGTTTTAACCTCTGGTCTCCAGTTTGCTTCCTGCCAACATCTGCCAGCAGACATACTTGTGTTGGAAAACAGGGATAAAACAACCAGTGTAGGATTAACTCCATATTTCCTTTAGCATTTTCTGGAAGGAGAAGTTCAAGCTAAAGCTCTGCTAGTAGCTTGAAGATTTTACGACTATATTTAATTGGGGCTTAAATCTTTTCAGGTAATCTCAAACATTTTAAGCCCAAAATTCCAAATGAGAAAAGCAGTTTTTGTGTTTATCTCGAATGTCTTTGCTGTGATGGTTTGCAGGTGAGGAAGGCCACCACATTTCTTAAATACAGTGCTACCAAGGGAAATTTCCTTAGTGCTCTAAGGTAAAATGATCTAACTATTGAGAACTACAGTTCAGAAATAAAAGGGGGGGGGGGGGGGGCGGGGAAA
>JAWWEU010000081.1:52806508-52833079 GCA_035583155.1 Acropternis orthonyx | reverse complement strand
CCCCCCCCCCCCCCCCCCCCCCCCCCCCCCCCCCCCCCCCCCCCCCCCCCCCCCCCCCCCCCCCCCCCCCCCAAATAGAGATGGGAAATTAATATAAAGATTAATGTCTTTATTATAGTTTCTTATAAATGGAGAGACATCTGCTGTAATGACCTGGATTGACCTCTGTGGTTTAGGCTCGTCATCAATTCAGCTACCTGAAAGAATAGTTGTAGGGGGCTGAAGACTTTAGCTGGTCTTAGCTCTGATCCACTTGTTGCTTCATGCATCCTTCAGCAGTGAGTTTGCACTTGCAGTCTGACGACCACTGGGTTTGGGGAAAGGAGGGGATGCTCTCAAACCAAGTCTGCAAACTCCTCTCTGTTCTTCTGTGTATCTTCAGTAGCCTGCTTTTTAAAAACACGTAGTTCCACTTCCTTCAGTCTAAACATCTTTTAAAGATCCCTCAAAGAAATGTCTGAATGTTTAAGAAAACAAAAAAATCTAGTTGATGTTTCTGTTGTGCCTTAGCTTTGAGACCCAGCAGTAGGGAGATTATTAAGTATGGCTTTATTAGTTAAACAGAACTGTTTAAGAGTTTGAGTTAAATTGAAGGGGGAGATGTGGATTAGTTTACAGATGAAATAGGAGGCTCGCAAGTGCCTACAGGAGAGTTTATCTTCCTTAGCAAGACATTTTGCATGCTGATTAATTCGTCAGAGGTCTGGGGACACTGAAAATGCATTAGGGGCACGGAGCAGCCACTGGCGTGCCAGGCAATTGACTCCTCTGGCTCTGTGTAGGGACGTGCCATTCTGGTCCCACCCAGCTCCACAGGAAAAGGGTCATGGCAGCTCCAAAATGCCCTGTGAGTACTGCATGCCCAGCTCCAGAAGAGGTGTGGTAGGTGGCACGTCCTGGCAATGACAGGGAGGACTTTTGTTCAGGGCATCTTCCTTTAGCTGCGTACAAGCTTTCAGCCTCAGGCTCTCCTCAGGGAGGAGCTTTGTGCTCTTCTTAAGCCTTTTGGCAGACTGGAGAGGTCATGTTTCTTGTGGGAGGCTTTTTTGAGGTGTGACTGGAAGGGCAGGGGTCAGGCACATTGTTAAATAGTGACCAAGTCTGATGGGCAGTTCGATCTGTATCGTGTGGACAACCTCTCCACAGCTTTTGCTGTGGTGCCCTCATGATGAGCTAAATCCCACTCCATTGTCCCTTGCACATCCAATCTCAAGACTTTTATTTGAAATAAAAAAAAAATACAATAAGAAAAGTGAATGATGTAATTCAGTGCCAGTTGGCTTGGTGCCTGATCAGATACTGGCTGTTCTGCAGCTGCCATGCAGGTGGTGCAAAGGCACTGAGTCAAAATCAAATGTCCTACCACCTGCCCCAGCCAACCCAACAGAAATGCTGTGGTGTGGCTGACCAGAACCCCTCGTGGCCGCCCGTGGGACACTAATCGTGGGTGACCAAGGAGCCACAGCTTTCCAGTGCTCTTGTTCAAACCAGAGGGAGAGGTGGGAGGGTGTCAGCATGACCCACTGTGTCTCCAGCTGCAACGTCTCAAGGGAGAGCTTTACAAAGAGCTCATTTTTCCTTGTCAAACATCAGGCTTTGGCATCTCTTCTTTCCTAACGTATCAAGGATAGGCATGCTGTGATTCTAGAATGAAAACGAAGCTGCTGGAAGTCTCTGCCTGGTTCCTGAGCTGCAAGCCAGTGAAATTTTGTGGCAAGTCAGTTCTTGAGTGAAGGCTAAATAGCAAGACCTGGGTGGGGTGCACCTCTGTCTTTAGAAGTAATCTGAGTTGTCTGTGAAGGACCAAAGCGGTTTTTGGTTCTTTGATGTAAGAACCAGCCAGTTCTCGACAGTCTTGAGTCTTTCTTTGGAAAATAAATTCGACACTGGCGTTGTTGGAATTTAAAAAAAAAAAAAAAAAAAAAAGGCCTGAGTTAGAGTTTGTTTCAGAGATTGTTGCACCCTTTTGTGAAGTATCTGGATCTGGTAAAATAAACACCAGCACTGCCAAAAAGAAGGAGGAGAAAGAGGAGCTGTTTGCCCCTCTGCTTGGTGCTGGTGGCTTTGCCTCCTGCCCTGAGGAGGTTTTCTCCAGCCGTTGTTCCCTGATGTAAATGTACCTGTTAATCACTGGTGGGTGCTGTGGCTTTCCAGTCATAAAGCTTAGATCAGCCCTCTTCATTACTCCTTCCAATATTTAGTCTGCCCTAACCAGGACGTCAAAACAAGGATAGAAAGCTGTCTCTGCCATCTGAATGATGAATATTCGTGTTGCTATCTTTGTATTTGAATTGAAGAATAAACAAAAACAAGGATTTCTTGAAAATGGATCATCAGAAATGAGCAAAACCATCAAATTCTGGGAGAAAACCCAACGACCTAACAAAGTAAAGCAGAGCTGCTCCTTATGCCCATGTGATAGTCTGCTTCACTTTTATGGTACATACAATTTTGGCTCAGTAAATAAGATATGGACACTGCTGTGAATTAAAATCTAGGGGGCTGCATCCAAGTGTTGCTCAGGATAGGAAGCAAATGCAAGCCAAGAGTGTGTCAGCATTTGGGTCTAGGTCCATCAGCCCTTGCAGGCAGAGCCAGAGCCAGGGCAAGCATGGGGAGGAAATGGGAGGGCACCCAGTTCCTTGGGTGTCTGCTAAATGAGGGCACTTCTGTGGATCTGTGCCACAGAGCAGTGAAAGTCTGAAACAGTGACTGTCCCCCTGGAGATTTGTTTCCCTCTGTATTTTAGAGAACTGTTAACAAAGAAAGCTAAAACCCATGGATGGGTTTTAACCTCGGCTCTCGCTTGACGACGTAATTATCCAACCTCAGTTCAGCCTAATGCTATGAAGAGCAAAGATAAATGAAGAGGTGAATTAAAGAGGTGATGAGGAGGCTTGCAGGGATAGTTCCTTTTCCCCAGTCCGTGAGCTGAGGAGGCTGTAGGGGTAGGGACTGGGTAGATATCCATCTTGCTCGTAGGCGAGAGCCACTTCTCCTTTTAAGGCCTCTGTTGTACGTGAAGTGCTTTAATGAACGGTGGGAGTTTTCTGCTGGAAAAGACAAAGAACAGCTCAGGTCACTTGTGCAGTTGAAAAGTAATATATTTTTCTGCTTTGCTTAAGGAAATTTCGGACCAAGCCTTCAGTGTTCGTTTAGCTGATTATTTCCATATGGACTGGCTTTTTGTGCGCAAGGAGTGTTAATGCAGCTGAAAGCCAAGCCGGGCTTAATTCTTGTACTTAACCACTGCAGAAAATACACCTCTTTGCATGCACGTTAGTTCCATTTTACTGCTGCTCCTATGGTGTTTTGGGGGAATTTCTTTAACTGTGCTTAAGAATAAGTTACTGAAACCACTGTTGCAATGGAGCAAGGTCAGTACAAAACAGGAGCCTTTCCCGCATCCCAGAAAAATTCTCGGCATCCTGTTGATGGTTTAAAGAAGTTTCCTTTTTTTCTGTATTTAGGATACTAATGAAATTTAAACTAAACCGGGAAATGAATAGAAATATTTACAGTTCAGCTGAAATAATTTGTGGTGTTAACACAAAAATAAACAGTCCCAAGAAAGGATTGGAAAACAGGATTATGTTTAAAAAAATTAGCCAGCATATTCTTTTTGTCCCATCTACCAACCTGTCACTTGTGTTTGTCTCTTCCAAATGCCGTGGACTCTTTGCATGTGTATTTAAATTAAATAGAACATACAGCTCTAGATCTTTTTCAAATTGGGTCAGAGAGCATAACTGGCTCAATCTGTAAAGCAGAAATGAAAAATATAAATATTTTAACAAGTGAAGGATTGCTGCATTTTCACTTCTTACTGCATGGAGTATTATTTAAGGGACTGGGAAGGGAAACTGGGCTGGAGGGGAAGGAGCAAGGAGATGGTATGTAAAGAGAGGCTGAGAAAATGCATTAAAATGACACATCTTGCGAGAATCTGTTTGAACAGTGAGGATTTACAAAGTTTTGTCCTACTCCATGGCAACTTGGGTACACAGATCAAACATGTCATAGGAGTAACGTGGGGCAGGTGAGCCTTGTGCCAAAGAAGGAGGGGGAGCAATGTGAGGGGGCGGGTGACGCCGAGAGACTTGAGAGCCCTCTGCACGCCAGGGGCAGGCCGGGGGGAGGAGCCAGGAGAATCCGGTGCCCATCGCGGGCTGCCATTAGCTACAGCTGGAGATCTCACTTCTCCTTCAGAAGAGGGGACAGGCCTGCTGATGTTTTGGGATTTTTTTTTTTTTTTGGGCAAAACCTTTATTTACAAGTCCCACACGACTTGTTTAAGGAAAAACACGCGCGCGTTTCTTTGTTTAGCTTTGTTTTAGGGGCGGGGCTTCTTCCTCACTTTCTCATCATCTGCCATGTATGACTGGAACACATCGCTCCGTGTTGACTTGCTGCTGGTTTTCCAACGCGTTCTAAGATTCGTGTTTCAATTCTGGGCCATCTCTTAATTTACTTTGAGACTGGATGTGGCACTCGGTGCCATGATCTAGTAATCACAGAGGTGTTGGATCAAGGGCGGGACTTGATGATCTCGGAGGTCTCTTCCAACCCAGTTGATTCTATGCTTCTATGATTCCATGTGTCTCGACTTGTTTATGCTGTGATAGCAGCGAACATCCCAACCACTGACACAGTCTCTGCTATCCAGAAAACTAAAAGTGAAGCATCATCGTAATTTTGGTGCTTTGAGGCCTTTTTGTGCAACATCAGAAACCTTAGATAATTTCTAATACCTCTTGATTGACAGGGTCTCCCATGAATGGAAATTACAGTGTGATGCCATGCTGAGACACCATAGATTTCTCATGGCAGCTTAATGCATTCTCAGTCAGCATCATTCTTGAACCTTGTACGACTCAATATATGTCATATCTTAGCTCAGTGGGTCTATCTGAATTGACAGATTCATGACAAATTGTCTTGGTTTGTTCAATTTCCATAGCTGAGCTTAGGAACTTAAAAAAAGAGAGAGGGATGAGCTGACTTCTTAAAATAGTCTTTATGGGAGCTTAATGTCGCCTGCAGCTAGAGAATATACATGAACTGAAATGGGAAAACATGCCTCTCCATGGCATTGTTGGGGACAGTGAATTAGCGCAGCTGAAACAAGAAATTGATGCATGAAATTCTGCCTGTGCAAAACTGAGTCTCCACTGTCTGCAAGTGAGGCAGCTGGGAGGTGGGCTTCTGTTATGCTCCTTTCTGGGGCGGGTTACCAGTGGTCCCAGGCGTGATCAAGGTCCTCTTAGAAAAGGTGCTGTATAGGCAGATAATGAAGTACAGCCCTGAAGATCCTGTGCTAGGTCAACCCATGGAAATGCCTGTAAGGAAAGTAGGGATGAGGTATACTTTATTCCAGCACGGCTCATAGTCCTAGAGCAAGTGAAAGAGCTGGTTTTAGTTTTCAGAGTCAACTTCCCAGGGTGAATGTTGGAAGTGTATTCACCTCTCCACTCTTCTTCCTCTGGCTGGCCACATGTTGTTCAGACTAACTTGGTTTGAAGGCATCCAATAGGCAGGTCTGCCATGTGTTGTGTGCCAGTTTGGTTTCTGATGGAAGATGGCTTCCTATAAAGTATCTGAGCTCTGCTGGGCTGGAGTGGAAGCACATCATAAACAGGAGCACGAGTTCTCTCTGTGCCATCCGGCAAAGAGGGGAGAGGGGATCAATATGGGAAAGTTACAGGACAGAAGGAGATGTCTTCCTCCTGTTGCTTTAACTTCTTGTGATACTCCTGAAAACAGGTGCTTTTAACTTCTTCTTTTCCTTGCTGCATTTGTGTGCATCTCTGTTCTTTACCAAAACATGTTTGAAAATGATATCTGGTCATGAGCTCCTCCCAAAGCTTTTCATTGGGTATTATCAATACCTGACCCTGGCTAAATTCCAAGGGGAAAAAATACCCGAAGCAGCATTACAGCTTTGAAATATTAAATAATTAAGTATCAGTAACAGTTCACTGTCCTAACAGAAGGCAGGGGAGGAGCAAGCTGGACACTGTGAGGGCATCAAAATTATTTTACAAACCGCTGCAGCTCCTTCATCTGGGTGGTGCAAACACTGTAAGAGAGAATATTTGTCCACTTGGGGATGGCCAGTTCAAGTGGAATTGGTCTTCATTTGTTTGGTTGGCTTTGTGAGTTTCTTTTCTTCTAGGAAGCACTGTGAGTTCAAACAAATGATGAGAAAGAGCAAAAGGTGATTCTGTCCTCCGAGAAAACTGAGGTTTTTGGTTTGTGAGAGAAACAGCATTCTGGCAACTCCAGAGACTAAGGCAGTTTTTTAGGCGGTGAGCAGTGGGCAGGTGGTGGATGTTACATCAAGGAGAGGGAGCCTGGGGCTGAAAAAGGATGGGCTGAGGCTGGGACACTTCTGCCAGGTTCTGAAAGTGGGCTGTCAGTGTTTAGTCTATGCTGTGTCCAAGGGGTTGGGTCATTCTCGTGTGACACACCAGCTGCTCAGCTCCTCCAAGCTGCAAAGCTAGCTACATAAATCCAGGATATTAAGTTTTTGTGAGAACAGTGCCTTATTTATGTAAGTTTTTGTACTCTTTCATGCACTTAAAACAAAGTTCTGTTGGGCAGTGGATCAGCAGAGTGCTTGCTGCTGCTTTCCTTGCAGACTTGCTTCTCATGAATGAGTGGCATCATCTTTTTATAGTTATCCTGCACTTCTGAGCTGTTAATTTTTAGCTGAATGAACCTAAGACAAGGCCAGAAAGCATCAGAAATCGATGCAGCTTCTAAAGCAAGGCACTTCTCTTACCCACATGATTCGTTTGAAACACTTTGCGCTTTTTCCTAAGACCTTTCTCAATAATTTATCTATCCAAGAAATGAAACCAATCCTTTATTTTTTTAATCTAAGATGACGTCTTTTGACTTCTTGTGAGCTTTGGTTAGTTTTCTCAAGCTTTATGGTTGCTTGAGTAGTATAAATGGTAGGAACGTTTGAAAAGAATGGGTGATTTCATCTCCTTTATTTAATACTTGACCAGGGAAGACACCTTACTGTGGCTGCTGCTTCCTGGTTTGGGGAGTGAGTGGGTATGTATGGGAGAGACAACAACACGAGCTCATCTCCACAAGGAAACCCTCTTAGCTGGTTCCAGCTGCTGGAACCATTGAAATTGCAGCTAGGATGGGCTTATCTCCACAGCTGGAAACTCCAGGGAGACTCAGGTTTGGGGAGGAAAGTGAGAGGCGTGGAGCTGATGGACTCAGTGGGGTGGCTGGTATTGATGTGGTGCACAGAGGGATACCTATCAGCAGCTCCATGGCCTGGCATGACTGAGTGGGGACACTGGAGGGTGGTGGAAGCAAATGTGACCCTTGTGTCCTCCACAGAATCACAGAATGTTTCGGGTTGGAAGGGATCTTAAAGATCGTCTAGTTCCAGCTCCCTTGCCGTGGGCAGGGCCAACTTCCACTTGCACAAAGCCCCATCCAGCCTGGCCTTGAACCCTCACAGGGATGGGGCATGGGAGTTGTAGTTGCTAAAGGCAATTCCTGAGTCCGTGGACATATAGATTAGCTTTGAATTACACCCGGTCCTCCACACCACGTTGTTGTCCTGCGTTGCAATGTGTTACCAGAGGTCGGTCTTCTTGCACTTCTTCAGTGAATGCAGAAAACTTTCAAGCTTTTAATGCCAGTATTTGCAACAAAAGACAGCAAGCAAAGACATTTGCAGACTTAAGTCTGTTTCTGGACCATGTTTTTTGAGGGAAGACATAGTTTACTGATCAGTACTGGTCAAAGGCAAATAGAAGGTCCTGTATGTACTTGCAAACAAGCACATATTTTATTCCATTTTCATCAGTGTTAGATGATGACACTCCACATTTTCTTCAAAGCCCAGTATCCTGGAAGTAAGTGATTAAATGGCAAATTGATTTTTAAAGTAAAGTCTCACAAACCCAAACAAGCCCACCCAAAATGCTGGGTTTAGTCTTCCTGCTTGTAGAGTATGTTTTGAAAGAAGACATCTATGGCTCCTAGGGTTTAAAATGTAAATAAATACAGCTATTTCCACATTCGTTATCGTGCATTTATTTTTATAAAACTGCTTTCTGGAGACTTGTTTACTTGGAGAATTCTGATAAGATCCAGGTGATTGTAGTAACCTATTCAAATATGTAGGGGTTTTCTTCTGATTAGGCCAAACTTGTGTTATTAACACATTTGTGTATAATTCCAAATTGCTTCTTGATCCTTGTAATAGCTGCAGGTTCCTTCTTAACAGGTTTGAAATTTCCCCATTTGAAATCAGGTTTATTTAATTATAGTTGGATTAGGCACAGGAGCGTGCATTGTGGAGCAGCCTTGAAGGCAAAATTTTTGTCATACTTGGTGGGGTGATATTGAGCAGGATGGTGACCAAGCCCTAGCACAATCTCCAGAACTGCTTATTTCAACATTATGGGGTGTGCAAGCATCTCTGTAGACCTCACTTCTGTGCTGTGTTACCTGTCTCCTGATTTCTCCCAGATTGCTCAGGGTTTAGTGTTCCTGTCAGCTCTGATTACAAGCTCTGATTCCCTGCAATGCTCGGGAGGGAAGCACACAGAAACTGAGACGGCTGGGAAGGGGGATTGTTACTGAGGCTGTCCAACCTGCTGTTGGACTTTTCCCCCCTCTATTTTTTGGCTAGCTCCAGCACTGCATAGATGATTGCAGGGCTTGGCAGCTGTTCAGGGCTAATGTGCCAGACTGTATTTTCCTTTCCCAAATTAAGCATGCTGGTAGAGTGTCTGTGAGAGGCAGTGGCTCCTGGCTCCGAGCTCTTGCCGCGTTTGGAAATCGCTGAAAGCCAGCAGCTTCTGTGTGCCAGTCAAAACTGGCCTCTCATCCCTCAGCCTGCCAGCTTGGTTTAGAGCATCCTGGAAATGATGGAGAGCTCTGTGTGAAGGCTTATTTTTAAGATGTTTTACTTTGCCTGTGCTCAGGTTTTTCCTCCTCCGTTCCCTGTGAACTTTGAAATAATTTCTGTATTTGCTCACGTAATGGTAGCATAGTTTTTTCTGTCCAGATTTTTGCCTCTGAAATGAGGGTGCAGACATGATGTTATCTGTCTCTCAGCCCACCACACTGACTAGTCCACGAGCGAGAGCCACAGCTTCCTCCAGCATGCTGGCTCGCTTTCTGCAGGATGCTGAAGGGATGCTTTATTCCCAGCCATTTCCAAATCTAGGTCCTGGGTGTTTCTAATTCTTAGGTGCCTATACTTTCCAGCCTTTTAAAGACTTGCAGTCTCCAAAAAAACCTCTTTTTGTAGCTGTGATGCAAGCTTCAGAAGTATTCTCCAGGCTGCTGAGGCTTCATCTAGCTGTTTCCTCCTCCCATCCCCGTGGAGTGGTGTTTGCAGGCTGTCATGCACAAATCCTTGCTGAACCTGGGGTAGCAACTCAGCAACTGGTGCAGCTGCTCCTGGGATTCCTGGGTGCTTACAGGTCTATATGGTGTTGCTGGTGTCTTAATCCCAGTCATCAGCCCAAACCTTTAATTACTTTGACTCTAAACTATGTCCCTTCACTCCTTCTATCCCGTGTGGCAACTAGGAGTTGCTTGGCTAATCCTGTTGCTGCCCTGTTACAATCCAGGGTGGGTGTTTGGATCAGTGTTGCTGTGTTCCTGCAGGGCTCAGACCAGTTGGGAATGCTGTGCCTGGATGATGGAGCACGTTTCAGGCTGTGCTACCTTGCTGGCTACGTGGTTAGCTAAAAATGTTTTCGGGGTTTTTCCTTTGCGTTTTGCTTTCAATTTACTACTCCTGTGGTATTGGTGTATGTCACTGATCTGCAACTGGTTTCCTTTCATTCAAATGAGATGCATAAATGAAAAATGGTAAAGTGGTCACTAAGTAATGGTGAAATCACGTGAATTCTCTCAGCACTGGAGAATTCCAGCTCCCGCTCCCTGGGCACTTTTCAGGCTAACAAAGCAAACCTGCTAAGTCGGGTTGCTGTTTTTGTAAGGAGTTGTCCATCTGTTCCCATGTGCTGTCCTCAAACCCTCTGAAGTTTAGTCCAAGCAGAAGCTACCTCTGATGTTTTGGGTTGTTATCTCTTTTCCACACAGACTTGGTCAGCCTCTTCCATAGCCATCCACAAATAAACACAGGAATCAAATTCTGCTCCATTTACAAGTAGGTCAGCCTCATTGATTTCGGTGGGACTGCAGCAGACATAAGTCAGCGGAATATGTGCTCCGTGTTTTGCTAAGTTGTTGGCAGAAGGCAGATTTGTATAAGCTCACCAGAGCTGAGATTGTCCTTACATGAGAAAAATAACACTTATTACAATGGTCCACAATTGAGTTTTCTCAGAGGTGCAGCATTAACAAATATGCTAGCCCTGGTTGCCAGCACTTAAAAGGATAACCTCATCCCTGTTTCTTCACCCAGATGTAAGAGGGAGATATATTTAGAATAAAGCCATTTCCCCCACTACCACCACATACAAACAAAGCTCTACAGTTGTAGAAACACTTGAGGCAACATGTGCAACTGATTCCCACTGGGTTTGGTAACAGAGGAGAAGCACGGTGGGAACAGCTTGCAAGGAAATCTTCAAAGGCTGCATAAGGACAGTAGTGCCTTTGCAATGAGAGCCCTGCCGTGAATTTTGGCTTTTATAAACCATTCTGACACTTGCAATCTGAAGGAGAGATCTGAAGCAGGTTGAAAGAGAAAAAATATCAAAGACTTCCCTTACTTGTCATTACCCTGTGTGCCCAACTTTCCACACTATCCTCCTGTAGACTCGGTCGCCAGAAAATGAAGAGACTGTGGAAATTTGCAAGGTAAAATTCGCAGTACTTCAGTTTTTCTCCTCTGCTTAGCCCTGTGAGAGAGCCTCGAAAATGCCCTCTTTACCATCTTGGTAGCTGCTGGTTATTTTTTGGGTGCCTGTAGCAGTGCCATGGACTCTGAACCAGCCCTTTCTTTTATCCAAGGCATCCTTGAAGGCTAGAGCAGCACAGCTGTCTGAGACACCGATGGATGCTCTCCTCTTGCAAACAGGCTGCAGATATTTGCCCCATTGCCTTTTAAACACTTAAACGCCCTTGTAGTGGCAAGAATGTTGGTACGAACCAGAAATATTTCTTTGAGCAGAGGATAAACCACTGAGGGCTGCTTGATATCTTCCTGTAAATCTTCCCAAAACATAAGCTGAAAATAGTGATTGATTCTTTTCCTCTTTTTTATATATCCCCTAGAAAAACTGTGCACAGAAAGCATGTAGGTGACATCTGCTCTGCAAGTAGAATCCGTAGAGGTGCATTGCACCCTCCCCCACCATCACGCTGGCAACACTCCAAATCTGTCCTTATTCTGCTGTTTCCTTCAAGGCGAGCCCTCCCTGGTATTCCATGCAGAACCTGCCTGTGTGAGAAGCCACTGGGTCACGGGCTTTTAGAAATACCCTCACATGCTTCAGCTCCCCTGCCCTGAAACTGCAGAATGTACTTTTTGGAGTCTGCTCCCCCCCAGCACAGTTCAGCCTCAAGCAGTAGTGCTGGGTTAAACTCCCTGCAAATGAACCCACTGTGGAAAGCAGCTTTTGCCAGTTGAAAAGATCATTAAATGAGGTGCTTGGGGCTTTCAGATGCCTGTGTTCTCAGTACGCTGCTGTGTAGCCTCTCTTCAAAAGGCTGTAAGAGTATTACATGCTAATCCCAATTAAGTTCAAAATATCCCTGGGTGTTTACCACTGTTACCCTCTCTTTTTCATTCTTAATTGCACTGTAGCTGAATAACTCTGTATCCACATTGGATTATTCATGAATAGCATATTGAGTTGTACTCTTTTTCATTTCACAACAGGGATCTGCTGTTATAGGATTGGTGTAGTCTGAAACAAGAAACTAATGACTGCATTTCAAGTAATTAATCTTGTCATGAACCAAATAATAAGAGTTGTTTGGCTTTTCGGGTTTTTTTTAGGTATGTGGTTTCCCAGCAAGGCGTTCAGCTTGTAGGATAAAAACATGGTAAACAAGATCTATGACCTATCAATATTGGTTTGGGAGATTATTTGGACATCTGCTTGTGTATGTTGTATGCTTACATACACTGAGGCTTTGGGAGGGAGACAGTGAGAATACGTAGAACAGCACCAGGTTATTTGGTTGCCATAACACTGATGTATGGGGGTCAGGAGAGAAACATGCTCATTTTCGCTTGTTTTGTTAAACATCTGGACCACCAGTTCCTGTGCCATGTCCCTCTTGGCTCTTGGGCCTCTGCAGAAGGATGGGTGGTGCCCTCGGGAGGGTGGTTGGCACTGATCACCAACACCCTCTGTGCAGAGGCACAGGAGTGCTCCTCGTTGCTGAAGGCAGGTACTCCTGGGGGAGCTACCTGGAGTAGCTTCTGCTACATCCCTTCCTTGCAGTTCTTCTGGAGATAAACTTGAAGTTCAGTTTCTGCAGCTATTGTAATCTTTCAGGTGCTAACATGGTTTTTTTTTCCTTTCTTTTTCTTTTAAAAAATCCCCACGTTGCTCATATGTTCTTTTAAGTTTCAAGAAAATATTTTCAAGTCTCTTTTATTTTCTTCCCCCCCACCTCTTTCCCCCCTAACCAGCAGGGAGGAGATGCAAATACTGCCAGTACTGGAAGTAATTCTGTGGGTATTTTCATCAGGTGTCCATGTAGACTTGTAACCCACCAGTTTTAATGAGTGGCACACATTGGACAAAGGGAATAAGCATGTACAGAAGTTGGGGGGGTAGACTCTGAAGAAGAGAAAGAGCTGCTCTTTAGGTTAGTAGTATGAGAACTGATCAGCTTTAGGTTTCGTTTATCAGTAAGAATAACCTTTTCTCATAAACAGGATGGAAATTGAAACTCCAAGAACTTTGCATGTCACAGTGCATTTTTAGGGTTTGGGGGGGGTTTTAGAAGAGGAGGGTGGTTTTGTTTATTACTGACTCAGAGAGGTGGGAGCTCGGATGCAGAAAAGCCTGCAAAACATACCCGCTTTCTGACCTGGGCATCTTCCCGTACTGCCCTGGGATTTACTTGAGCCCATGTGAAGTGGCTGCAGGCGGGTAGTGCTGAGGAGAGGCTCTCAGGACAAGTTTTTCCCCTTTTTCACTTTGTTTTGAGAGACAGGGGTGTGTTCCTCCTGACCTGCTGCACAGTCAATACACTGAAAAAGAGACAAGGCCAAGTGTGCTGGCTCCTGGTGCTGTGTGTGACCCCACAGCCGGGATGCCCGAGGTGCTGAGCTCTCAGGGCTATGCCTTACTCAGGCAAGGAGGGAGGGACCTTGTGAGTCCAAGCTGCTTCAGCTGAAACTGAGGATTGGAAGCAAGGTCTTAAGCAGGTCTGTGACATTAAAGTACCCTGACTCTGTGCATAGATTTAAATAAAAGGTAATGGTAGTGGTTTGTTTGCCTTCTGTTGACTTTTTTTTTGCTGAATGGTTAGCGCTTCACCTAGATTTTTCCGGGTTTTCCTCTCTTCGTCATCTCTATTACCAAAGTCCCTTCTTGAAATGTTTCTTGCTGCTTTCCTTTTTGAAAGCACTTTGAATTGAATGGAAGTTGTTTTCTCCTTTCCCTTTTGCCAACCATGGCTGTGTTCCCCCTATCTGACTGGAGGGAACCTTTGCTTCCTACCCAAGCCGACCCTGGGTAACCCTGCTGTAGCTGCTCACACAAAAATCCTGGGATTCTCAGTGCAAGCTGAAAGGCACATGCAAGAAAACTTACTTTTTTTTTTCCCCCCCTGACTAACAAAAACCCACTGGGGAACTGGAAGATTTCCCATTGGTTTAATTATGGAAGTCTAATGAATTGCAAAAGTTAAAGAGAAGGAAGAGTTCTTTAAATGAATCTCAACTGATCTTTTTTTATAAATTGAGGCATTTCTGTAGCTTAAAGTGGCAGGAGGAGAGGGGACTCTCCAGTGAGAACTGTAGAAAGGTCTATGAATGTATATTACTCTATTAATCTTTAACCAAAATGAATCAGAAGCACCCATGGGAAAGTGTTTTATGTGGAACAGAGCCTTAGTTAAATAACCTACATTGCTTTATTTAAAATGTTTGTAGGTACAATATATGAGAAGTGAAGTTGATATAGGCAGTAGAGTAGAAGCTACAGGCAGGGAACGAAATACTGATATACTTTATCGGATACATATGTTTAGGAAACTGCTTCCAAGACTGTTTTCCTCATCCACAAATCTGGCTTGGGGAATACTTGCTCTGCCCCCTCATTCATAGTCACCTACTACAGTTTTCCACCTCCACCCCATGCCTGTACAACTGTACATTGGGCTGTGCTGGAAATCAGGTCTCTGGTCCTTTGGTCAGAATAGTTAATTTGTGTTTAAAATAAGAATAGTAAGACTAGGATTATTTTTCTTTTGGGACTTTCAGGAGAGGCTAGAGGCATTTTTGTTACCTGGTAGGGAAAATCATTATAGAACTACAACCAAAGTCAGAAATTGTGCCATGTCATGGGTGACTCAGAGTATATGAAATCCCATTGACTACTCTCAAAATAAGCAAGAACTGAAAGCCCTTGGATCCCTTGCAGAATCCAATAGTGAGGGGGTAGGGTCTGGGCTGGAAACAGGACAAGGTTTTCTAGTGGGAGCCAAGTGTTTTTGCTCCCTTGGTAGCTCAGCATGTCTGCTTTCTGTGCTGAGCATACCAACTAAACAAGGTCAATCAGAGGAAATCAGATTTTCTTTTTTTTTTTTTTCCCCCCACTTTCTTTGGTGTATCTGGTGCCTGTGAATGGGAGGGTTTTAATGCCCCAGTATCCGGCGACCTACTTAGAGAACTGGAGTAGCTTATGGTTGCAGTTCATTAGAGAAAGGGATTTTAATATCTAGAAGAACATGACGACTAATACAATGTAGTTTATGTATTATCAGTCATATATACATCAGTCTTGTCTGCACACCCATGTTTTCATGAAAGTGTGTAATATGTTCTGATCTCTCAATTTTGAGTACTTTTCACCAGCACTTGGCATTTATCCAATGTCTTCTGCTTTCTGAGGAGGTACAGGACCACTTATGCATTTGGCACACCTTTTTAGAAACACAGCCAGCAGCCTTTGATGTGAAGCGTGTGATGCCTATAGAGAAAGCTCATCTCTCATTGAGTTAGTTTGGTAAAAAAAGCTGCAGTTCAAGTGGCTGCTCTTAAAACCTGCCATTTGCCCTTGATAATTTTATGACTGTGATATCCATAGCGGGTCCTGTAAAGAGCATTAATATGGCTCTTTGATAGGACAGTAAAATTAATTAAAGGCAAACTGCAGAGTTTTCAGAAGAGCCGACTGCATTTATTGTGCTTCTGGCAGAGCTTGGCATAAGCCCTGCAGGTCTGCTTGGCCATGCAGCCTTCCAGCTAATGCCTGCTCTTGCTGGAAGCATGCTAGATCCAAATTTTCTTCTGTTTTTGCTTTGCTTCGTTGCTAGCAACAATTTCAGCAGTGTTGAAAGAGAAAGTGCTTAGAGAGGAGTTTCTCACAACAAAGCTAAGTAATCCCTCTTAGGCTTTGACTGTCATGAGTTTAGCCCTGGTGCCACTTGTCCACGTTGCACCCTTGGTGGGATTGTTCTGGTGCAAATACTTTCAGTGTTATTTTTGGCAAGTCTGTTGCATTTTTATTTAAAACAAATGCCTCTGCTAAACACCGGAATAGCCTTGTCTTTGATCTTGGTCATAGTTGAGAAGTGCAAGGGGGAAGGAAACAGAGAATCGATGAGAATGTTGTGTGTTTTTCTTGCATGTACTATTTGATATTATTCATGTCTCTGGCATGAAGGAATGTTGGTTTAGGCTGCAGCAGCTTTCTGTTTTCTAGGCAGTACCTTGGGTATGCCGACACCTGCTTTTATTTCAGATCATTTCTGCTCGACTGTTCCTGCCTTCCTTCCCCCTCCTTCAGAGGAGGCGAAGGTCAGGCAGAATCGCCCTTCCCCTTCCCTTGGATTAAAATCTTTCAGCCTGTTAGTTCACAGGGACTCTTTCCAAATCCTTAAAAGGGTTATTGGCAGAGCCTCAGCTGGTGCAAATCAGCACAGCCCCGCTGCTTCTCGGTGGCCCTCTGCCAGGCTCTGTGCGCTGAAGGGCTGGCCGAGGAGCCCAAGCGATTCCTTATACCTCATTTCACCTTGCTGTTGTGTCTGAAAAAGGGGTTAGTTTGCAATGGAGAGACTCATGGAAGAGGAGGGGTCCTAAGAATGGGTCTGTTCTGTGCTGTGTGTAACTCATGGCCTTTTCTCAAGGAGAGCTAGCCCAGAGGGGTTGCCAAAGCCAAAACTAAGCAAGGCAGCAGCAAGGAACAGCAACTGAACCACCAGGCTTCTGGCTCTTGGGCCATATGGGGGGATCAAGCATTTTGCTGATGATTTGTTCTAGTCCTGTTAGATACATTAAAAAGGAAAAAAAAAAGGCTGGTAAAAAAAAAAAATCTTCTTACCACGAGTTTTGCTACACTGAAGGTATGATTTATACTTTTGTCCAAATTGAGCTGAGCTTACCACCTGCCTGTGGTGCCCTGGCTCCCGCTGGGCCTTTGCTGTCCCTGTCCTGGGGGTGGCAGAGGTGGCAAGCACTGGGTTTCCAGCCCCTATGACTGGCTTGATCCATTGCATGGTACTCATCAGTCAGCAGGCTACAGCCCGGCATCAGCCAGCCCAGCTGCCTCCCAGGGAGGAAGGGCAAGGACCAGAGGGGTTTAGTACAATAAACTATCCCAGAGAAGCCTTTCAGAGCATAGTGAGTGAGAGCCCATCGTGGCTGTCTTTCCCACAGGAAAGAAGAAGGGAGGATGCTAACCACCTTCGAGGAATGTGTTTAACAGATTGCAGAAGCCCGTGTTGCTGACAACTGCAGTTGCAGTTCTGGAATCAATACAGTCCCACAAGTTTTGAAGTCGCTTGACAAATTGCTTGTGAATGAAAATCTCTCCTAGATAAAGTGATACATTTTCAAGCAAACACTGGGCTTAGGAAGAAAAATAGCAGTGAACAAAATCCCCCAGTGCTGCTTTGATAGTCTTGTCCTGTTCCCAGCAAATTACAACCTGTCTGACATTCTGGAAGCTATGAATGAAGTCTCGCTGTTCTCTGCTGTCTTCTTAACAGAACCAAGGTTAAGGGTTGTTTGGAGCTGAAGGTGCTAGGAGGCTCTGCAGGCATCAATGCTTGCTACAGAGATGTTAAAAACAGGCTGGAGGGTCCAGATTACTATTAATTTCTGCACTATTCATAAGCAAAAGTGAACCAAGCACACAGAAGTGAGATGCTTTAGTTACTCCAGCTCTGATAGTTGGATCACTAGCCCCTATCTCTGGATTTTCTTGTGAACTGGCTCATTTTGCAGCACAAAATAATTCTGCTCCCTCAAAGTCTTGTGTTGCCGTTTATATTTCTGGTCTCCCTGGCATTATTCACTTCCAGGCTGTTCGGAGAAAACCTCTGTGTAACTTTGAGTCATAGTGCAACGTGTTTTCACTTTGCTCCATCCTTACAAGCTGACTGCAAGCAGCAGCAAAGCAGCTGAAGGAAGAACTCGTAACTGTCTCCTGTGTTTGCAGAGCTCCCTCCTTCCCCTGTGTCTGTACATAAACTCACAATGGGTTGAGGAAAAAAAAAAAAATCACAGTGACACCAAATAAACTCCTTTAATTGACTCGGAGTTTCCGTGCCACTAAGCGTAAACACAGTGAACGTAGAGATTTGCTGGTCTTTAAGTTCAGCCACACTGCGTGGTGGGGAAATCCCACAAGGTGTGGAGATTTTTCTTCCGGGGAGTCGAAGTTTACGGAGCTGTGAGTACCCCTGATGCCACAGGAAGAGCTCCAGACAAGGCAGGCTGTGGAAAACATAACTCATCAGTCAATCGGTGTGGCTCCAACCTTCAGACAATGTGACATACGGCTTGGAAACCAGTTTCACTTCAAACATAGCAGGCAGGCTAAGCAGCTTAAGTGTGGGCTCAACTTTTTAGCCTTGCCACATTTTACACTTGAGTAGGACTGGAATATCATTCTTTGAACCAAATATCGAAACCTTTAGCCAAAGAATATTTTTAAATGCTTCCATGAAGACTTTCCCAGGAAGAGTAAAAGCTGAATGGAACTGCTTTTTTTTATTCCAGGTTTTACATTGGCATAAGCTACTGGAAGGCTTTGTAGTCGCATTGGATATATGGCTGGGGAGATAAGAATCAAGTAGGGATACGTATTTTAAAACAATTACCTTAAGTCTTGAAGCACAAACCATCACTGCCTGAGAATTCAGTGGGTTAAAGCACACGAGCTTTATAATCCGGGCTTCACATGAGGACAGGTTTTGACCTTTATGTTGATGAGAGGAATTTTTTGTTGTGAGCTCCATTTCAGAGTTGCTGGTTGATATTCAGAGCACATGGAGGTGGGTGCTGCCAGTGTGTCTAATAGTAAATGTATGTAGCATCCCACCTGCATCACCAGGAACCCATCTGTAAGAGAGAGGGTATTTTAAATATCCATTCTGATCTCTAACAGTAACTACTCAGCAGTTCATCAACCAAAATGTGCAGCAAAGATGACAAATTACATTGGCAAAAAACAAACGGTGAGTTAACTCAGAAGATTTTCCTTTCTGGACTTTGAAAATTGTTTCTGCTTCCAAAAAGCCTTCAAAGCTTCTTACACAAAGGGTTTAAGTGGTAGCTGCTTTATTTCTCCACCTAAAGCTGCTTTCAGGGATGGAATTGCCAGTCTTTGCTTTGACTGTGGTTTGCCCAATGTAGGGTCTTTTCCCAGGTACTTTCAGACAATTTGATAATACAAGTGATGGCCATGCAGTGCCTGACTAGCGTTTGGTGTAGCTTGTGTACCCTGATATTTAGCCCTGCCAAAGTATTCTTTAAAAAGAAAATTAAAAAATTTTGACTGATTGGCTTTCTTCTAAGAGTAGGCAGATTTGTTTAAATATTTTTATCGGTTGAAATGTAGAAGAGAGAAGACATCAGAAGTCATTTAAAATGTCTGTGCTAAAGCGCAGGCTAATATGACTCCAAGATGAGGCCATCCTAAAAGAAATGACAAGCAAAGCAGACATTGAGAACTCCAGTAGAGGAGAAAGTGAGGCTGTACATTTCATTTGACAAAACCTTTCCTGGTGTTACCCACTAAGAGCATGCTCATTCTCCACCTGCCCTTACCTTGTGCTGAGAAGTGCCACCCCCTCACTCGTACCTGCCACTTTGCGCAACACTGGAGAATTTAAAAATAGCTTGGCAATTGAAACGGTTTGGGTTGTTTGGTTTTGTTGGGTGGTTGGGTTTTTTTTTCCCCTTTTGGAGCCAGACCTGTTAATCCGGTTCATGGAGTGTGGCTGCTGAAACAGTTGTGCTGGTGCAATGGAGGGGGTGGCAGACAGACAGATGGCGTGGCAGGGGCAGGCAGGGATGGAGCAACAGCAGCAGAGGACCAGGATATGTGGCTGGTGAAGAATTCACCTGGAAAGCCACAGAGTCTTTGCTTCTGCTCCTTCTCCCCAGCAGTTCCTTGGTTCTCTTTATGAAGACTCCTTACCTCATCATCCCTTCTGGGGCTACCCATTCAAGCATTTGTCTCTTTCTAGACTTGATACAGGCTGATATTAGGGGGTGGTCTCTCTTCGAATCCTTCCTAGGCCACTTACCTACAGAGTATCTGAGCAGAGCTATTTACAGGAACCACCACACCTATTTGCATACAAATTAGCCATCGGCCTCTGGGACTTGAGATGAATCTCAAACAGACTTCTCTTTGTCCTGTTGGATGAGTTTGAAAAGAAAACTTACGGGGTTTGAAGTTAGCACAGCAAATTAGCAGCTGCTTGTCCAGTTTCTGGTGCATAATATTGTCATGTTGCAACAGGTTTGTCCTGGAGTCAAGAGTCACTGGTGTGCAACCAACCTTCCATGATGCACAGATCTTTCCCGGGCACTTTTTCATCTAGAAATGTGTGCATGGTGATGAGTGAAAACCTTCCTCCCCTCCCTTTCCTGAGTCCCCTCCTTTTGTAGCCTGAATGTGCCCAAAGCATGTTGAATTAGCATTGAATTTCTGGTATGCAAGCAGAAAGTGCTGAACAAAACACAACCCTACTGTAGGTAGCCTCTGCTCACTTTGTTGCATGTGTTGATGGAGTGTGGGAAAACAGATGGACTGAGCTTTACCAAATGCAATTTGAAAAGCATGTAAGCATGTAGGAACGAGTGGCATAGGCAGCTATTAATACTTTTAAACTGGAGTTGTAGTTAAATAAGACAACTTTTCTTTTTAAACAAATGCCAAGTGGGTTTGTTTTTTTTTTTTTTTAATGATACCACTAATTGTTAGAACACACTTGAAAGGTGTTTAACTCGCTCCAGCCACTTCATAATGGCACCTTTCCTTGTACAAAAACCCAGAGGGAATGAGGCAGGCTTGCCTGCACAAGCTCCTTTTTATTTACTAGTCTGTAGTTTCTTTTTTTGCTGCGTGATCTCATCAGCGTTTCTCATGGCTCGCAGCCTGTGTGCCCTGCTGCACCATGCGCTGCCGCTGTGCTGACACTTCTCTGGCAATTTGTTAGCTTTTGTAGCCGAGCCTGTTGGACAGGGTGAAATGAGACTTCTGTCCCACAGTCCCCTCCCTGTGCTACAGCAGGTCTCACTGGAGGTTCGTGAGGTTTCTGGGTCAGCTGGTTATTTCACAAACCCGCAGCCTCAGTGGAGGAGAGGAGCTATGTCTCTGCAGCAAAGCTGGTCATCTCCGTAATAAAGTTGTAATAACACTTTGTAGCTCTGATCGGTGAGTGCGTTGCAAATATTAACGTTTCCAGTTTTGATTCAACTCTTCTATGCCTGGCTCTGCAGAGATAGAGGGAGAGCAGTTTACTTACCCAGCACCAGGTAGGAGGTGTGTGATGGGGCCCCAGGCTGGAGCACAGAGGTGGTTTCCTCATCTAGATCATTAACTGCAGCATTTTAGCTACTTTTTTTCCTGAGGTTGCTTAGAAAGAGGTGTTTCTTAGCAGTGAGAACAGTAAGAGGTCCCATTGGCACAGGATGAAAGTGTTATTTGAGGAGTTTAAAATGTTGGGCATGAAAGAGAAAGCAGTGCTTTGAGCTGGGCTAGAGATAGGAACAGGCGTGGAGAGAAGCAGAGAGGACGGTCCTGGAAGGGCTGGAGGTAACTGTGCTCTGGCAGGCTAAATAAAAAGTAGAATCCTGCTTTTTGTACTGTGCAACATATTTCTGTTGCAGAGTTAGAAATGCTGGATGGGGCTATGGCTTTTCAGTGTTTTGGGCTTCAAGTGTCTTGTTTAACATTCTGGTTGACACCAAGTGGGAGAGCATTTACATTGAGGAAATAAATAAACCCCATAATCTTAACCAGAGTCCTCTTGGGCTAGTGGTGAAAAAACAGTAGAAGAGCATAAGAACTGAAGAACTGATGTCTGATGGAGAACAGATCAGGCCTTCAAGACAGCAGGCATTCAAAGTGCCATCAAGATATGAGCAAGCAGTTGGTAGATGTATAAAGCATTTCCTTGCCAAGGCCATTGGTCTTAATTTGGTATAGCTGACAAACTGTTATGTTCAGCGTGGTTCCTGAAAGAAGTCTTCTCCTCTGGAAAGAGCAGAGGGAGGAGTTCTGTACCATGGAAGCTCCCCAAAATGCTTGGGAGTGTTGGGAGCCCACCGTGCCCAGAAATTGCCTTGTGGTCCTGGAGGAGAAGAGGCGGGATGAGGTTTCCCACGCTGCTGGCAGTGATGGAAGCGGTGAGGGGTTTGGGACACAGACAGACATCACAAGGAAGGCAGCCTGGCAAATCGCTCCTACCTTGCATTCTTGCTCTTTCATCAGGCAGCCTTATCGTTTGGCCACACTAATCTGGGAAATGTCTTTTATTCAGCTTTACAAGATATGAACTGTTGTCCCCAGGGATTCTGGGCACTTGCATATCTCACGGAAACTTTCAGCTGTATTAGTGTACTTTATTTATCAAAAACTGGCTATGCCTGCTTTTTTCATTGTTTTATTGGGGTCTTGTTTGTTTGGACTTTTTAAAATGTTGTTTCCTAGAAGTAGGTGTGCAAGGCACATTTGTTTAGGCTTTTCTTAGCAGCTGTCTTGAATTTGGTGCTAAGAGGCAGAAACGTTTCAGGCTTGTGCTCCCAGCAATTTATAGACATTACTCTGTGCTCACAGGAAGCCCCAGCACAGGGAATGGAAAGAAAGGGCTATGGTGACCTTGTGCAGCCCTTCCCCTTGTGGTTTCACATTCAGAAACTCATTTCACATTTTACATTTCTGTCCTGTTTCTTGTATTTCCCTTTCCATCATTCTGGTAACAGTGTCACCTGGTGAAAAACTAGGTTTGGGATTCAGCTTCATTTGGTAGAATTACCCAGGTAAAGCAACAAACGATCCCTTTGAAACTGGATACCTTGTCACTGCTTCAGGGGGCTGAGGACAAGAAAAGGAAATGTGCTGATTGGATAGCTTTAAACAAGAAACTAGAGTAAAACTTAAGTTTTTCCTTTCATTCATTCAGTTTTGGGTCAAGTTCCTTAGTTACGCAGACTAATAGGACTCGATGGAGTACATTCTTTTCATTTAAATGAGAGTAGAGGTAAATGCATTCAACCAGAAAAATTTTATGGTTAGCCAGTTAAAACCTGTCTTTGTACTTTCCCCCCCTTTTAAAGTTGCTTTACTTTAATAGTGTATGCTCAAGAGCACTCCTCTTTGTGCACTTAAAAGAAATTTCATTCTAAGTAATATGAATGCAAAGCTGCACAAAACCTTCCCACCTTTACTGGTGAGCTGCTCCCATAAAACTGGAGCGAGCATCCCTTGCTTTGTAAAGGGGTAATAAAAATAGAACAGGGGAAGTCTCTGACTTCTTTTATTTGTCTTACACTGAAATGCTTGCATCAAGAAGGCATGAGTTTTGCTGCAAAGAATGTCTCTTTCTGAGGTTATTTTTTCCAAATTTGCCTATGTCTTCTTATTGTGGTGATGCTCTCAATTTTTAAACACCTCCTGCAAGTCAGGGTGGGAACATTCCCGCCAGGCTTGAATAAATGGACTGCCACCATCATGGTGACCCTTTATGAAAATCATTTACCATGTGATAACAGACACCAACGCTTGCACTGCACTTGGTCGTGGCAAGTGATTTCATCTTTATGGGTGATTTCCAACCCACCATTCTTCACAGGATGCATGAACCTGGTAATGGCACAGGCAAAGTAAAAGTGAGCACTTACACAGATTTGACGTTTCATTGCAACTTCTGAGCTGAGTCAGTGACAACAATTTTTAGTGCCTTTACTAGTCTGGGCCCACCATTTTTAGGGCAGTCTCTTTCTCAGAGCAGCCCTGATGAGCTCTGAGTACCCCTGAAGGGTCCAACAGCAGCACAGGGTGTTGCTTTTCGGTGTGCTGCCAGAGTCCAGAGGTGAGGCTGTGCCAGCATCAGGTGCGTGCAGGGCTTGGTAAAACAATCTTGTTGCTTAGAAGACTTTAACTGCCAGCTCTTAGGAAGAAAACTCATCACAGGACAAAGGCCAAAGCCAGCCTGCTGTTTTGGCTTGAGGCTATTCACATTCACAGGGATGGGAACCCCGTGAATGCATTTGCAGGATCTGGCACTGCCTGTGCCACTGAGATAGAACAAGAGGAGCTGAGTAACAGTTGTACCAGTTTAACATCACAACAGCTGCTTGCCAAGTACTGGATGCTGATTGGTGTCCTGCAGCTCACAAGAGGAGTTCTGGCTCCTCTATTTTACCCCCGCCACAGGTCTGTGACAACGTATAAGCCAACTGCTTCATCTTGGATATCTACGAGGTCTTCCCAAACCGCAGCCCACACCCCGAGGCTTGATTCAAACCTATGGGATGCAGTCCCAGGGCTTCTCATCATCAAGGCAGGGCTTCCTTTCTTTCCTCACCTCTTTTGCATGTTAACGGGGTTGTTTCTTCTAGGCAGGCTTATTTTCCCCGTGGAACAGCCCATGAAGGTCAGTCATTAAGGCTTGGAGGATTGTGTCAGACTTTGAGTCACATCCGATGTTGTCCTTGTCTCTAGGTCGGTTGCTCATTTTAGGAGCTTTTGGAATGGCTTTCTCTTTGTTCAGGCTTGAAAGATGCCTGACTTTTTGTACGTGATCCCTGGTATTTGTTTAATGACAGCCTTTCTGGGAACAAAAAGATTAAACAGCCACTAACCAGAAAAAAGTTATTTATGATTACAAGGACTCCTGGATTGACTCTTCAACGTTCCTCGGATGCTGAAAGTGGAGGAAACAAGCTTACACTTTTCTGTAAGTCACTTAAAACATCACTTTTTCCAGTCCTGCAGAATGACTTTTCTACCCCTTAAGATCTTGAATGAGCTCACAAGCTGGTGAATGTTTTATGTTGGAAGCTTAATAAAATACAAATGCAGAATTTGCTTTCACTCAATTTTACTTTTTGTTGTTTGGGGTTTTTTTTCCCCTCCAGTCTCTTGGTGTTTCCATTTTCCCATCCAGGGGCAAGTATTAGGAGGAACAGTTTAGAAGACTATCAAAAAGGAGTTACAAAAAATGATGCAGCAATTATTTGCACCAGAAATCCGTTTAAGCATTTTTTCCTCTTGTTTGCCATAAGCTCACTTGCTTACGCTTCAGAAACCTGTTCTTCTCCTCCCCACCTCTCCTCTCGCTGTCCTTCTTAGTGCCTTCATTGTGGTCTCCTGGGTCCAGAGATTCTTTCCCCTCCTCTGCAGTCCTGTTTTTTAAATATATTCCCTGCTCAAGTTAGAAGCAACATATTAAGGCCACTAGACCAAAATGGGGGCATTTAAGGATTTGGCCTTTTCTTTTTGTGTGGGTTTATTTTTTTTCTTTTATTTTAAATCTTTTTTTAAAAATTGTATTGTGTTTATCTATGTTAGTGACATACTTTCTGTTGAGTTCTGAGTGCAGAGATGTTGGAGGTCTCTGTCCATCCAGGCTGATCCCTTACCTCCAGTTACAGACCAGCACTTTTCTGTTTGACATTCCTGTTCAGTGGTCGATGCCAGTCATCCTGATGCTGCTCGAAACAGAGGAGCAAGTGCTAGGATGTGAGGGAGTCCTGTGAAGATTCACCCTTCCTCTGCCAATAGAGATGGTTGTCTTTGATGGGATTTTATACTGAATGTTGCAAGAAGAAAGGCTTTAAAGTGGATTAGTGGGAAAGGAATGGGAGATGCCTGTAAAGAAGGTACAGAGCAGTGGGAAGCTGAGGGAGAAGTGAAAACTACTGCTTAGGTGAGCGGTTTAGACAAGAGCTTGAACACAACAAGGAATGTGGAAATAAGTGGAAAATACAGGTGTCACCTGAGGACTTCAGCAGAACATGCTGGATAGAAAGCTCCCATTTGGTAGAAGAGTTGGTGAGCATGTTAGGGGAGGTGCACATCAGTGCCCGGAGGCAGCGCAGTGGGATTGGTCTTGGGTGCCGCATTTTATAGCAACGTACGTGTAGATGGAGGAAACTGAGCAGCCAGAGCAAGGTCTTAGAGCAGACAAGGGAGTGCTTGATGGACAAGGAGGAGGTGGAAAGGAGAAGTTTATAACTGTTTGGAAGAGGAAGATCAGCTGAAACTGCAGATCTAAGAGACCATCTTCCAGTTGTGGTGTTGAGCAAACTACTTCTCGGTGCTTTCACCTTCAAAGAGAACAGTGGATATAAACAGCACAAGCACTGGTTTTGTGACAGTCTGGAGCCTGAGGAATTGTAATTATACATTACTTGTGTCGATGCTTCCCTAATGAGTCCAACAGCTTTGGCACACCAACAATATCATATACACAAGCAAGAAGGTTTAACAACAGGGAATATCCTTGACTGAGGTGACTTAAGTGAGGAAGAAAACAACCTTTTGACATTCTGAAAGAATGAAGTGTCTGTGTGGAGATGCTGTTGGGGAGCTGCAGATGCTGCTGGCAGGGCAGTGGGATACCCCACCCTGCAGCCCCAGTGGCTGGCAGCCTGAGCCCAGTGCCTGTGTGAAACATGTGGGGCTTATGTCCCACAATAGAAGCTTAAAAGGTTTTTGGGTTTTTGTTTGTTTTTTTTTTTCTACATAGAATGAAAGTCTTCCTGGCTTTGGCTGAGTATACAGTGTGGTTTTTAAGAAGAAAAGAGAAAAAAGAAACATTACCAAATAGAAAGTAATGAAAAGAAAAGAGAAAGAAGGAAGGAAGGAAACAACCAGAGTTTTCAGTTGACATACTGAGCACTCATCCTTGTGTTTTGTTTCCTTCAGGCAGGAACAAGAACTGTCTCTGTGTTTTTTCTAGGCCATTCAGGAAGTGTTACAGAGCAATAATAGCCCAGTTATCTAATAGTCAAAGTTTATTTAGGCTTTCACTGCTTCCCCTGCCCACTTGAGCCCTCCCCCACACCCCCCTCCTTCCCCACCCCCATGCAGTTTGCTGGGCTGCTCTAGACTGAGCTCAATTTGACAGCCAAATGGGGGAGGGAAGCTGTTGCCTGGATGTCATTTCCACTACACT
>JAWWEU010000081.1:52746803-52806408 GCA_035583155.1 Acropternis orthonyx | reverse complement strand
GTGGAAATTTCCCCCCCCCCCCCCCCCCCCCATCCCACAGTCAACAATAACAACAGGGAACAAAACCACCAAACTATGGCAATAAATAAAGCATCTCGTTTCTCTTCTTGTCAGTGCTTTGGGGACTCACCTGCATGAGGACCCCTGAAGCATTACATGCTTGCTTTAATCCAGCAGCACTGATCATTTGGTACAACACTGATTGAAAAAGAAGTCTCCATTGTTAGGGCTGCCCAGAAGTTATAGATATTAAATGCTTATTGTGCTTTTGTATATTTCATGAACAGGAGAATCAGATAAGATCATTTCTTTATGAATCATTGCAAAACCCCTTATCTTTTCCTTCCTTTCCTGTGCTTTGAAGCATGCTGGAAATATTGTGATAAATTTAGATTAGGCAGTGGATGATAAACCCCAAAGGGAGTTTTGGTTGGTGTGTTTACTTAGAAGTTGTCATTCAAATATTTGTGATGCTCAGAAGGAATAGTACATTGGGAAAATAGCTGGTGTGAACTGTGCCATGCAGTAATATATGCAGCCACACTGCACTGAGGGAAAAAGCAAACATTCAATTATTTTGCCAACTTCTCTTCTGACTCTGCTTATTGAGCTGGCAGGGTGCATGGATCTAAGACAGCAAAGGCCAGAAGTAATTTCAAGCTGGTTAGCCCCCAGCCCTTCCTTCCCCCAAGAATATTGCACGCAATTATCACAGGCAGCACTGAGAACACTCTCAGGTCGTAGACCACAGTGCCAATAATGCCAAAATCTTGGGTTTGATCTGCACATGGGCCATTCACTTAAGAGGTGGACTCATTGGTCCTTGTGGGTCCCTTCCAACTCAGAGTATTCTGTGATTCTGTAGGTTTCTTTTTCAGGAATGAGGATTAAAATCTAATGTCAGTAATCTGACTTTGGTCATTTTATCATCATCCTTTTGGAACTTTAGCACACTGAGAATTCAGGCCTTTGTTGGTGGATGATGCTCACCTGCTCACCCACCAGTGGGCAGCACTCAAGACAAGGTTATTCCCTTCCCAGGGTAGTTCCCTTGTTTTCAGGCAGTGAGCTGCTAAAACACATGTATGGCTAGTCACATAAAATGCAGAAAATTTCAGTGCAGTTTCTAAGTGAATTGCCAGGTCTTTTTAACTTTGAAAATAAAATCTGAGGGTATTATTTTGTTAAGGTAATGCTACCTTATAGAGCAAATTATAGTAAAGTGGGACACCTGTGAGCATGTGACATTTAGAGTAAAGTAAGTGCATTATAGCATGAGTTACCCCTGTTATTACCACATTATTTGGCACTTGAAAGAAACATTCCCTTATGTGATATATGTGAAAGAAAAGATCAGTCCACCCCTTTATGCTAAATCAGAGTCTTTGCAGAGCTACAGCTCCAACTCCTCTTCTGAAATGCTGAAGTTTATTGCTCTATTTGGTTTATTCTGTGAAAGGACTATTTAACTAGTCAAATATTTAAAGTCTTCTAGTTCTTTCTGTAGAGCCACTGAGTTGTTTGGAAGTGTAAATTGCATTTCTGAGCTCTTTTTTACACAACAACAACAACAAAAAAAAAAAAAGGCATGGGATTGTAGCATTTGTTTCGCAGTGTTTCTGATACAGGTAGTAATCACCCCGTGACATTACTCAAGCCAAAGAATTAGTTGTGTACTTAAAAAAAGAGTATGCACAGAATTATCTTTTATACATTTGTTCTTCGGCAGTTTTTGTTTAACACTGTTAAGGTCAAGATAATCAACTGCAAAGTTTCACCAAGGGTTTTTCTCCTGGGTTACCATGTGCTGGCACCAAAGTGGGACTGCTTCATCGAAACATTCAGGCCGGTGGAGGTTTTGGGGTGGGCACAGACATGCTCCCAGCAAAGGGGAGTGCTGCTGCAAGGCTGCTGCAGGCTCTCCTTACTGGCTCCCACTGATGTCTGCTAGATTTAGCCTCGTCCCAGTGATGCTGGCTGGCCTGGTGTGTGTGCACTGGCAGGACTTCATGGATTGTTCCCTGTTTGCCCTGGCCGGGCTTGAAGCAGAGAAAACGTGTGCATATCCTCCATAAAAGCAAGCATACGTATTTGAGCCAGACTGTGTCCCTAATGCATGTTCTGCACTCCCAGCACACAGCTCCTGGCTGACCTTAAGGCCCTTTGTGAACTTGGGCATCTGCAGTCGAGCGCTGCAAGCAGGAGTGGCATTTGATGTGACTGCCCCACCTGCACTCTGCCCGCTTCATTCCCAGGGGAACCTGCAGCTCACCTTCCTGACCCCCAGGCCACCACTATCAGCTGCCCTCAGTTCTTTTTCCAGCCATCCCCATGGGGTTTGCCCTGCCTTCCTGTTCCCAGGACTGTGGCCAGGAGCCCTCAGTTCCTGCTCCATTCCAACAGCAAACTGGAGGCTTGAGGGAGGATGTTGCAGTTAGTGCAAGGGAAGACTGAAAAGGTCCTCCTCTCCTTAATCTACTATTTAAAGTACATCAATGGGTTGTTATGTATATTACAGTATATTTATTTATTTATTTATAGAAAAGCTGCTTCAGAAATTTGCTGGTTTAGTTTCATCATCCCCTTCTGCAGGTACAGTTGCAGTAGGTCCTTAATGTGCAAATGGGAGAGTATGACAGATGTTACCAGTAACATACTGGGAATTCTGAAGCAGGTCTTCTGGAGAGCATGAAGGACTGTGGGTGGCAGGATGGGAATCAAGACTTCCTAGCATCCCTTTGGGATGACGTGTGACTGTGCTTGGCATTCAAATAGGTAATCCAGCCAACCTATAGGTGAGCCACTAGAAGAATTGTGAATGAGACAAATCACAGGATCTACTTTTTGTTGGGAACTTTATGCTTGAAGACGAAGGGAAGGACTGTAAATTATTGATGCTGGGCAAATGGACAGGAACAGTCATGTGATCTTTGAACCCCAAATTTATATTCATGTTGTAAAATAGGTTTGTTTCTTCAAGACTGCGTGCAGGATGAGCAGCTGGACATCTTGGCCTGTAAAGCCTCTGCCATTGCATGAGTGCACACACGCACCAGCTCTTAGTGTATATGCGCGCTCTTGTGTCAGCCATGCAAGTCTGCACAACTCTGCTAGACAAATAGCATTCATGTTTTGTTTTATTTCTTTAAAAGCTAAAATACCCAAATAAAGCTGTTGACTGCTGCCGGAGTTCAACACTAGTTAGGTCAGTATTTCCTTAAAATGTTTTGAAGGGGCTTTATGGGAGACAGGTAAAGGGTGGAAGGGGTGAAAAAGAGCTTTGCCTTCCCCACGTGTGCTGCAAGTGAGAGTGGAGTGTACCTGTGGCCAGAGGGAAGCTTATGTTGCATCCTGTGGGAGTCTTCTGGGCTGGAGGAGGAGAGGAGCTATGCAGCACCACACTCCCAGGGTGGCCCCTCCCCCACTTTGTTGCTGTGCCCAAAGCCTGAGCGCGTTGCTGAATGGAGACTTCATCTGTCTTAGAGCAGTTTTAATGGTCCTAAAACGATACATGTAAGCCATCTCTTAATTAAACTCTTACTCTGAGTGTTTTGGAGGCTAGGATGGATGTGAAGGCATGCAGAAAAAGCCTGCTTGGATTTGCAGGATGTGAAAAACAGGGTCCTTGAACCTCTTCTTTCTCTCCTCTGTAGCTTCAAAGCCATCTGAAGCACCAGTAATAGAACCACTACAGTCACAATTGTCGGTGTGTTACTCTTAGAGCTGGTCTTGGCTTAAGTGCATCCAGTTGCTATAGTGAATCCTCTTGCGTTCCTAAGTGACCCCTTAGGACTCTCAGAGATGCCCTCTATGTGTACCCAAGGAGAATAAGATGAGAGGCATATTTTAGCAATCAAATGCAAACCCTGTCAGTTATTAAGTAGGTTTCTGAAGTTAATGAGAGAACGTGGTGTCCACAACACCCCCAGAGATGCCGCACACTGAGCAGCGCTCCACACCGTGAGAGGAAAACATGATTCCTGAGGCGGAGTCCCAGGGGAACACGTCTGGTGATAACATTTATTCCTTGGAACTTCTCTTTCTGTGCAGATGGCAGTTGCCATTGATGAAAAAAATATATTGGTACGGTATCAAACTGCACACCCACTCAGGACATAACTCGTCCCGTCTATTACACAAGAATATTGTTAAGTTTCAGATGTCTCCTGGAAATGGCAGGCTTTAGAATTCAGGGAAGATTTGGATTAATTTTGCTGAACCAGATGCAACGACAAAATGATATAAAATTCATGTATTCTTTTTGTTGTGGTCAAGTTACATTAACAACAGCCATCACCCCAGCATAAATTCTCAGCTCATTGTTTAGTGAACATAATTAAATTCTTAAAATTTATAAAGATGTCTAATTTAAATACCACTGAGCTGCATGCAAGAGTTCTACTCCCAGGTAAAAAACATTTTAGTGCCGCATGCTGTATTGAACTGCAAAAGAAAGACATCCAGCACAGTACTGACAAGGCATATTAGATAAAATATGTGCTGCTGCTCTTTAATAGAGTACTTGTCCTGTGCATTTGTTTCATAGCCAATGAAGTTATAAGACCATTGACAAATGTGTACTTTTGTTCATCTGCTCAGAGCATTTAAAATACCCTTGAAACTAAAATTTTCGTGGAAATCTTATGTGGCAGTAACTCATCAGATAGAAAGTCTAGATTCTGTAATGTTTGCTTGGTACAAATAAACCCACTTTATTTACAGCATGTCTTGGATGGCATTTGCCAACACAGAACCCTTTCTGATGAACTGGGTGTCATTCCACTTGCCAAATGAGTCTTTTATTTTCATTTCATGGTCATTGGAATCTCTTCTTACAGCAACTGCATCCAAAGCTGCAGTCAGAGAGTCCAAGACTTGTGAAATATAGAGCAGAAAATGGTCCTGTGATTTAACAAACCGATGGGAATTTAATTGTTGAGTCTAATCTTGTCCTTGGTTTAAGTCAACAGGAGATAAACCTGCAAAGCAAGGGCACAAATGGACACTTAAAAGTTTCTTAGATGATAAACACTCTTTGCTTTCTTTGATTTCAGAGGGAGCTCCGAGGCCAGAGCTTACAAACCTTATCATCTGTACTTCATTTCATTTACTTGCTTATGGGCAGAGGACTATTTAAACTTCCAAGTCAGGTGAATAAGAGCTTTCACAGCCGTGAAGCACAACATAAATTGCTTGAATAGTCCCTGAAAATTTGTTCAACAGAATTCCCTTTTCTTTCTATAACCTGCCTCTCTTTTTATCATCCATCAGCCAATTACAAGTTTCACCAAATTGCTTGAATGTTGAGGATTTGTCTTCAGTTCCTCAGCGAAAGAACAGACTTATATTTTCTCATATTGGTTCTCTGTCTACTTTGATTGCATATGTAAACAGCCAGGATAACACAAACTGCAACCCTTATGATTAGGCTGCCTGAACAGCAGTATTTTTAAATGTTACTGGTGCTCTTTGATTCACTCAGTTGAAGTGCCTGGTGTAATGTGCTCTGCCACGTGCCTCGCAAAAATTACTTCTTTTTAGAAATCCCTGCAAGTGCAGCACTGCAAAGACCATCACGAACATGCTGCATTTTGGATAATTGTAGTGATTTAATGTCTTAAGTTCCTTATTGTTCAATGCATTCTTGCCTTGGCTTTGCTGGCACTCAGTACGAGGGCAGTGACAAGAGCATGATGTTATCCCCTCCCACACAATAAACCCCCAACTGATCAAAAGTTCCCGAAGAGAAGGACCTACAGACAGACCAGCAAAATGCACTGCACGTGCCAGTCGTAGGGAAATTCTTCTCATGCCCCTACAGAACAAGGCTTTCATCTTAGTGGGGTTTCCCCTTCACGGTTATTAATGAGATTAACATTTTTTTCTCTTTCTTTAATTAAAGTTCCACCTACTTACTTGGGGATCTGGTGCTAAAGTGCTACTGAAGTGAATGGGTGGGCTCCTAATCTGATGGAGCCCGTCACCAGAGCCAGCAGCAGGAGAGTGGCCACTGTCAGATGCACATCTCAGCATTCGAGGGACACTCCAGGGTAACTGGGGGAGAATTCCCACTCTGCCATCCAGCCTTCTGACAGCTCTTAACTTTGTGTCTCTTCTCCTGCCCCCCTTCACACTGGCCCAAGTATCAAACTGTCAAGGACAACACTGGGCCCTTCCAGCCCCCGAAGGAGTCAACACCTTCTGTCTCCCTCCAGCTGGGCCATGCAGCTGGAATGGCTTTGAAGCCAGTGGAATTTCTTTTCTTTTGTTTTAAGTTATAGTCTGCCTGGAATTCTAGAAAAGTGAAATGCATCTCATTAAGTGTGAGATTAAAACTGGTTTTGAAAACATTAAAAGGATCTTTTGGTGTCTGATCTTTATATTAAAAATACTTTCTTCAAGCCCATGTTTTAGTAAAAACAAATTAATGTGTTCAATGTCTTGGAATTAAATGCATACTTTTCATTTGAGGAGCTGTATTCATTTGCCTCTGAAATTTCTATTTCCATGTTCATGCAGAAAGAGAAGCATCAAGGAAAGAGCGTCTTCTCTTCCCAGAGTGCTACCCTTAGCTAAGGCTCACCAGATACAGTTAGCGGGGGAACTAACAGAGACAGAATTTGGTGTTCTGACAGCCATCCAAACAGGGTGTTTAGGTTTTTCTTTTTATAAAAATTGAAAGACTTTTCCTTTTTACTGCCTGTTACTGGTATTTTTGCTGTTATGCTTCTTTCTTCTAAGGTTAGGGGAATATGTTGTTTGGGTTTTGTATTTGTAAACCAGCATCCAGAATTGATAGGTATGTCATAGACTTTTTCAGTCTAGAAGTGTCTCTCATCATCCAGAATATCATAGACCATTTATCTGTATCCAGTTACTCCTGGAAACGTTATTTCTTGGGTTTTATCTTCCCTTCTCAGTGTTACTTTGGAGAGCACCAAGGGCTCTATGAGTGGTAGAATTAAAGCAGGTTCTTCTCTGTTGGTGTTTCCTGTGTCTCCTGGGTATGGTACCTCATCATGGTAACCCTGTTGGGTTCTTGTGACCTTCTTTTCCACCACTTCTGGCCTCCCCTTCCATGAACTGTAGCTTGCAGCTGGGTAGGAGGTGGATTGTTCAACTTGCCCAGTGGTGGAGGAATAGAAGAGCCAACCTTATGCTGGTGCCCAGGGAGAGAGAGGTTAAAGCTTTGACCCCAACAGCACCAAGGTCAATGGGAATTTCTTCTGTCCTGGCTGCCTAGAGCCTTTGTTCGCTAATTAAGGGGCCTGGGGGGAGAATTGAAACATTGTCATGTGCTTTTTTTAAAGCCCATATGTTTATGTGTTTTGTTATTACAGTAATGGAAGAAGTTATGTATGAGGTCACATGCAGCCAGGCCTGCACTTGTGTTTGGTCTGCATGAGTGACTTCGAGGGGAGACTTGGTTTCTCCACTGTCTTCACTACTTTCTGGTTGTTCTGGGCAAGATAGAGGCAAGTGAACAAAAGCATCACATTGTCAAGTGCTCTGTGGGTTTGAGTACCTTATTAGTGGAGTGCTGGGATAGAGGTGATGAGGGCTGCTGCTTCCAGGTGCTCTTTTGCATCCCTCAGACCATGACTGATTGTTTTTGCAAACAGGAACCTTGGAAAACAGAAAAAAAGAGATGCCTCAAGTTGGGTGCCAAAAATGAAACCACTCAGACATTGATTGCAGTTGAAAATTTATGCCATAGAGGAGAAAGAAGAGCAGAAAACTTACAGCTAAGCATCTTGGAGGTTGCTCCAGGCTAAGCTGTCACTGGCTTTTTCAAACCCATGCAAATCAGAGTATGTGTGTTTATCTGTTCCTGGAAAGAAAACTTTGCCACAGCTGAAAAAGTGGTCTCTTGGTTTTGTTTTACTTCTGGACAGTGTTTTTAAGAAACAAACCAACCAACAAAAACTTCAGCTGCTCATGTTTTTTTATTAATATCAGCTCTTCTTTCTTTAAGATTGTTTTCTAAATGCCAGTATCTGGTAAACTGGAAATCTGAAATAGCAAGAAAATCCCTGGCCAAATAACCAGCTCTTTTTCATATTTATCTAGAAATTTGGTTTTATTTTGACTTATTTCTTTTTTAAAGCCTTTTGAGCTCACTGGTGGATTTGTATTTGTAGAGGACAGTGCAAAGAACAGTCAATATTTATTCTAGTTAACTGATAAATAACATGGTGATTCAAGGAAACTTAGTCAGAATACCCTTGTCATGGTCATTGCTGACGTCGACAAGTTTATTGCTCATGAGGTTTTTGCAGAAGTCGGTCTGTAATAAACCCCTAAACATAGCTGAGCTCTGAATGGAGGGGCTGGGTGTGTGGAGAGAGTTTGTGATTGCAGAAACAGAGGGAAGGATCCCAGGTTTGCAATTAAGCTTAACCCCCAGCACTTCCACTGGCCAGAAAGGGATTAATTATTTATAAACAGCTCTGCTTTGCAAGGACTGGGCACGTAACATCCTAACTTTTTAATATTTCATCTAGAAGGCTCCCCCTCCCTTTGTGTGGGTAATGCTCTGTGAGGTCACGCAAGCGGTAAAGGTGGCGTAGTTTGTATTTTCACTTAGTGCATACACCCTTTGCTAAAGGAAGCTTGGGAAATATTAGGGGAGCGTTTCTTTGCAAGTAGCTGAAGCTCTTCAACCGAGCTTTAGCAGCTCCTTCGCTATCTCTTTTCCTCACCACCAAAATCTCTTCCAGCCCTTTCCAGTTATCAACAACAGCCGGTACAGAATGCTAGAGAAGTTGTTGCTCTCTGAAATGTCTCCTGCTCTGAAGCTGCTTTGTTTTCAACCAGCTCAGCTTTTAGACCTTTGTAGACCATTAGAAAGCCAAACAGGGCTCTGAAAAAGCAGGAAAATGTATTATAATGGAAGCTTTTTGGCTGTGTATTGAAACAATATAACAGAGCACGAGAAGCCGGAGTGGCCTCATTAGGCTAAATCCATGGTTGGAATAAAGCTGCTAACAACGTTGGTGTCTAAGTTAAAGATGTGTGCCAGATGGTGTATGTTTAATGTTATCTTCTCTACCAATATTCGTGGTCCATACATTTGAAAAATAAATAAATCCAGGGCTTTTTAGTACAGAGCGCTCTGGCTAATATTTCTCTTTGTGGTACATTGCTCAGCTTCTAAATAGCTCTGCATTTGGCAAAGGGAAATGTGATCCTGTTATTAAAAAAATGGTTCTGGTCCACTCAGATTGATAAGCACTAGTTGGTAAAATTCTCCTTGAAATGCTCGTGTGATATTTTTGAAAGTTTTTCCGTATCTGCAGTACAGAAGAAAATCATGGTACCCAGAATGATGTTTCATTTCCTCGTGAGAATAAACAATCATTCTTGGGGCCACACCTTCTTCTCAGCCCTATTTGTTGCCTTCACATGTTCTTGATAAATACAAACCTCAAGATCTGGCATGGGTTGTGTGGGGAGGTGTTTTGGTTTCAACAAAACTCTGCAGGGCTACTAGGTGTTGTTAGCAGAGCTGGTATCTCATCTTGCCTTGTAGATGAGGGCCATCCAGATGGGCTTGAGTTGGAAGAGACCTTAAAGATCATCTAGTTCCAACCCCCTCTACCACGGGCAGGGACACCACCCACTAGATCAGGTTGCTCAGGGCCCCATCCAACCTGGGATGGGATTGAATGATTCCACCACTCAGTTTGCTGTCAGTTTCCATCCTCCCTGTGAATGGTTCTGGAGACATCCATGTGCTCTCAGGCACCGGGCTCTGTCTGCTCCTGTTAGGTCTGAGGGCTACCATGTGAACGTCCTCAGAATTGCCACAGAGGCATGGCTGCATCCTTCCACTGAAATGCCGGAGATTTTAAATCTGCCAGCCACAACCTGCCTCCATTTAAATTAAATTGAGCTTAGATAAAATTCAAAGCAGGCTTTCTTCATGAGCAGTGTTCCTATCTGGAAAGGGTTTATAGTCAGAGGAGTAAGTTGTGCAGTCTTTGGCCCACAAGCAGCTTAGTCCAGGGGAAGCGTTGCTGTGGGGTTAAAACTGGTAGCTTTCCAATAGATGTTGATGCAGAGGGACTGTCTGGGGAGCTGGGGATGCCTGTTCTCAAGAGGGAAGCTTGCAGTATAGGGAGAAAATACCCTGGGGAAGGAGAGAAATTGGAACAGTTCACAGTCTTGGTTTGGTCTCTTTGTGCTTGAATTATGAATGAAAACTTAATGATTTAAAAGGTTTTTCCTCAAAAGAGAGTAATAGGCTTGAGTTGTCAGAAAAGCAAAACATATGTATTTCTTAACGTATGCCAGAACTTCTCGTCTGTGGTTCTTCAGAGGAAACATGACTTTATGCCACAGAGGGGAAGACTGGTGTCACTTGCCACACATTTCTCATCATGCAACTGTCCTAATTTCTTCCTCCAGCTCTAAGCCTTAGGAACAACACTGAAATTTTATCCAAATATACTACTAGCGAGTGAAGAAACATTCCTGGAAAATCACGCACTGCCTATAAAATGTCACCTGATTTAATTCATCTGGTGAGGCATTTTCCTAAAGGTTAATGAATACACTCGCTCTCAAAGATGAGTTTGGCAGTGGATTCAAAACCCTGGAGCGATGGAGGGAAGGAAGAGGACTCAGCTGACTCCTGAGAGGTGGTGAGAAGGAAGAGTATGCACAGCTGCCTTTCTCAGTGAGCCTTTCAATGTTGCTACTGCACCATCTCTCTGACATGATCACGGAGACCACAGTTGTGAGCTATGGCTAAACCAAGTTATTAGAGCACAGCAGGTACTTTCTCTTCTAGAGCACAGCAGGTGCTTTCTTTCACTTTCACACTTTGCAACCCCTCAGGTTAGGCTTCTAGCATGCCTTCGGCAAGACCGGCTTGTAGCTTATCCTACAAACAGAGTAGGAGTTCAGTTAGATTTTAGGCTGGGTCACATGTGTGTCCTGTTCTGTAAATAAACGCTCCTCTTCTCTCTGGGTGCCAAGCAAAAACTACCCTGGAGTCCTTTTGCCAGCCTCTTCTCTATTCATTCACAATCAATATGCATGTGAGCTAAAAAGCTTCCATCATTTTCCTGTACAAATATTTGGCTAATTATATTATCTCTCTTGTAGAGCCTGTAGTCAAATCCTTATCTGTCCATTTTCATGGCTGTAGAATAACAGCAAGAAAAACCAATCCCCCCCATAAGCTGATAAGTAGAGACTGAGCCATCAGAGGTGATGTGTTTTCTTTGTTTTGCTATAAATCCAGCAAGCCTTTGTAGGCAGTATGTATTACATTTCTAGGCATCTCTCTCTTTCCTTCTTGAGGGAACTGCTCATAATGTTTCTGTTTGCCACTTTTTTGGTTTGGTTTTTTTTTTTTTTTTTTTGAACTTGTGTGACAAGGAAGAAGGAAAAACTGCAATATAAGAGTTTTTCCAGGGAACGGCAGTAACACGCACATCTGGTTTGTTATGGTACTGTTTAGAAGGAGGAAGTCAGGGGGCGTGGGGTTAGGTTTTGTTTGTGTTGCTTTTTATTTTGGCTTCTCCTACCACACGCAGGCCCAGCCCCTGCCACTTGAATTGACCACACGCCTTTGGATTGTCCCTACATTGCAAATGCAGTGGGTGTGCAGCAGCTACATTGCCAGCTACTGCAACAGGGAAAAGCCTGGAGCCCTTTTTGTCCCAGATTTGTTACGGAGCGAAGTCTAAGGGTATTGTCTCCCCAGGTTCCAACATGGTACCAAGGTGCAAAATTATCAGGATATTGGTATTTGCCTTATTTCTGCTGATTGGCAGGAAATAAAATGAGACTGGAGCTTCTGCATAAGGCAGTGTGCACCCCATGGAGTCAGTGCCAGAGTCCACCATTCATGGTGCTCTTAAAAAGCCCAGAGGAGCACCGGAGTGGATATCCAAGTGTCCATGAGCTGAAGAGACTTCTTCCCTTAGAAGGTGGCACTGCCTTCCAGTCCTGAAGCCTGACTTTCCCTTGAGGAGGGGATTTTCTCTTTTATCCCTCCATAGTGATGGGTATTTCGTTGGTGTTTGTTGTGTAATACCACTGGCTTGCTATTAAAGGTCAGGCTTTATGAAAAGCCACTGTACGCACATTAGGTTTAACGACATGACGTTAAAATAAGGAAGGGCTTGTCCAGAGGCTTCTACACTAAGACCAACGCTGACTGAAGTGTAGGTCTCATTTTTTCCAGTAAGGTTACCATGCAGTCCACAAGATGCTGCTTCTTATGCTTAGAGGTCTGCAGATCCTTCAGCCTTTTCTTTAAGCAACAGGCACGTTATTGCTGCTGTTATTCAAGCCTAGTGCATTAATGTAGCAATCGCCTCCCCAGTTTGATCACACCTAGTTAAGAACTGTTAGAACCTCCTCCTCTATTTTTGGGGAGCATCAGACCTCACAGCTTACAGTGCTGATGGTGGTTCTCTTGGAGAACCCTGTGACACTCTGCCTGTAGCACATGCAGAAGTTCTCCCAAGGTCCCAAGCAGCCTTCTTTTCTTGTCTAATAAATCCTGGAGACCAATCTGGCCAGGGTTGTTTTTCTTTTTTTTTTTTTTCTTTTATGTCTCCTTTAGTTTAAATTTTGTATAGATGTACATTTCCGTTTGTGGATCATGACATCATGGTCATGAGACTGCGCAATCTCAGCTGGGTTTTGCACACAGGGACTATATCTGGTCTTACAGATCATTTCAGCAAACAGTTATATCAGAGATATCTTGTAAGAACATTTTTTGTAATTTGTCTATCTGGGTGTTGGGGTTTTTTGGTTTTGTTTTTACTTCCCAGCAAGATAAGAGAAGAGCTGATTTGATGCATGAAAGGAATGTTGGTCCTAAACCAGTTGTTTGTTATTTTCTCCAGGCCGGTATGAGAGAGAAAATGCATTGGGTTAACAGCAGTTGACTGATCTGCAGTCTGTTTTTCTTCAGCATTCCCAAGGTCTCTGAACTTTGATCCAGTTCTTCTCATTGAAAAAAGGGATAACACCTGTGTCACAGAATTAAGCTTTTTGGCTCTTCTGGTGAAGGGCCGAAGAAGAACAGAACATTTTTGTTTATCGTTAACATTTTGTTGCTCTTATGCTTTATCAGTGCTACTGAGTGAAGTATGAAGTATCTTGAGAGACTGTAAGGGATTTGCTGCAGTAATAGCCATATTTAAAGAGAAAAATAGGGGGAAAAATCAGCTATGCGTGCAGATTTCACGGATGTTCTTTAAAATTGCAATTTTAAATTTATTTTCTGTTTGTAGTCTGGTTTTAAGACAACTGCTTTAAGAACAGATGTGTAGATATGTGAATTTTGTGCTAAACCATTATTAGGAAGGTAACTTGGGAAAATAATTTGAAGCTGAAACTCATGACAGAAGTATGTACTTGATGTGCTTCTTAAAACTGGCTGCTTTATAAGCAGCATTATTGAACAGTCTATGGATGTCTTTTTTCCAGATTAATAGTATTTGAAGCTCAGGAAGGATGCTTAGGTTTTGCATATGGGTGTAACTTCGTTGCTCAGCAAATATTGAGTGCCTAATTCTTTTCTTGTAAAGTCACTGGGATCTTGGCTGCGTATCAGATTAAGTGCAGCTATGAAGCTGTTGTGTGTATATTTAAATACATTTCTGATGAGACTCTTAGAAGTTAATTCTACCCTTGTTATTTGGCATGAGGGAGCTGGTTGTGCTTGGTATCATAATTCGAGCATCCAATAAAGGAGTCGAAATGGCACGCCACTGTCTGTAGAGCTCTGACCTTAAGGGAGCTCACATTCACTCTTTTGCTGGGTACTGTGTCATGGCAAACTCAAACCAGCATGTAGCATATACTGTCAGTCCAGTCAATCTGCAAATAACACTGTCAGGGCCAGAAATGAGTTTATTCTTTGATACAAGAATCAGCAGTTGTATTTAGTTGTAATAGTTGTATTGGCATTGTAGTTCTCAAATGGGCATAGTGGCTTTTGTAGCTTAGGAAGCCTTTTCCTAATGGTATATCTACAGCTCCAACTTTGAGAAAGGATGGAAATAACCTTTGAAGATTATTTTGTGCATGAAGATTTTCAAAATATTTTCTTTTCTCCCTCTTTTGAAATTGCATTGTTTACAACAGAATAAGATAATAATGATAATTTTTTGGCAAAGAGTTTTTCTGGGGGAAACTGCCTACAACTGAAATATAAGCAGATTTTCAACCCCCAAATTGTCACTGGTCTGTTTGAGATCTAAAGGAGGTGCAGATCTTGTTCTGTGCAGATTTTGCTATCTAGGATGATTTTGCTGATAACAGCAGTCTTGTTGATTTAGGATTTTAAATAGAATCTTCAGGTTTCTTTAGCAATCTTTAATGATAAAAATGTGCAACAGCTGGAAGCGTGCTGTAGGTTCTTTTTAACTCATGTGGTCCCAAAGCACTGAAGTGTAGTTGGAGGCAGCAAAGAGGCACACTTTGTCCTCACACTACAGCATCTTGCTGTTTTGCTGTCCCTAATCCTAAGTACTTTCTCTTGTTTCTTTTGGTTATATTAAATCCATCCGGGTTTCATATAAAGAGTATGAGCATAAAAGACTTACCCAGTCTAGGAAACCAAAGGTATTAGAAAGCCTGGCCTACTCATTATCACTTTCAGAGCTTTCCAAAAAGTTACTTGATAGTGAGTGGGGGGAAAAAAGAGAGAAAGGATTTTTGTCGCCCTGCAATTTCCATTAATTTTAAGCAGGAAGGATTTCGTCTGAATTTCTAATATACAGGCTGTGGAGAAAGCTGCTAAGATCCTCTGGGGACTGCAGAGTGAAGTGAAAGGCAGGAGAGTGGTAGAGGTAACTTCTGTTTTTCCTTGCAAAGGAAAGGTCACGTTTACCAACTTGGAAATGTTTTGGAAGACTAAATGATGTCCTGTTCATCAATGCTAGAGCCCTTTTGGGAGTTTTTTAATAGGCTGTGTAGTCTACTGCGCCTACAAGTAATTTTTGCATAACAACAGTATGTGAATTTCCTTTTCAAATACACATTTTAAATGGTGCCAGAAATGTACTCTTTTTTTGGGTGTAGTAATAAGAGTAATAGAAAAGTGTCTGTGTTTTCTGGTTTTGAAGGTAATCATTGCAAGCCTGCTAGAAATGCTGTGTCTGGGAGTACACATTTCAGCAGAGTTGTTCCTCTGCCCAAACCCTGGAATTCCGAGCAGATTTTGCAGTAGGTTATGTTTGATCCTCTCAGCTGAATGCGAGGCAGGCATGGCAGTTTAGATGCTGTGCCCCCCTCCAGAAGCAGAGATCTGCCAGAACCCTGGTTCACGCAGGTCAGACCCGCAGAACTTGGGAGAGGACGGCAAGTGTGGAAATGCCTTCTCTTCCTGGGCTAGCAGAAACTAGAACCTGTTGACTTTCAGGCTATGCTTTGAGCCTGTCCAGTAGCAGAACAGATGCTGTGAAGAGACTTTGAGTGTCACGGCTCGGGGAGGGACTTGAGTAATTTGACTTGTTCCTAATTTTCTAATGTTATGATGTTCTTCTTTTTTAAGTGGTGATGCACCCTAAGCAAAGACTTTAAACTGATGACCACAGTGTGAGTCTGACAATCAGTTTGACAGCAGGATTTCCTTCCAGTTGTTAGGCACTGAAGCCTCCCTGACAGGAGGCAACATGCCATCTTTGATCACGTAGTGGTTGCCGGCATATAAAGGCTGTCCAGCAAGTGTCCTGTCCCTCAAGACCAGCAGAAATGGTTGCCTTTGGATTTATGTCAGATGCCTGCAATGGCTGCTGCCTTGGCTTTGGGGAGGGGAGAAAGTAAAGGCTCAGGAGGTGTTACAGCCATGGTGTGAAGAGGTGCAGTGGTCCCAAGGTGTCTCCTTCCAAGCCCCACGTTGAAGGGTGTCTCCTTCCAACTCGTCTGAGCCCTGGGGCACATCCCTGGCTCTGTAAGTCAGTGACTTGGTAGGTTAATAAACCCAGCCTTATCCTTCCTGGTTGAGCAGTTTAACTGAGTTTACAATAGCTGGTAGATCCAGCAGCTGTATTTTAAAGAAATTTGGGATCCTAATAGCCTGGGCTCTTTGGATGCAGACCATGCTTGTGGGTTTTTTTTGTTTAGATACCCAGTTACAGGGGTTCTGGTTTTAATTTGTGCTACTCTGAGGACACCAGTATGGAAGGCTGGAAGTGTAAACACATCTGAAAATGGGATTCCTTGGTGTCCTTGAGTCAACCTGATGAGAAAATTTTTGTCTTGACTGATGACTTATAAGAAGGCATAGAGCCTGTAGTGCAAAGCCTGCAGGCTTTTCTGGTACCCCCCCCCCCACCACCCCCAACCATGCTCAATTCATTTCATCGTGATTTTAATGTCTTTAGTGGTAGCAAGTATTCAGCTCTACATTTTGCTGGGCAGAGAATAAAATCAGATGCTTGACTTCAGTATTGAAACCTAATTCCTGTATTCACGTTCATCATGTGAAAGATAATTTGAGCTTGGCCATGAACATTTCACATCCACACTGGCTTTTTATGAAGACAGACAACATGATTACCCACAGTCAACTTTTCTTATTAAGACAGAGGAGAGGGGAGTTCATTTCTCACTAGTGTAATTCTGAGGTTTTCTTTTAACAAGAAAAGGAGCCGGGGCAAGGCACAGGAATGTTTACCTTGGAAAAAGGTATCACCTTAGCAGGAAATTACCAGAAAGAGGAAGAAAATCCTGTAGACGTTCTCTTCTTTGGGTGTCGTACAGGGCTGTGTTGGTTATTGTCCTGCTGACTAATTAAATGCAAGCTTTCAATAACACATTGAACACTGATTTCTCTCTAATGAGCTGAAACACTGTACGGTGGTCTCTCAGTCATCTCTAATTGCAGTATGCTGCCACTGGAAGTTATCATTGCAAATACTAATGAAAGAGCTCCTGTTGGGCAGTTCCCCACTCTGTTAGCCCTTCTGAGCACACCACAGCCAAAACCTTGCGCACTTTATTTAACCCATGCTCGGAGGTGGGATGTGAGCAGGCTTCATCAGAGGCAGAAAGCAGTATCAGGAGGAACAGAAGCATCTTCATAGCCTGGTTATCTCTCTGTTTGCCTCTGAGAAGACATTATTGTTTGATGCTCTGCCCAGCAGTGTCCAAACCAAAGGTCCATTGTACCAAATGAACCTTGGCCAGGATTTAGAAAACAATAAGAAACTACAATCAACCATTTCCAACATCTTACTATAGCACGGACAGTTTCGGTAGGAGAGTGGGGACAGGCCCAGTAGAAGGATACAGTCTTGCTTTTAAAGCTCTGACTATTAAGACATGACTGTGTAAAGCTGATTTATACCTCTCTGCCTGAATAGTGCAGATCAGCTAGAAGAAATAAAAAGGTGGAAGGCAGACCTGTTCCACCAGAGACAAAAAAGTCCATCAGTCAGTTTGGTGGAAGAATCTCTTCTCTGCTGTAACTCCCCTCTGTGTGGGGAGGTTTGGGGGTTTTCCTCTGAAACATCTGGTTCACTCAAGGCAAGGGAAGATCTCATTGTTTACACAGAGCGGTTCATATTGCGAGCACTGACACTTTAAAATAGAAGCGCACTCTCTTTTGCTCTGTTGTTCATGGAAAGACTTGCTTTCTGGCGTGAAATAAAAGGGAAAACTGTGAGAAACAGCTAATTATTGAAAGAAAGAATATTAATAGAGGAATGACAGCTTGTACACCCCCCCGAAATCCCCCCCACTAGGCGAGATTACTAAACTGAAAGAATGGAACTGAATGTCTTTATTTGAAGTGCACTATCACTGCTAGTAAGTCACGAACTCCTATGGAGTTCAAACAGTACAAATCCTGTTATTTCAGGTGGTTGTGTAAACTGCTTAGTTTCTGTGTAATTCTGCCACTCCTGGTAAAGACAAGGCAGAGAGCAGAATGGGAATAACCACCCGTTGTACTCAAACCTTCCCTGGTGAAATTCTGCTTTTATTTGAGGAGAGCTAACATGAGTGGTTTTGTTAGAAAAAAGGTACAATATAAAGTCACCTTTTTTCTCCCTTATTCCCACCAGGCAGATCTGCAAGGCCCTGAAGCAAGTCATTGGCAGGCAGGATGAACTGTTTAGGAGCTAATAAAAATATTTAAAGACTATGTAAATATACGAAGCATCAGTACACAAACCCCTCCTGGTAACTAGATACTGACTTACTGTTCACTGCACAAAAGACTGAAGATGAGGCATCTGCCTCTAACAGAAAAAGAAGAGGTAGAGAGAGCTTGCTATCCCCTTCCCTCCAAAACCCTCCCATGGGAATTAAAATATTCCCACCAGGTCACTGTCACAGTTTCGACTGCCACCAAGTTCCTGTCCCATGTCACTGTGGGCAGCTGTGTTGGATTTAAGCTGAAAGGCCAGGCTCTGTCGGGTCAGGCAGGGCAATCCCTGCTGCAGAGAGCTGCAGTGCTGCACAGAGGTGTGCCCCTTTGCTTTTGGCAGTTAATGGATCATGAATAATTTGCATTTTTAAAGGTGTTTTCATTAATACAACTTGTGTCATTGCAGATGTATTCTTGTGCTGGCACCAACAGTGAGCTCTGATAATTTGCTAAAAAGAAAAGAAAGGTTGCAAAGAATGTGTCCTGTTCCCCTCTCCAATTCCAAGAACAGATTTCTCAGTTTTTGGTTTCGGTAATTTTGCATCCATAAAACAGACTTCAAAAGCAGAAAGGTTAAAGAGCAAACAGGATTATGCCAGTGCTGAGAAGTTAAAAAAAAAAGAGATCAGTCTTGCCACAGCTCATGCAAAGACCCCTGTGTGCAGAGACAGGTTCAGCTGTGTATCCTTGAGGGGAAAAATAGGAAGTGTTCTCAGTTTTAAAAAGGAAGGTGGGGGTAGTATGAACATTGTCAACTGGTTAACAGTTGTTCTCTTCTTTACAAATAATCTGCAAAGCAAGAAGGGACAGGTACAAGAAAAATAATTGGGAGCTCTTGAGTTTTCCCAGATGAGTCAGTCTTCCTGGGAATATTACCTTTGTCATTTATGCAGCTGATCAAGAAAAAGAAGTTGAAGATTTAAAGAAATACTCTCAAGTTCACGTGTGGATCAACCATACTTTGAAACCTGCTTCACACTGCCCTTTGTCGTGTTGCTTAGAGCAGTTTTTGCATTGCAATAAAAGCTCATGTTGCCTAATTATTTAAGGCAGTCGTGGAACTTGGACATAAAACATGGATCTGGATAAGCACTGCCTTGCATGTTTTAGGCTATGGCCAGAGTCCCTGTCACCAGGAACACTTGAGCATCTGTAGGGAAAACCCCTGTGGCATTCTTGCCAGTGCTGCAGGCAGGAACATGATGTGAAACGCTGGGCTGAATCACTGGTAGTTTCACTGGGGTAGTTTCCCATGGCAGCAGTTCAGGGACATGTATTTGCCTCAGGGCATAGGTAACTGCATTTATTGTTCCTGTTGCCTGCCGTGTGCTGCGGACTGTGTTCCACCCTGTGTCTTTATCTCTGCGAGCCAGAAGATAGTGTTAAGTGAGGGCAGAATTCCATCTAATAACCCAACCCCCCTCATGCTGTCAGTCAGAGGGAGTGTTAAGGAAATTGTTTTGTGCGGAGCATTTCAAATTTTGTTGTTGTAGCACTGGAAATCAAGAAGGGAACTGTATCACAGTCTGCAGGAAAATTCATATTCTACTGGGTGTACTGTCAGCTCTGCATGTGTACGTTGAAGCCCCTTTGACCATTAGCAGCCTTGGTCAGCTACGCAAGTCAGCCCCCACATGCTGTAATTTGCTTTCTGAGGGAGATGGGTGGTGATTATTTGCAAGAACTCTGTAGGATTTCTACGCTGTTACTCACTTCTTGCCCTTCTTGGTGCCTCCACATCCTGGCAGACACTGCCCTGAAGAGAAGGGACACCAGGGGAGTGGAGATGGGCGAGGTGAGGTGTTGGTGTCCCCAGGGGCACCTAAATGGCTCCAGCATGTATTTCAGAGAGGCCTGAAGAAGCAGTAACATGCACTGACTTCAGCCTTCCTCAGGCTCTGGCAGAAAGTGGACCGAAGTGACCTTTGTTTCTTCATAGTAAAACATTGTGTCACGCCAAATCCTGTGAGTAATTCCCATTTGGCCTCACATCGTCTGCCTGTGAGTTGTCCGTGAACAGTACCAGCAGCAATAAAATCTTGGGTAATACCTGATATGTAACTCCCTTGTCCCTCGCTGGGCATAATTCCGATCCCTAATGAGATGGTAAGCATTTATTGAGGACAGTTTGTCCTATCAAATTCCCAGTTCCACCCTGGGTAGTGGCCAGCAAGGGCAGGGCAGGAGTGTACCTGTGGGTGGGATAGCTGACATCATCTTGTGTCCCAGCTGGTTTTGTTACCCTGCTTTCCTCTCACCCACCAAAATGTGAAAAGCACACTTGAGGGGGTGACAGATGCAGTGGAAAGTCCATGCCCTGAGTGGGTGCCTGGATGTTTCTCCTGCATGTAATGTTTTGCCTTTTGGTGTTTGGATATTCCTGCTCACAGCCCAGGAGCTGACTCAGTGTCCACACAAACCCTGGCCTGAGTTGTGGGGTGCTGGCAAGCAGCTGACTGCTCTGTCTGCTTGCTGCCCCCTCCCCTTTTCTCTTCCCAAATTGTGCATAACTCATTAGCTTTTTATTATTATTATTTTTTATTCAATGCAACCAGGGGACGTGCTGTAGCGCAGCAGAATGCTGGCTTCTCTGCTTGGGATGGCAGGGCAAGGGTTTCTGCAGCCCACAGCAGCCTTGGCTGCAGCCAGCCGTCATGGCCAGGCAAGTTTTGTCTTGCTCCGTGATGCTTACCTGGCCTTTTGTCACGGACACTCCTCTCTGGAGCGTGACTCCACCATGAGCCACCAGACAGTGGGCAGGATGGCCCTCAGCACCCTGCGGTGGCCGAGAAACCTCTTGGCATGGCTGGCCCTTTGGGGCTGGAAACAGAAATCCAGTGGAGCAGAGTGCGCTGGATTCGCTTGGCGTGCTGCAAAGGGTCTTTAATAGCCCAAATAAATGTGAGCTATTAGGAGGAATACAGGGCTGTAATGAAGGATAAGACCAAAGCGTTCTAGTAATTGGAAAAGTACTTGCAACAGCTCTTTTTTTTTTCCTTTTTAACAATACTCACTCAGCATGGCTGGTGTGTTGTTTGGAAAACAGTGATCCCTCTCTGCTTTGGGGAATGCCCTCACTGCCCCGTACCCAGCCAGCCGCAGGAACGAGCTGGGAGCATCCCCAGCAGTGTTACCTAAGGCACGGGCAGCCCATGCTGCTTTGCACTGGAGCTGATGGAGACCTCAGGGGGGACCCCAGCAACTCTTTTTGCCTTTAGCTGCCGTTAAAAGAACCATCAACCACTAAATGTAAAATACATCCTTAAAATGTGGCTGTCTTGATTTTTGCATATTTTGCTGGTGTTGTTTGTGGTGGGGTTTATTTGTTTGTTTTTCATTTGACTCAGATAATCTAGTCTTTTTTTTTTTTTTTTTTGGTCTGTTCTCGAGGGACTCTTTACTCACGTCTCCTGCAAATTGGTACTTCATTAATGCCTAGCACTTTGTCATATCAAATATTGGCAGGGATTTGCTATTAGTGGTCACAGAGAAGATTAAGCACCTCCTGAATGTGGATAAGTACATGTAGACATTTTAATAAAGTAATAAGACACAAGGCTCTACGCATTAACAAACAATAACTGCCATTAGTTATTAAATTTACTCTGGGTAAATTAGCTCTGAGTCTGTCAGAGCCCTGATTTTCAGCTTGCAGTGGTTTTGTGCGATGCAGATAACAAGGCAAAAGGATTTTGCTTTTGAGAGTTTCTGGATAATGGGGAAAAGGAAACGTGGAAAGAAAACAGTACTGGCTCTGGGATGGGCACAGGGATGTGGGAGCGATGCCCCGTGGCCCACACCAACCCACCTGAGCTGCAGTTTGTGAGCACGCTCCTCACTGCTGAGTGAGCTCACACCTCCACTCCTGGGCTCTTCTGTCCCAAAATGAGACCTTTTGTCCTTTTGCCTTTTTCTCTCTGCTATTTTAGGAGAGGCTGGGGAAGAGCAGGCTTCTGGTTCGCTGTGTTCTGACTGCTTGTTTGGAAGAAGGTGGATTGCAGAGGTTAGAGCTTTAAAAGAAAAAGTTAAATCTCAGTGGGATGGTGCCAAGTGAAAAGATGGAATCACAATGAGCCCAGGATGAGGAAACATGCAGGGAAAGCTTTGGATATGTTAGCAACAGACAGACAGTGACTGATCACAAGGAGGACAGCCCTGCTATTGATGATGGGAATATTTGTCTTTCCAGGCTTCTCGCTCTTCAGAATTGTGTCCTAGTTTGGGCAGGGAGTGGTGATGGTGCACATCAAAACAAACGATGAACCCAGATTTGCAAGATCTTCATTCCTTCATCTTGCTTTTGAGATGCTGATGCTCATTTGGCCTTCAGAGCAGTGCTTTAGGACAGAGTTTATCCTTTCTGCTGTGCTTGTTTCCCTGCATGATGCTGCCCAAGTGTGAGCGGTACCCAAGTAAGCACTTGACAAACTAGAGCACAGTTTGCCTTATAGGCAACTTTATCACTTTTTTTAAAAAAAACCAAAACAAAACAAAATTCATTTGAGCATCTCTTTTGAGGAGGAAAAGATTAAAACCCACTTTTCTGATGAAGTGGTTCTTCTGTACAGTGCTGGCTGCTGTAAACCTGCGTATGTGTTTTCGGAGCAGGGAAGGAGAGGCGCCAGGACTAGGTGTGGGTGCCGGGATGGGTAACTGGCCACACTTCTCTCCCTCCTCTGACACCCTTGTGCACTGTGGATGCACTCCCTGATAATTGCATAAACAGCCCTGTGCGATACTCTCCCTTTCCCCCAGCACTTAAACCAGGGCCCTGAGAACTCTGCAAAATTGAGAAGGGTTTCATTTCAGTGGTGAAGACAGATGCTCTCACTTTCATTCAGGAGAGCATGTAGTCCCAGGTGCCTTCTGTGGGGATAAGAGTGGTCACACAGGCTGCACACTGCAGGAAGATATGACTGCCAAAGAAGTTGTTTTGACTGCAGCAGGGAAAATAAAATGTGAAAACCATTAAGGAAATATGAGGGGGAATTCAAGACCGTGGCCCTCTTAGAGGGTAGTTTCTTACTGGAAGGGCCGTTTAATCAAAACTCCAGATCAAGTAATTATCAAAGTTTGGAAAGTTTTTCTCCATTCTGCCGTAGCTCCCCTGCGACCATGTATGTGCACATTGAGTCTTGAATTCAGGTGGGTTTTACAGTGAGTGCTTCTTGGCAATAGAACTAAGGCTAGTTTTTCTTCTTGCTCATAGCTTTAAAAAGTATGATGAATTTGGATTTAATTAATTGGATTGTCTTTAAACTGTTCTTTCTTGGTGCTGCCCGTGAGAGAGATGTAAATCTGGAACAATTTTGCTCCAGTCAGTGTCATTACTTCTGTTTTGATGTAGATGTAACTGAGAGCAAAATCTGATCTTCTCTGAGAAAGCCATCATCTACTAGTTTAAAAGGAAGACTGAAAGCTCAAGTTAGTTATGGAGAATAGTATTTATGGTCTGCTGTGCAACTCTCACGAATTTGCGTTATTAAGAGATAAGGCAGGGCTAATTCAGTCTGAAAAAAAGGCACTTTTTTTTTTTTGTAATTTCTTTTCAATTCATTGAATTTGACGTGGGTTTTTCAGAAAGCCCACCAAAAAAAGCTTGAATTCTGTCAAGTCTGGGATGTCTGGTTCATTTTATACATGTATATGCGTTTTCATCCTCCCTCAGGGTAGAGAATGCCTTCAAATGCACATTTTTTTCACATTCCCCTTCTAAGGCAGCTTGATCCCTCAGATAAATCACTACTCACTGTTTATGTTATCACCGTGGAAGAGTTTGTGAAATCACAGATTTGGCATCGTGGCTTCACAAACATCCTTGAGTAGGAGAACACTGTCTGGGAAAAGTGAAATGCTTTATTACAGTTTGAGCTCTCAGCTCAGAGGTCTGCAGTATCCGCTGGAACACCTCCCCCTGCCCCGCACAAAGATGGGAGTAGGACTGATCTGCCAGCACTTACGGTGTCATCTTATGGGTCTCTCTTGCATTCTTGATTTCAGCCATAGCCTGGGCTAATTTTGGCACCATTAATGTAAAAGTTGGCTTTGCCTCCTTTAATTTCTAGTGATTTTTTTTTTTTTTAGACGTGGGGAGGCAAAGCTTGGCATTGTGTCTCGGAGCAGTAAGAGTGTGCCACAGGTGGGGCTGTCCCAGGGACACGACGAAGGGGACAGGAGCCACCACCCCTGGTGTCTGGGCAAGCAGAGGTGCAAGGGAGAGCTTAGCAAAGGATACGGGAGTTGTTGGTAGGATGCGACATCCCTTGCACTCTGGAAATATTTTGTTGCTTGCAGCTCAGAAACAGCCAGTAGGAAAGGAAAAAAAAAAACCCAAACTGCTCAGTGGCGCTGCAGCGAATCTTCAAATGTTTTTGTCAGTGAGCTTAGAAAACAGCTTTTTTTTTTTTCTCTCCCTGAATTCTGGAAGTAGATTCAATACCAGTGGGCAAATAATACTTTGAAAGAAAACTGATAGTAAACAGAAAATTACCGTTCTGATTTTCTACTTATCTCCCTCTAATTTGCAAGCAGCAATAATGAGCAAACTACTGTATGTGGAAATAGCACCTTATTGCTCCCCATGACCTCCCTGACCTTGCCTGAGACAACATTTGCATTTGGCTTACTGAATAAGTTTTGCTTTTCTAATAAATATTTGTTTTGTTTGGGAAAAAAAAGCCCAATCAGGTTAATTGTGGTTAATAGTTAGCCAAACAGTGACAGGTAGGTAAAGAGCTCTGCAAACAAGGTGCACAGGAGGCAGCATGCAGTATTTTCTGTGGCATTGCAGACAGGTAATTTAACAAGTACAGCTCATAAAGCCTCAGCGACTGTCTGAGTTTGGGGGTTTTTTTAAAATTATATATGCCCTTAAAATTAACTTGGATTTAAAAGACCTGCCTTCCTTATTTCTCTGCAAAGGGTGTGAGTGCCAGAAAGTTACACTAATTAAAAAGGAAATGAATCAGAGGTTAAGTCCAAGTTGTGTCACTGTGGTTGAGTTTTGCCACCATGAAATGTGTTAGGTGATACTGGAGACAGACAGGGTGTTTACATGAAGAGTAAAAGGTGCATGGCCAGGAGAGTATCTGCAGGAAAGTAATGCTTAATGGAATTTCACAATCTTGTGTCTTCACCGAGAGAAGTGCATCATCTTGACTTTTCCACTCTCCTTTCACATTGTACCTGGGTCAAGCTCATGTTATGTATGGTTTAGAAGTCATGATAGATGCTTTATTCAAAAAGTAAGCAATTTAATCTGTCAACATGATTCTAGGTGTCTGTGCAATAAAATGAGGCCCCCATATTTTCAAGGAAGGAAGAAAGCCCCATGGCTATAGAACCTCTTTTCTGCCTTTGAGATCATGCTCAGCTTCAGAAAGTGTTTTGAAGGAAAGGAAAATTAATAAGATAAATGGAAACTAGGCAAAAGCTTTAATTGTGTTAGTGAAGATCAGCCCCACCAGGTTGTCTTTCTCGTTAAGATGGTTGGGTTTCTGCTTTTGTTTCATTTTGTGGAGGTAATTACTTACTTGAACTTCAGTAACCCAAGTAATGAAACAATGGGAGTTACTACATAACTTGAAGGAGGTGAAGTTTGGTAGCAGAGTTTAAACTTGGATGAAGAGCTGATTAAAGAGGACAGAACAGATTGTATCAAAACAGATCTGGAGACAGGTATCCAATGGGTACCCTTAAGGATTGGTTTGGGGGCATTTCTATTTAATTGTTTTTGTTGAGGATCGTGGTGTAGGGCATTTCTCCCAGCGGGGTTTCACAGTGGACAGCTGAAAGATACTGAGAATGAAGAGGAAGATCCGAATGGCATTTAAGTAGAACTGGAGGATGATAAGAAGTGAAATAAAAGTTAAAGTTGCACAGAACCCAAAAGTATGTACTTATTCTGTTTTAATCTGGAAGAACCAGGGAGCCCTTGTGTGTATGAAAAAAACCAAGGATACACTGTGGTGATGAAGCATTAATGCCATTTACAATACACTGCTAAGTCCTTGGCAGGAATACTGTGTATAGTTCTGGTCCCCAGTTTAAGGGGAGATGGATATTAACTGGGGGGATATAACAAAAGGAAAATCAGAGAAAATTATCTTGTTTAGGAGACAGAGCTAAGACAGTTGAATGAATCAAATAAACCTGAGGCACGGCATTTGCATTGGAGAAGATGATACCAAACTGGGGAACAAGCTACTTTATCATAAAGAACAGTGTTAGCCCAACTGATACAGACAGTCTGAAAAGGTAAAGGCCGAGTTTAGGCTGAACACTTAGAAGCAAACTTCATAAATGTCAGGGGGATGAAAGGGTGGAACAACCTCCCAAGAGGCACAGAGGGCCCCCCTGCCTCCCTGGAGCTCCATATGTCTCCAGAGGGGTCCGGCAGGGCACAGGGAACCTATAGAAATATCACATGACCCTGTGGGTTCTAATGAATAAGTAATTTGCTTATAGCTATCACTGATGCCATTTATTTCTATTGATCTCCTAATTGTTTCTAAATTAATAAATCACAGACAAGCCAGGTCTTATTATAACCCAGATGTTTGTAGAGAAATACGATTTCTGCTGGGTCCCTATTAAAACCTTTAGCTGCCTGCAAAGACAGGGGCGTGGTTTCCTGTGCAGAAGGGATGAATAGCCCTCTAGGTTTGATTGTCTGTACCCATTAAGTGCACAGGGTCAAGTGACAGCTCACACCGAGGGGTCCTCTGGAAGCCGCTGGGCCTGGTGCTTCCTTTTCCCACACCAGGGACTCAGCAGCACCCAGCTGGTAGGAATGGTAGGTAGGTTTGTGGCATGACGTGGGGTTTCTGCCCTTGCAGAGGCAGGGATTGAGCTCTTCCTGCAGGGAATTAGTAGTGCTTGTGTATATTTGCAGTAGAGTTGGACTTGATATTTGTTTGTCCTATGGCTGGCGTAATAATGGTGATCTCTTTCTCCATCTGCAGTGCTTTGCATACAATATCATTATTACAGTCCCTTTCCAGGAGGGGAAATACCTCAATAGCTGTCCATGACCTCTGAGAGTACACATGCATGAAGGCACTCTGTGCTAATGCAAGGTGGCCAGAGGAAACGTCCATTTTTTAAATCCCACATGAGTGAATCACTTTGAGAAATACCTCAGAGTCTTCAGGACTATTTGTAAGATTGCGAAATCAAAACATTTCCTACAATTAGAAGGCACTCAGAAAGCATATGTTATATGTCAAAGCCATAACTTTTGACCTGTTAGCCCTCTTGAGTAAGAGATTCCCAGGCTATTAAATTGTCTTTATTGCTCTGTAGTATGAGCAATTTATTTGTAGCATGAGCTCAGTAGTAAATATCTCATCTCATAACAGAACTAAAGAAAATACTGTGCTTTCCTCAAAAAAAAACCCAACAAAAAATCCAAACACAAACAAACAAACAAAAAACTTTTCTATTTTCTTAATCAAGACAGGAGCGTGACCCCAGAGGAAAAACCACTGGCTGAAGAATTCAAGCTTCGTTTTGAGTCATGGCACTGTACCATAGAGGATAAAGTACATTTTTAAGTCACTGATAAATGTACTGACTATATTTATTTGGGGACACGCTGTTACACGGTAGTGCTAGAAAATAGTTAATGCGCTATCTTGGGTGATTATAAAATGTATTGAGTCTCTTCTGAACTGTTCCAGAGCTCTTCCTAGCTCACTGTGTCTTCAGCACTGGGGTTTCTATTACACACTTAGAGGGATGTTTATTCATCTGATCTGAAAACTTGAATTGCTCTGTATAAATTAAAGCTGTTGATAATGCATTCCTTGAAAATAAGGGAGAAAGAAACGGCAGTGGCTCCATGAGGAGACTTGTGTAAGCACGTGCATGGTTGGGCGTGTTTGCTTGTTAAGGGGTCTGTGTGGTAGCACACAGGATTTTATGGGAGACCCACAGGCACTGCTAATGCTCAGCTTGGAAATCTGTGTGCAGTGCTTATGCCCCCCTCTAGCGCAGGGCAGCCCAGAGGAACATCTGCCAAGGCTGCTGGAGCTCAGATCTGGGTAAGCAGCGCGGTGCTGAGAGCTGGGAAAGGGCCATGACCCTTCAGGCTGTACTGCCTGCCTCCCAAACCAGGCTGCTGGTCCCTGGGAATTGTTGGTGCTGGGCTCAAGTGTGAGTTTGTGCTTTTGGAAGATGCCAGCTTCTTCATGCAGGCCAACACTTGAAGCTTCATGTTAGGAAGGGGAGGCAGGATTAGGATATAGTAACTGCACTATTTCCTTTCGAAAATTTTATATATGTCAGCTCAAATGGATGTAAATAGTTTGTTCACCTATTGCTCATTTCCACTGTTGAAAAGTGAAGAGTCACCTTGCCTCTGCAGCCTGCTCGTGTGCGTGACTCCTGAACAAGAGATGTATTCCAATGGGATAAAGAGCATTTATCACTGCCTGGCAATGAGAAAATGCCTAACAATACCTTTTTGACAATAAAACATGCTTTCTCTATGACCAGCCAAACTCCACAGGGCTGGAGGTACTGTGGTAGGTGCAGCAGGAGTAGCTGTGCAGTTTTGTGTCTTCATGGGGAGGGAGTACCGGTGGGGTCAGTGAACAGGGGACCCCAGGGCTTGTGATGGTTAAATGGAGCAGAGTTGGTGTTCCAGCAACTGAGTTGTTTATTCCCTACATTCACTTTTCTATTCTTAATCATAATGATGTATATCCATTCTGTTTGACTATGAAATGGGAGTTTATACCTATCTTCTAAGCCCAAGAATTGCAAGTTTAGTCTCAACTTTAAGTACGTCAGGTAAACTTATGGTGGCTTCAAGAGGCCACTTAAATATTACATGCCTTTTTTAAAAAGATAAATATGTGTGTGTGTGTGTGCATATGCAGTGCTGTGGGGGGTAAGGCAGTGGTAGGAGTTGCTTTGAAGGTGCTCACAGTACATTTGGAACAGGATTATGCATACCAGTGGTTTGCAGCATTGCTCAATATGCAAGCACCTAGAGTATTTCTAAGGGAGATGTGGTACAGACCTCTCTCTAGAGAGTGTAAGCCTGCTTTTCATTATTTACCTTTCATGGGCATGAAAGTAACCCAGGGTGGTGCAGGGCACAGGCTGAAAATCACTGCTGAGGAAGCACTTTTTAAATGATGCCTTGGAATGAACGAGATAATACACTTTTGCAGTAATAACCACGGAGACCCAATAGCATCTCTTTACTAAAAGCAGGGGGGAAAAGAGGTTTCCAATGCTCTGTCTGAAAGTTGTGCATGTTTATTCACAGCTTCTGAAACCCTGTTGCCTCTCTGTAAGTTTTCACATAATGACCACAGTGAAGCGCTTTCCAGCAAGAGATGGACTTCCAGTTCTGTGATACAGGGTTTGATTACCTATAGTCAAAAAAACCTGCTTAAAACCAAAAAGAATGGCGTAAGGCTTTAAGGCAGAATTTTCAAAAGCAGCAGTATCACTTAGAGCTTCAGCAACTTCATCTTTATGTGGTCACTGATCTAGGCCGGTGCAGATTTTCCACTTTATGAGTTCTGTATTTGAAGTGTAAAACTTATTTTACCTTGCTGATGGAAAGTCAGATTTTTAAATAAATGAACTGAAATGGCAAAAAGGAAGGCAGACAATTTTGCATGCTTGAAGATGTGTTAATTAGGAACAGGTAAGAATGTGTTTGCTGTTTATGAGCATTCCCACTGTTTTGGGTAGGATAAATTCCTCCCAAGAGCATGACCTCCATCCTGAGGTTTCAGAAGGCCAGCACTTTGCTGTGTCCCGGCGTCCCACAGCGCATCAGTCGCATCATGGCAAGCGCAGTTGCACGGGCTGTGAGACTCCTCCTTGGAGCTGTGGGCTCCAACACACCGAGGGAAAAGCAACACCCAAACCACCACGTCTGAGTTCCTGTCAGATCCACATTTTCTTTTCTGGGTTGTATTAGTAGCACGTTATCCACAATAGACACGCACTGACAGAGCTTTTCCCCACAAGGATAAACTGTATTGCCATTCACTGGCGGCGTTCAGTAGATCACAGCAGAAACTTTCCATAGGCAGTTCTGAGACTTTTAATGGAAACTTACTTAGGCAAAGCTCTGAAAGGACTCAGTAGTTTTATTTATGATATCCAAGAGCTAAAACACAAAAGCCTTCTATCGGAGGCTGTCTCGTAAAAGCAAACCTGGTGACAGCAGAGACATCCCGTAGCTGTGTAACACATTCAGATCACAAGCTCCATTTTCCTATGGGTTTGCTCAACAACTCCTGTACCAAGCCTTTGGGGAGCTTGTAAGCTGAATGAGTCTATAATGCATCTGCCAGCAGCTGTTTTCTGTCTCAGCTGAGCCCATCTTTCCCCCCCTCCCGCCCCTTTTACCATTATTATTTTTAAGCCTGCGTTGTGTTCTGCTCCAAGGTGCTGCAGACCAGTGCATCCAAGTGAAGCAAGTGAGTTTGGAGTGAGACAAGCTCTTGAAATGCCCTCATGCAACACTGATGTCAACACAGTAATTTGGCATTTGGGACAAAATTTGGGCTCTTATTCCTTCAGAACATTCCTTCGTGGAGGCGCAGTAGGTTTTGGAAATTTCCCTTCTCAGTGGCAGAACTTCCATCCTTGTTTGAGCAGTACTGATCCACCTTAAAGAGAGGATTTTCAATAGCCGCTGCTGATGGTCACCTCCCACTAGCACTGCTGTATAATCTGAATGCCAAACTCCCATTCTTACTTTGGAAATATCTCTCTAAATTCTTTTCCATTGAGGTTTTGTAATGCAGACCTTTACTTCAAGTATTGGGAAGAGGACCATTCTGCTTTGTTTGCTGAGATATTGGCCACACAATCTAATGCAGCACTACATAGTCTCACATTCAACCCTGAAAAATGTATTTCCTAGCCCATGACAGAAATGACTTGATTTGTTCAAGATGATTATTTGTTTCCAGGTTTTGGGGAGTGAAGACAAAGGCAGCACACAGCTGCTAGTGCACAGAGCTGCTTTGTTGTCTGGAGCTGGTGGCATTTCATCACTTGCAGGAAGGTGGTTTAGTGGGCTCAGAAAAGCTGCTGCAGCTCCTCCATGGAGCAACAGATAGTGATGGAGGGGACTGGCAAATGCATCAAAGGCAGCCAAACAGACCTACAGCTTTGAAAACTTGGTAGGTGTCATTTTCCCCAGATAAGGTGGCTCTGGTTTTTGTAAGGCTTATCAGAAGATACTTGACAACGCAGGGAGCAGCTTCTCAATGGAGTGGGAGAGTTGGCTGTGGGATGTGCCCATTTGCTCAGAAGGCAACTGTTCTGCACTTTGGGAAGTTTTCTGGGATACAGTGGCCAAAGTCAGGCCCTTCTGAAGTTAATGTTGTTTTGCGGAAAACTTAAGTGTGATTTTTTTCCTTTCCAACTGGAGTTCATAAATGCCTGCCTCACATAACCTTTTCCCCTGATTGTTTAGTACTACGCAAAAGTCCTTGGAGGAGTCAAGAATGCAAGTTCTTGGAGTGATGGATCTCAAATCCTAACACTGCTTACCTCTAATATCTTCTGAGGTTGCTAACTCCAACAGCTCTTCCTTTCTTTGCATTTCCACCTAAGATACGGGCTAGAGAAAAATGTGGCACCTCCACCAGAAGTGCGTTAGAACGTGATTTTAATTCTCTTGCTGTTAAAGAAATTTCTCCTCACAAGAAGCTGAAGGCAAGGAAGTGGCAGGGAGCACGAACTGCAGTGCATTTCTGAGGCAGTTGCTGTTGCATTTTGGAAGGTGTGAGGCGTCCCAGCAGCGTTGGAGTGATGAGCGTGTACGTGGTGTACGCACTTGGCAGGTGAGCGAGGGGCCGTTCACGCACAACCCTGCCGGGATGCCCCACAGCACTAATGCTGGTGCTGGAGTGTTCTGGCCTGGAGAGGGGACTGGGGTGTTCCTGTGTCTGTTTCCCTTCATTCTCTTCTAGGAAACAAAAGAAAAAGAGCCCCAAAAAGCAGGGACCCATGTACAGCAGCGAGTTTCAGAAGCGGTGTAATATAGCAAAAGGCAAAAGTTGATTATTTCTAGTCAGAGTGGAAAAAAAAAAAGAAGAAAAAAACCATAAACCCAGTGGATTAGTAAAACCCTTCCATCCGTCAGACCACTCAAGTGCAATCTTTTGCAGAAGAAACACTGCAGGAACAGAGGAGCAGATGGGAACAGGAGTGAATGAGATCAGTTTTACAGTCAGGCTTCTCAGACTTTCATGTCTCTACATGCATTTCACTGCGGTAGTAAAAAATTTCTGGGTTTCCCCCCCGCGTCAAGACTTCTTTGGCAAAGATAAGCACAGGCCAAATGGCTGCTACTGATAACATTTTCACATTCAGTGCTGGAGCTGAAGTTGTAGCTGATTTACCAGCTTTCTGTGTACAAGGGGACGTTTATTCCCCTCCTCACTGAACTGATAGAGTCGTTTCTTCCTGGCGACTTTTTCTGCAGGGTGTGGAACGTGTTAAAGCAGGTTTGTGGCATTTATGTAAGGGTGGATTTTTTTTTTAATCCTTATCTGCATGTCATCTACTGGATTTTCATATTTGCATCTAGGGTGTTTTTTGTGTGTTTGAGAAAGCTGTGCGTTGTTCTGCCTGCCTTGTTGCTTAGAACAGGTCTATGAGGAAGACAAAATTGGTGCCATCCCTCAAGACTTCGAGGGCAGAGGAGTTTCAGAATCAAATTTAGCAGCTTCAGTCATCTTTGCAATGATTTTAAACTGCTCACAATGAAACAGCCACAAGTTCTGAATATATACAGAACAATAATTTGACCTTAAAAAGACACACAGGTTGATACAAGTCACAGACTTTGGATAAATCTGGGGTTTTTTGTTCTTTCCTGAGGAAAGGAAATAATAATTTCATTTACCCACTTTTTAATGTGTTTTTTGTTTAATTAGTGTTTTCAAAGACGAGATGAATAAGGGGTCCTCAGAAGTCTGCCACAGGTAACAGTTGCTTTTTACAGGCTTTTGTTCAGCACATTGCATGTGTGGGTCTCAAATAGTTTACACAGAAACAGAACTGTTTCTTTTCAGGAACTGGAGAAAAATAAGCCAGGAGGAAGTGGAAGAGCTGTTTTGACAAGTCAGGGACGCATAAAGCTTGTGTCTGGGACCTATTCTATAAGCAATCAAAAAACCCAAAACATAAACCCCCCTGTCTTGTCCTCTGTGACCTGCACGAATGGACATGGCAACGTGAGAAGTCTGAGAGCATTAGCAGAGCTTTATCCAGTACAATGCTATATTTCTGGAGTTCAGCCTGCAGAATTTCTGGGCTCAGCACTAAGCCATGGGGCATTTGCTTTGTTGAAAAGGGTGAAAGAACATGATGCAGACTGCCTTCCGTCCAGTTCAGGCTGCCTGACAGAGGTTAACCATGCAAATCATCAGATGGGAGAGCAGCATGTAATGTACTGCAATCATGTATTTCAAGCACCTTTTAAAATGTTCAAGCTTGTTAGGTTTCTTTCACAGAACTGAACTCAGGCATTAAATGTGGCTGAGGTTCCCTATTGCTAAGTAAGACCAACTCTAAGGGCAGTCCACTTGCTGTAACATGCAACATTTACAGTAGCGACGACTAAATTCAATGTTTTTTTCTTCCCAGACTTTTGAAGGTAAATTGGTCTTCATCTTCAAAATGTACCCAGGTGTTGTTAAATCGTTTTGTGGCTTTTTAGCTGTGCTTTCAAAATGTAATTGCAGTTCTCCTCCTTCCAGAATAAAGGGTGCTAGAAAGTCTATTTACCTCATTTATTAAATTTCACACAGTTAAATGAAGTGAAATAAGAGCTTGAGTCAGATCCCATTCGTTTCAACAGCAGTCTTTCCACTGAGTTTTAGTCAAGGCTTAAATGAAGATCAGAAGGTGATCCAGAGCTCATTTACATCTAATATGCTCTTCTGCTATTCCTCTTAAACATTACTGGAGGCTTTTCAAACCCAGCAGCATGTATCAACTTGCTCGCTCGCCAACATGTGCAAATACCCAGATTTGGGCTGGAAGCTGAGTGAAAGCTTTAGCATTTATTCCCATGAACATTTAGTACCCAAAGACAAACTTTTAAAGCTTTTTTATCAGCTTTTTTTTGTTCTTTGTAGTTAGTTGTGAGGACATTTGCTACATTAGTAACTTAAACGGCACTTTTATTGTTTGAAGCAGTAAATGCTGTTTATCTGAGTCCTGTCTGCAGTTTTTGTTTGGTTTTAGCCTTGCTTGAGAAGGTCATCTCATTCTTAAGGGGCATGATGTCTCCCCGGGAATTTTGGAGTGTAGATCTTCCTTTCTGTAGCTTTCCAACTGGAATCCATAGGAGGCTGGACCCAACTTTGGAGGAAGCCTCAGGCAGGGCTGTGGCTGGGCAGGACCATGCACAGAAGTCAATGGGGTTGCCGTAGAGGTGGGCACATGTAACTCGAGGCAGCAAGTGAAACCTGTGCGGTTGCAGTTGTGTTTTCAGCAGTCCTTCACATGCATTGCAGTCTCTAGAGAGGTCAGTCTGCTTATCTGGGAGAGATACATATATTTGTGCACCTCTAATCATATATTCATTGGTGAAAGAATAAGGATGTGCTGCATTTGTAATGGCAAGCTTTTAGTCTTCTACTTGCAATTAGCTGTAAGTGATTTCTCTTGCCCTTCCTGAGCCTGTGTGTGAGTGCTCACATAGAATTGGCACCTCGGGATTCAGAAGTACGTGCAACGAGCACCACGGCTCCCTTTGACCATAAGGCTTGATCTAATAGAAATAAAGAAAAACATATGACTTTTTTCATTGGAAGGCACAAATTAAAATACGCAATTGCAATGTTTCGTGAAATTCCACATGCTAAAATGTTCACAGCATAGTTTAGTGCCTTTAACTATCATTTCTCAAATTGACTCATTTTGAAGCAATTTTAAACACTTTCAGTGCTGATGTAACTGACAACTGGTCCCACATTTTCACGGGCACACATCTTCAGTTTCTTTTTATTGTGCTGTAAAGTCCTGCTGCTCCGTAGATGTTGCCAGAACAAACAACAGTGAAGAATGTAGGGTTTTTTAGACCCTGGAACTTGAGGCTTATGTATCTGTTGTCATCCACTTGTTTTCCCAAATATCCTGGTGTAGGTCTTGAGATGCCACAGCCCTGCCACACACGTCTCGCTAGACTCAACTCTTAGTGAGCCATGCCCGCTGTTGGAGGTCTCTTGGCCTCTTGCTGCTGTGCCCTGTGCAGACTTTTTACACCACTTGCAATGACACAGAAATTCACTGTGGATGTCAGAACCATTGCCTTTCTATGAGCCATTTCCCAGGGCTTGAACCTCATGTGGATGGGGCTGCATGACATTTCCTTATCACGCTCCAGAGCAGACTTCAAATAGCAGAGTCACCATGGCCTGAGTTTCTATAAAGATGGTTAAAAAGGTGGGGAAGGTGCCTGTGTGGTTTTCTGCGCAAAATTTATTAAGTGTTGTGTCTAACGTTTATAAACTAGTCGTTATCATTTGTGTATATATGTGTGTGTATGTTTGCATAGCGGTTGAAAGATATGAAGTTCCCTTATTCTTGGTTTTTCCTCACTAATAAATTGTAGGAACAGCTCATTATTTAAGTTCACTGGTGATTGCACTTGCAGTTGACCTGCCCTTTCCCTTGAGGAACAGCTCAAAAGAGAAAGCCCGGTGCAAACTCTTGGTTGCGTTTGTAGCAGCCTCTCCAGAGAGTGCCAGCGAGAAGAACAACCCAGCAGCAGCACTCCCGCTGCTGGTGAGGACATCTTAGGGAGCTTGACTTTCTAGCCATCATTCCCAATAAATAGCCTGCAAAACTCAAGGCAAAATCACAGTGCACCAGCCACTGGCTGTGTGTCAGGGGCACGGGCTGAAATGGAGCTTGGAGAAAGGTCGAGGCCTGAGTGGGGCGTCCTGGTACTGCTGGGGGTGTTATCCCCAAGTGCTTTTCGGGGCAGTTGCGTCCCAGCATCCCTTTTTCTGTCTAGTATGTGTTCTGCAGTCTTTGATGTAGGACCTTGCCTTTGGCTATCATTCAAATAATGTTGTTCAGAGGACTTATTTTCCTAGATTATACAAATCAGCCTGTGCAGGTCATCTGTCCCTCTTTGTTGTTTAGAACTCCAGCAACGTTTGTGTCATCCACAGGCCTCCTTAGCAGTGATTTCATGTCTTCTTACAGATCACTGACAAAGCCATGCGGAGAAAACTGATATAAATCCAGGTTATCTTTAAGTACCCCACTAGAAATACCCCATCTCAAAATTCCCATCTCTTATTCATCTTTAGAAATCAATATTTTCCCTAACTGTAGAAAAGCAAGGTGACAATTCCCATTTCTTTGAAATTCTGCTGATATTTACAGAAAATATCTGTCACCTCCACAGTTTCATCCTTGGAAATTCAGAGGGGAAAGCTTAAACTCTGAGCTAACCCTCCCTTGTCTTTGTACTTGCTCCAAATTTACACCGGCATCAGTGAGAGGAGAATTTAATCCCCCATCCAGTTCACGTTGGAGCCACGGGAAAGACTGATTTCAGCACATCCTGGTCTGGCCTTAATCTGAAGGATTAATGAAGATATATGCTGAATTAAATAATGACAACAGAGAAGAATAATAGAAATATTGCTTTTTAAAAAAAGCACCCTGGGGAATTAATAAGGCTGAATCCCTTGTTGTCAGAAATACCGTGACTGTGGCGAGGTCTCCACTCAGGAGCAAGTTGGTTTGTATATGATTATTTCTTTTTCAGACAAAGGCACTCACCAGCAATCACACCATGCAGCTGTCATGCTGCCTCCATCCCTTGCAATTCAGGACGTGTCTTTTGGCATTGAAGGGCAGGTCTCCACTCCTAGCTGGAGCAAGGGAAACCTGAAATAACATCTAGACATGAAAGTTGTTTTTGTCAAGTAAATGGAAATAAGAAACCATCTGGGAAAGCTTTCCCTTAAGGCATATTCTTTTTCTCAACTTTGGCGTTAGTTTTGGTCACTTTTGCAGTTACAGTTTCCATTGGAGTATTTTTGAGAGCTCTGTCATTGTTTTGGTCCCAGTGTGTCTAAAAGCTGGAATCAATCTCAGCAACTGCATTACTCTAAACCACACTGTTTGAGCAGGGACTTACTACAGCCACGTGAGGTTGTTTTTCCCAGTGTTTTGAATTAAAGCATTTGAATATGTGCAAAAACCATTATCTTCTGCAGAAGAATTTCCAGTGCCCAAATGCTGCTGTCATTAAGCTGAAACTGGACTTTTCAGGCGTTGAGTGGGTTTGCAACTGCTGTTCTCAAGGGAAAACATCTGCCTGCATCTGAGCACTGTTTGTGCTCCTCACCTGTTTCTTAGCTTTCCTTTCCACAACTTCCCACAGCACATTGCAGCAGATTTGGTGTTCTTTTTGTGTCACATGAACTTCCCTCTCTCTTGAAATTCTTACTCAGTGTGTTAAGCAGACTCAACCCAGCAATGCTGAAATTTCTCTATCCCTTCCTCTCTCACGTTGAGGAACTTGTGAATATAAATGTTTCTATTTAACCAGTTGATCATATATAACGTAATGTCTCTTTTTTATTCCAGCCTCTGGTATTTCATACCCCGTTTTCTTTAGGGAAATCATTACATGTTTCTTTCTCTTTCTGTCTGGAAACAGGCTAGTCATGATGACAAGTGTCCTGTCTGCTCTAGTACTTCCTTGTAACCTTAAATGCCATTATTTTGATAATTTGACTGCACTATCTGCACTGTGCTGGTTTCCACAGTAGGTTGGGTGGATCTGTTCAATAGCTGTAAGGGTATGCTTTGAAGCTGGTTAAAAAAACTACCTGATATACAGGACCAGCCCGTAGAGCTGATGTGCATATTGATGCTTGAATGGCACAAGCGTCTTCTTTCAATTTCTGAGGTGAAGGTCAGTGGCAGCTCTCATAAAGGGACGTATGGCCAATGGCTGGTGCACTGTGATTTTGCCTTGAGTTTTGCAGGCTATTTATTGAGAATTAGTGGCATTATCTCCCCAGGCCTTCAGTGGCAGCTTTGTATCTGGACCAAGTGCTTGGGACGGTACTGCTCTTCCATGAAATACCTAAAAAAAAAATAATCAAAAGTGAGGTTACTGCTATCAAGTGACAAGAGAGGAATATTTATAAATGCATTGGCAGATTACAAATACCTCTTATCTGCAAGTTTTGTGTTGTTGTCAGTAATGACCAGAAAACCTGCAGAAGTATATAAATGCATCATACCAGGGCATATATGGTTATGATATATGAAACATGGAAAGGGACTTGCCTATCTCTGAAATTGCCTTTGTGAGTTAATATTTTGATGGGTCTGTCAGAGCTGGAGGGAGACTAACACAGGCTAAGCATGGATAGAAACAGCTGATGATTTGGGGATTGGTGATAATTTGGTTTCAGAGTATTCTCTGGGGTCTTTCTCAAGTCTGGGGCAAATAGGACTGACAGGATTGGGACTTCAGTAATCAGAGATTTTCTGGGGAAAAGATGAAAACAGATTTTATTTGTATCAGGGCAATTGCTGCAGGAACTGCTTTGTTTAATCTGAACTTGTATGGATTTGGGAGAATATAGTTGCTGAGTGTTACAGCTGGATGGATGTCTTCTATCTGCCTACCATCACTTGGGGAAAATGCCATTTAGGAAATGCTTTGGTTTCACTCCTCTACTTCGGGCTTCACAAAAAATGTATGGCCGAGAAGCAAAGGGTTGCAGAGGGTAAACCTGTTCGCATCAGCCAGAAATACTCCTTTATTAAGTCCAAGTCTGAGGCAGGGAAAGGGAGGAGCAAGCATTTCTGTGGACACAGAAAGGATTTTAGTACCCAGGACAGCCAACCCTGCATTTTTCATAAGCACTGAAGGTCAGCAAGTTTGCATGTGTCGCTACAGTGTGCCTCTTTCCTCAGCCCTTTGATTGCTGCTGCCTTATACAGCATTTGGGTATATTTGAGCAATATCTACACGTTGTTATAGGCTCTCTGTTGAGGTAATGCTGTAACCGATTCAAGATCAGCATCACTTTGGTGCTCAGGAATTGCAGCATGTGTGCTAAACTCAGCATCACATAGAATTTCAATGCTTCACGGTGGCAGTCCCACGCTGCCAGCCCTGCAGACTGCTGGGTTGTCTCTGCATCAGTGGAGAGTGGTGGCTGTGGCTCTGCGGGTCCTGTAGGTCACCGGGGCTGGGGCAGGAGAACCCCATGCTCAGCACTGCTGCACGGCCTCATGGGTTGTCCTCTCTGTGTAAGAACTTTCCAGACTGGCTGTATTTTTGTTTTGTTATGTTAAAATCCCAGGTAAACGCAAAGTTTTTGTCTCCTAGGGTTCAGCCCATGCCCTGAAGTTAAGTTCTGGATCTCAGCTTTTCTAGTGGTCAGAGTCATTTTCACCCTGAATTTTTTTGCTCTTTTTGTTTTTTTTTTAGCTAAAATGGGCTGCAGCCATGTGTAAGTGTGCACGTGGAACATATGTTATGTGGTACATACCTTCCATCGCCCCCAGCAGTATCATGCAAGTCCCCATGCCCACCAATAACTCCTAAACCTGGATAGTGCTGGCTTTGCTACACATTGAAACAAAAGTGTGTAATGACTGTATGTGGCATCATAATCTGTCCTTTGGAGGGCAAGTAGGTCAAGCTCAATAGAGGTTAAATCATAACAAATTCCATCCACTCAAGCATGCACATCCCACTTAAAACTCTGTGGAGCGAGGCGAGCACCTCATTGTCTGTGTTGTAGCCTCTGGCCAGAGTGGCATTCACACTGTAATATTATATACAGATAATTATAGCAGGTACTTTTTCAGAACACATAGGCAAAGAAATTATGGGAATTATATTATTCATCAGTTGCAAGCAGGCCATTTTCTTTCCAAATGTTCTAGTTGGAGAATTATTCTGCACCTTTGCCTGAGTTCGGTAACACTGCTGCAGGGGTTTAGTTAGTTTTGTGTGATTTGGGTTTTATTTGCTCAGCATACATACTGCTTATGACCCAGGTCCTCATTTGGTAAATACTGGTGTGATGAAATTCACTTTGTGGATGCACTTTGGAACAAACAATGGGTTGACCTTGTATCTCCTTGAGCAAATGAAAAATTGTGCCTGAGGGGGAAAGCTGCTCTGTAGTGGTCTGAGTGATACTAGCCACATACTGCTGGGTTCCTAACAGGAGCAATCCATTTTCTTCTGCTCTCTGGATCTTAACTAACATCTCATCTACATCTACTGTTTATTGCATAGAGGTTGTGATGAGCCTGATGGAGGGTACCAGTGGGTTTGCCCGTGGCTTAAGACACCTTTGGTGGAGAGCCATGAAAGTGCTCTCTAATTGTGGAAGATTGCTGGGCTATGGACAGCTTTGGCTTCAAGAGAGGATGCTGCTGCAGGCCTGGGAAAGCAGTAGAAAACCCCACCTGTGTCCTTGGGCCAGGCCTGGGAAAGCTGAAGAAAGAGAAAAACAACCGTAGAAAAGAAGAGTGTATTTTGGGACTTGCCAGCATGAGGAGAGATGCCAACTGCCTATCAGAAGATGGTTTAGGACTGATGGACAAGTATACCGAGCCAATGAGATGTTGCTTATATGTGTGTGGGCAATAGAAAAATAGTATAAAAGGATAAGCTTGTAGTTAATAATGATGGCTTTTGCTCTTGCTTGAACAAGCCTGATTCTGCACCATTTTTGGCCGTCGCATCTACTTACAGTCCAGGGGGAAAAGTAGATCCTGGAGGACCAACCTGACCCTCTTTGGAGTTTATTATGTTCCGGGTTTCCCTCTGCAGCTTCCCAAGCAGACAAGCTCCTTCTCTTGACCATTTGCTTCTGCCTCCTCGCCATCCTTGGAGCTGTTTCCAATGCATGGGGCACCATTGGTGAACCAAGTCAAGGAGCTCTCCTGAGCTAAAAATACCCTCTGTCCAATTTTTTTTATTTATTGTCCTGTGTTATTTGTGGCTTGGATCAACAGTTTGGCACGGTTCGCTGAGTGGTCCCATGGGAGAGGGAGAAGCACAAGAGTAACCATGCCCTCTGCCTGCTGCATCAGCCTTGACCTAATAAGCACTGGAAGTCTGTGTTGCTCAAGAGGTCTGACCCAGGTTCAGAGCTCCAACACTTGTCTGCTCCCAAGAGGAGCACACTCATATGAGTGCAGTTTGCCTTAGGGTTTTTTGCAGCGAGCTGGACTGTGCTGTTGCGCAGTCTGACCAGTGCCAATCCGTGTAAGGTCGATCAGGGCCACAGGTGACCAGGAGGATGCCACCAAAGAAGGCTCCTCCTTTGGCTCAGACACAGCATAAACACTGCAGCTTTTGCATGGGGCCTGCCTTGGGGACCAGGGCGGGTCTTTGCTGTTACCCCCAGGGGTGAAGCAGGGGCACCAGGGTGTTTGTGGACCCTGAAGACCACAGCACGCTGACTTACACACCTTTATTTCTGTGAGAAGTCTAAACTGCACCTGCTCTTGCATTCTGTTTGAGCATTTTCAAAAATCACACTGTTTTAAAGTTCAGATATGAGATGCTTAAACTGAGCACCCAAGCTGAGGTTTTTGAACTGTCAGAGAGTCTCTTATTGCTGGCTTTTTCTTTGGTCATAGGATAACGTTGCGTAAAATTCAAGATGACCTTTGGGGCAACTCTCTTGCTTTTCCAATCAGTTCGAAGCCTCTTCACCCCTGTCCCCAACAACATCACATTTTTCAGCACAGACTAGGGTACCTCTGACTTTCTGCCTTCAAAATGTTACCACTCCACAGGACAAAAAACCAACCCTTTCTGTGACTCTAGCTTATAATTTGCCATCCTTGTACTTGAAGCAGAAGGCAAATACAGATTTTAAGCATGAATGCATTGTAACAGTTAGGTTTGAAAATGGTACAGAAAACCCCGCTTTGGATATCAAAAGCAAATGTAAAGAAATTCAGAAACTCAAATGTGAAAAGGGTCTTTTTCTACACTTGAGGCTCATGAAGTAAAAAGCAGCTTAGATGGTGTACTCAACGCCCCTGTTACACTGTCCCCTTTTATTAGCAGTTGCCACTTTGATCCCAAACATTCTAATGTGTATCTAGACGTATAATGAGAAATAACTGAAGGAATGTGAGTGAGTAGCCTTGCTTTAAACATTGGCCAAGAGTATTTAATCTGTTATCACTGTAACTCCTTAATGCTGTCTGTACTGAGAAGTAACACATGTTCAGTGAATGGTTTTGGTGATTGGTAAGTGTTTTTATCAGCACTTATTATTTTTTCGTACTGGTAAAACATCAGCTGTTCGGCAAATCTTCCACAGGTGTCATCTTATGGTACTGGCACCGAAACCGATTTCCAGCTTTGTCAAGAGGCTTTGTTATTCGCTTTGCAGCACCCCAGACAGTGGTGTTCCAGCTTGTGATTGGTGCTTCTAGGAATTGTGGCTCTACGAAAGTATCTTTTCATGTATTATTTTAGCCAAGTTAAAAGAATTCAGTTCTTTCAAGTGTGCTGTGGAAAGCAGTGCTGTCAGGGTAGAGTTGCATTGTGACAATGATAAGAGAAAAGCTTCCTTTTGCTCCCACTGAACAGCAAAGCTGGGCTGAAGCTTTCCACCTGGAAGAAGGGGTTGTGAAGTTTCTCATCATGTTGCCTTGATTATTGTTCTGCTTTCTTCTGTATCAGCATAACTCAGAGATGTTTTCATTTTAGCTGTGTAGAGATAGCCCAGGGAAAGACTGTCTGAGTCCAGAGGTTTTGGAGGTTTTTGGTGGTGGTTTTTCTTCAGAGCAATTTGTATTTTGCTCTTTCATTGCAATCAAATATAGTGGTGAGAACTTTTGTTGGTTCTTCTAGATTTGATAAAGCACAATAATACAATTTCAGACAGGGACTAGTTTTCCCATCATGCTCTTACAAATGTTTCCAATGTCAGTGGTGCCCTGCGTGATGCCTCTTCCTTCCTCACCAGCAAAGCAGAGAAAGGTGTATTTGTGTGCCAAAGTAGGCCAGGACATCTCCTGAATCTTATCGTACTCCCAGAATATTGGGGTGGCAAGAGATGTGTATGCCCTGGGTGTTCAATTTGCTCTTAAAGCCTGGATTTGTAGCATGAGGGATGCTGCAGGAAGCTCCTGCTTCCTGCCACTGAGCTTACAAAGAGACCCTAAAGAAATGTAAACAGGTTCTCAGGGAAATAGGCTTTGGTGTTATCTGGCAGCATACCCCTTCCAGTAATGTGTGATGGTACTGTATCAGTGTCCTCTCCTCAGGAACTGAGTTGTGTTTGTGTTACAGAAAACTTAGTGCTACTTATGTACAGAAGCCTCATTTTGGAGTTTTTCATGTAACAGAAGGTGATGGAGGGTGATTCCAGCTCTACATTCTGGTACATGTGTGTGTGGGAAACATTGGATACTGCCTACACTATTGCCACCAGAGACACGACAGATGAGGTGCTTGTTTCTCATGAAGCTGATGCTTAACTTACTGTGGTGCTTGTGAAGATAAGTGGGTTACAAGTCTTTGCTCTGTACTTATTCTTCCTTTCCTTCATGGAGCTTTCTTCTTTCCTCCACAGTTTGTCAGGGGACAAATAACAAGCTGACCCAACTGGGACATGTGGAAGACCATTTCACCAGCCTGCAGAGGATGTACAACAATTGTGAGGTGGTACTCAGCAACCTGGAGATTACATACGTGGAGCACAATCGTGACCTCTCTTTCCTGAAGGTTAGTGTTCACAGCCAATGTAAAAGAGTCTTACTCTGTTAAGAGAGTCTTAGACCGTTTTTTTAAGGAAAGGACAAAGGATCAGCTACTGATAAAATTCTGTGGTGAGCCAGGAAACATTCCCCAGTAATGTCAGAGAAATGGCAGCTCACAGTCTAAGCATACCTGTACGCTGCAGGATATGCTCAGCTCTACTATACAAGTCAGGTGCTTTGAGAAACAGCTTTTGAAGCACTTGCCAGCCTGTGCTGGGTGCCATGCAGGAGGGTGTCTTCTTATTTATAGTTACAATTACATCTTTATCCATTGCCTTACTTCTCAGAGAGCAAAAGGCTTTTGGGTGCTTGTTGGGCAAAGCAAAGCACAAAGTGAGAGGCAGCACAGTGATGGCAGATTCTGAAGTGTGAATGCGTTTGCCCTGCTCTCCAAACTGTGACCCCTTCCCCTGCCGCGGTGGTGAGTGCCTCTGTAGCCTGTACTGCTCACACCCTGAGCAGGCAGGCAAGTCCTCTGCACAACTTACCACGGGGATTCTTCGTGTGATCTCCAAGATAATTCCTGTGATTGGCAAACAGGCTACTCCCACTTCAGCATTTGTTTTGTGCACAAGTGCATGAGCAACTCTGGCAAGCTGAGGAGGGGGAAATGGACAGGGGAGAGATGTTATAATGCACCCACAGCGTGGGGAGGGGCACTGTCTGACATGGGGACCTCCAGGTTCTCCACCAGTAAGTAACAAGCGAGATCAGAAAATACACGGTTCAGGCACATGGGTTATGAATATGATGGTATTACCATTCTTCTTTCTCAAGCACAACTTAGAGCTCCGTGTTCCCAGAACGTAAAAAGTCTCTTGAAAAGTCACTGGTAGTCTTCATAGAATAGGAAAATATTCTAAGTGGTAGCCCGAGGGCTTTAATTTATGGTGATTTTTGTAGGAGATAGAAATGCACACATTTCACAGTGCAAGGCAAGAATTGACCTACATGCAGGAACAGTACATCACTTGTTTTTTTGTTCTGTAAATATATATTACTTACAAAGGAGAAGCTTGCCTGATCTTCCCCTCTGATGAGCAGGGGAGGGACACAGAAGAGAGAATATAAGAGCCTGATTCAGATGGCATCTCCGTGCTGCCAGTGGCTGGAAGCTGTGCAAATATTTAGGGGAAGCATCACACTTAGTTGCCATGTCATACATGATTGCCCTGTTCTCCTGTACCTCCTAGTCAGCCCCACTTACCCTTGCTTGGGGACAGAACAGGGTTAAGCTGGACCTTTTCAGTGACCCCCTTGGTAGCTGCTCAAAGGGTGAGTTTGTACCTGCTTTACCGGCAAAGTTTTCCACATAGTCCCTTTTTGTTCTCAGATTTATTTATTGTAATGAGATTAAGTGGTTTGTCGTTCCTCAGAGTTGAGAGACGGTGGATTGGAGGGGCGGGGAAAGTGTTGAAACGCACTGTGGATTAAGCACCTTGTTTCTTCTGCTGTTCTCTCAGACGATACAGGAGGTTGCAGGCTACGTGCTCATCGCGCTTAACATGGTGGATGTCATTCCCCTGGAAAACCTCCAGATCATCCGAGGCAATGTGCTGTACGACAACTCTTACGCCCTGGCAGTGTTATCCAACTACCACATGAATAAAACCCAGGGACTCCGGCAGCTGCCAATGAAACGGCTCTCAGGTGAGACGAGGCCCAGAGTTGGAGGCACCTCCAAAGCGGACTTCAACTGCTTAGCTGACTGATATCAAGGTCCTGTTGGAGATTGCCTCTCAAAGCCGCATGCCACCAAATCCTGCTTTCAAAACAAGGATCTGAATGTAGTTTCCTAACTGTTTTCTGGCTGGACAGTCTTCTTCAAAAGAAGAAGAAAGTCCGTAATTTCCCATTGCAGAAAGTTGCAGAAAGTCCAAAACATCAGCAAGATGGTGGGATTCATCCCCCAAACTGGCAAAGAAATACCTATTCGTTGTTTTGCATTATTGGATTCCAATGCACACATGTCAGTGTTTTCTGTTAAGCCCCTGTGGGAACTGGAGATCTCTGTGTTAGGATCTCACCCGGTCTCTGGCTGGGCACACCAGCAGTGCTGTCTCTGCCAGGTGCCATGGCCCCGAGAGCTGGCACCAGGCAGAAAGCCACATATAGTGGCATCTTCATGGCATCCACGAGCAACTGGCTCTCCAAAATCTGTCAGTCTGAGCCTGGTGTTAGTTACACCGTTAGGAGTGCAGGTGCCATGCAAATTGTCCTCTTCTGTCAGCATCGTGTGGCTGAGGTGGAGAAATACGTGCTTTATTTCTCTGTCTTCAGATCAGAGACAGAAGTCTTAGGGATTGGCTTCACTTACCAATTTGTTTCTTTCTGTAACAGAAATTCTCAATGGAGGTGTTAAAATCAGCAACAACCCCAAACTGTGCAACATGGACACTGTTCTCTGGAACGACATCATTGACACAAGCAGGAAGCCTCTCACAGTGCTTGAATTTGCAAGCAACCTCTCTTCTTGTGAGTATCAACTTACCAAAAACACTATATGTGCCCCCCTCCCCCCATATAATGAACATCCCATCTTCCATGCAGTAGGTTTCTGGTCCAAGAATTTCTTCGTGAGGGCCACCAAGCCCTGTTTCAAGGGAAGTGCTTTCATTTCTGCACCACTGGCCTAAGACGGAATTTTTCATGATGGTTAGGTCCTTAACTCTCAGCTCAGCAAAGTTCTTGGGAATGTTTCTCTTGGTTTAAGGCAGTACCCTAAATATGTGTTCTTCAAAGACAGCTCAGAAAAGCATGCATTCATTTGCTTTCCAGCAATCTTCTGTTTACAATGTCAAGCTTTGGTCTAGAAAACCCTTATGGGTACCTTTGTGGAGTTGCTTTAAGCCTTTTTAGAGCTGAGGCCCAGGTTGAGTGCCATAAAACTCTGCTGTTTGGTGCTGCACAGGTTACCCTTGCAAAAGGAATCATAAACAGGCAGATAAACCTGACGCTTCAGAGGAGGGGATATTTGAAAGTTTGTGTAGCATATGCTTAGAGCAGGCTCCAGCTAATCCTTCAGCCTTATGAGTCTCTTGTAAAATCCCCAGTCATTTCACGGAAAGGAGAGTTTATTTTTGTTTCTGAGCATTTCATTTCTGGCACCATAAATTGGCGGGAAAACATATTTTCTTTATCTTCTTCCAGTTGCATAATTGCCTGAGCTAATAGCCAACTTCTGTGTTGACTTATTTTTCTGCAGAGCCCTAGCACAATCAAGGAGTTGCAAACTATACATGTCAGCACAGGAGTTTGGCTCTGAACGTCCCAGGATTGTTAATCTTTAACTTTAAAACTTTTTTTTTTTGTTTTAAAAAAAAAGTTCTTTGGTCCCACACCAAATCCATCAGCTCTTGGGACAAATGTTGGCATTTGTTCAGCTATTTGATGGGTGATGGAGGGAGGGAGAATCACATGGTGTTAGCAGGAAGAAACACTCTAGTAGGAAATGCCTTTCAAATGTAGTGAATTCCTCGTTAATCTGCTTAGACAGCCATTTATGGCTTTAATAATCTAAAGTAAGTTGGTTCTCTGGGACTTTACTTGTCATTAAAAGAAAGAAAAAAGGAAAAAGAGAGTAAGGGGGGAGGGATGGGAAAGAACCCAGCGCTGAACCTTGGAGGTCAGGCGGAGTGTCCACCCACCCTGTCACCTTTCCATCAATTGTCCATCTGCAGTGTAGTCCTCCACTGAGGTGTGTTTTTGGCAGAGGATGGGAGGAGGGTGCAAAGCAGACAAGTCAAATTACTTTGTGGTCGGAGTAGCTGGCAGTTGCCTGTGAATCCAGTTGGATTTGTTTTCTTTTAGCACTGCGTTGTTCAGGAGCACTGATTTACATGTGGCCTGTAGTGAGCAGCTGGCACATGCCCGGCTGCGAGCCGGTGGTGACTTGCCACTGCATGCAAACCCCAGCAGAAGGGCCAGCTGGGCAGCAGCTGAGATTCCTGTTCCTGGGAAAAATATGCCTCTTTCATAAGCTAGACTGGCTGGGTACTGTGCTCTCCTGCTCCAAGGTGAGGGAGTGGAGAACTGCATGTAGGAAAGCAGAGATGAACAGAGGATAAGGATTTAAGCTCTCCATTTGTTTTTTTTTTTTTGAGCAGTGTTATATAGGTGTACCGAGCAGGAAATCTCAAGTCACTATTTTCTGTGGTTCAGGGTATGTTGTTGTTTTCCCTGTTTACAGAATACTATACTCTGTCTCGCGTTTTAGGTCCCAAATGCCACGTGAACTGCTCAGAAGACCACTGCTGGGGCCCTGGTGAACAGAACTGCCAGAAATGTAAGCCTGCAGATGAGTTAAGAAACAGCTTGTGTGCTCTGACAGACTAAATTTCTGTCCACTGAAAAACTAACCTGTCAAGTGCAAATTAGTGACACGTGTATCGCGCTTGTCCCTCTCCGCTTCTCACTGTGCACACCACGGACAGATGTGGGCTGCAGAAGGGCAGTTGTGGGGAGGACAGCCCTGCCCACCCCCACGAGGAGCTCCCTTTCTGGAGGGGAAACCTCAAGGCGGTTTGCCTTGGGTTTGGATTTCCCTGCAGGTGTGCTCTTCTTCCCGAAGCAAAATTCTGCAGGTGCCTCCTGCATTGAAAACTGCAGTGTGTCGCCCACAGCTCTTTCCCATCTGCTCTTGGGAGCATTTATTCTTTCAGTCATTTTGCCATATAAGAGAGAACACAGTAGCTGCGTGGTGAATTGGTTGCCTTCCTGCTGCTTCCTGCAGAGTCATTCTGCAGGCCAGTTAATGATGCTTTGGGTTATTTTCTACTCCTAGAAGTATCAGCATAACCCAGTTTTTGCTGGCTTTATTTCCTCTTTTTGGAATCCCTGAAGGTTTCTTCAGTAAACACAAAAGGTGTCACCTTCACATGGGTATAATCACACTGTGTTCTGTACTCAAAGGACCTTTGCAAGGTTCTCTGAAAATGTGTAGCCATCTTTAAATCTGTAAATGGAAATGTTTGGCTGCCTGTGTTTTGCTGTAAAATTGTGCAGGTAGCCCAATTGCCTGATATTAAGAGAGCAACAGAAACACCCATTTAAAAGTGCCTGAGATTTTGCAAGGTTTTATTTTTCCCAGGCTAAAGGCTGAGGACGAAGATCATCTCAATTTGATTCACTACTCAACTGTTTGGTTTTTTTCTCTAAAAAATGGGAAATACACTGTTTCTGATTCTTTGTCTTGTGAAGAGTTCAGTGGGAAAAAACTCTGATCTCGACATAATGCAAATGGAAACAATATCCTATAGTCAGTTTTCCATTGCAGATAATCCCCTAAGTTTCTTGTCTGCAAATACCAAGCCAGATCTGTATGACTCAGGGCTTGAACAAAGGAATGTATATCTTTTCTGTCTTCATTTAGTTTAAGTTTTCCAGTGAGCTCTGCAGTTTGGCTCTCGAGGTGGACAGTGGCTCTGCGCACAAAGCCCTTCCCAGGTTGGTCCCTGCAGCTGAGGCTGCACAGCTGTCTCAGGGCCTTGCAAAACCTCAGGTCTCAACCCTGAAAGCTTTCAGCGTTTACAAACTCTCGCTGGATTTGGGAGGTTGATGAGTGCATAAAATGAAACCTTTTGCAGGCTCTTGCTTGTCTCTCCAGGCATGTGAGAATGTGGCCAACTGAAAATGTATCCCACATTTCCATATGTGGGAAAGTTTTGGGGATATGTAACTTTCTCCTGAAAATGAACGTGGGATATTTTGCACGAAGTAAAAACGTCTGCTGTGATAGATTTTTCCAGCAAGCTCTAGTCAATAGCTATCAAAGTGACGAGGTGCTTTATTCCCCTGCTGATGCTTATGAAAAAAATGATATCAAAACACTGTTCATGTAGAACAATGTGCCTCTTATTCCCCTGTTTCTAGTTGAATGAAGGAGTTGGTATCAGAGAAGCTAGTACGTATTGTGGAAATTATCTGTTTCCTTGAAAGTGTACCCTCTTGCTTGCAAGCCAACAAGAATAATAAAACAATACAGTGGGGATCGAAAGTGTATAATGGAAAAAGATAGAATGTACGATTTTTAAAAAATCAGTTATATGCCCTTTAGCAGTCTACTTATTGCAATAGTTTTCTGTTAATTAACGGCCTTCTGTTTTGGACTTACAGGGATTCCTGGTGATAGTGTAACTCATTTGTGCCAGCTGTGGAGTTGATAGCAGTTAGTGCAGGCACAGCAGAAATGCTCAGGCTGCTGTAACAAAGCAGACTAGCCATCAAGTTTCTCTCGAGTCCAATGCCAGGCTCTGTGAATTAGTTTTGTTTTTTTTTCTTCTAGAGAACAAACAATCCCATTTCTGTTTTTTGTTAAGTTTGGGGTTTTTTTAATTGTTCTGATTATCCTTTTCTCTGCTTTGCTATTCAAATGGAGACACTTTCCCAGTTCTCAACAAAACGTTGCAGGCAGTTTCTGCTTCCCTGAAAAAAAAAGCTGAAACAGGGCCAGTTCTTCCTCTGGGTTGTTGCGGTGGTGCAAACCCTGCGGGAGTTGTGTAATGAAGATAAAATTTGGCCAAGGAATTGAAGCCTAAAGAAAAAAAAATTCAATGTATGTATGAGATCTGTTTGCTGAGTGTCTCTCCCCTCTCTCTGCAGATTTCAGAATATTTTTAGTGCATTGAAGGGCTCCTGACACCACACCAACAACGTACGGTTTCCAGTTTTAGGATGGAGTCCTGGCAGTTCTGTTGTGTTGCTTTTCCCCACGCTAGCAAAAATAATAGCATTTTTTTCAGTGAAATGAAGACATATCCTGCTCTGTTGCCCAGCCGTAAGATGCAACGTCTCCACAGTGTTTTTCTTGTTGTGACAGGGACTTGGTTGCTCTTTCTAAGCAGGACATATTTCCTGGCTGGGATCAGAGTTCTTAGCACCTCACAACCAAGATAATTACAGGCTGAACACAAGCCCTGCCCACCACCACCCACACCAGCTCTCAACCCTCCCAAACTCTGGCCTTGTATGAGGACAGAATGTGCATCCCATGAGGAAAATCTAGCGCAGATCCTGCACCAGACCATTTCTCCATATTTCTCGATCTCGACAAGTGCAGCTGATGGGTTGTTTTTTTTTTTCATTTTCTCTTGTATCTTGCAGTAACAAAAGTCATCTGTGCCCAGCAGTGCTCTGGCCGCTGCAGGGGAAAGGTGCCCAGCGACTGCTGCCACAACCAGTGTGCTGCGGGGTGCACGGGGCCCCGGGAGAGCGACTGCCTGGTAAGGATGCCACACCACCACCACCACCACCACAGCTCCTCAAACCCTCGGCAGGGCGAGGCAGGCTCTCAGCTGCGTGTCCTCCAGCTGCCTTCAGCCTGAGAAGCCTGAGAGATGCTGTCCTGGAGGGCACTCCAGGATTTCCCTTCGTGGGTGAGAGGAAAGATGACGTGAACTTCACAGCATCCTTAGCTGGTCTTTACTGACGCTACCAGTGGACCTTCCTAGTGCGTTCTAGACCAGTGTTAGTGCCTTTGAGTGAGTTCAAAGTTGTTGCAGAGCATCTAAGTGGTTGCTGGAGGGCAACTTCCCCACACAGGCAGGTCTCCAGGTCCACAGCAGCCCCCGTGGTGCAGCAGTTTTGCAGGTCAGGACAGGTTTGCCTTGTGCTCCAGAGCACTAGCCAGTAATAATCTTGACTTACTAAAGCAAGAACTTGTAAGGGGAATAACATATGATGGGTCTTAATTTTTTTGCATTTCGTTGAGCTTCAGATGTGAAATCAGGGCTTCCCTTTCTGGCTTTCACTTGCCACAAAAGCACTGTGTTTGGGGAACCCTGGGACAGTGGAAAAAAAAAGTCCCATTGCTTTTCTACAAGAGGTTCAGGGGATTGGTGCATATGTGGTTTTAATTTTCCCCCATGTTAGCACTACAATACAAAACTACAATACTGAATTAAGGGACATATGAGTAATTGCCATAGAGGCCATCCAGTCTGGATTTTGTTGTTGTTATCTTTGTTCTTGGTCCCCTTTTAAGTTGTGTGGCTATGATGCCATTACTGGCTCACAAGGAAGACAGTTATTCTCTCTCATCTGGAAAGCCAGAGAAGAAGAAAGGGCAAAAAAGAGTGATTATTTAACACAGATTCAGATTGGAAGAACCAACTTGCCCTTCATAAATGCCTGCTAAATTGTTCATTACCTGCAGCCAGGTGTAATGGCTTCGGTTTAATATTTAGCCAGAAAAGTCAGTAATCGGCAGGAAAGGACTTGATTTGATTTAGGTTATTAAAAAGTGGCCAAGAAAAGTACCATTTGTCTTGATCCAGTTGCTGCCTGTAGGGAAAATTTTCCTGTCTAAGGCATGCAGATTTACTCCTGTTCCCACGTGAATCCCAGAAGCTCTGCACCAGGGGTGCCAAGGTTTCTGGCTCAGAAAAAGAAAAGCTCATGGTTTCTGTTTAGAAGAAAATATTAAACTCAGTTGCCCAGCCTGAAGAAACATTTCACTTCCAAAGTCTGAGGGACCATCCCTGTAGCTGCTTGGGGCTTCCATTAGAGCTAAGCAGGAAACAGATGAGGCCATCAGAGTGTTTGAAAGGCCCAGTGTAAAACCGTTGTGTCTTTTGAAGGAGAAAGAGGTTTGATGGGTGCTGTTGTTCAATGGCAGGCATGCCGCAAGTTCCGGGATGATGCTACGTGCAAGGACACGTGTCCCCCATTAGTCCTGTATAACCCCACCACTTACCAGATGGATGTCAACCCTGATGGAAAATACAGCTTCGGAGCCACTTGTGTGAAGGAGTGTCCACGTAAGTTCACTTCATGTTGCAGCCCCAGAGGAGGTGGGAGTTGGACAGAGATGGGAAGGGACCTGTGTCATCCTTCTGTGTCGTGGCCAAGCGAAAGAGCACTTGTTCTTTTCGGCTCCCATGGGAACTGGGAACAGGTGACAAAGTGAGCCTCTTCAAACTGCATCCATCACCTTCCCTGATTCTTAATCGTTACATTCTGACTTCTGAAAGTTTTTCTCTTGGGAGACAAAAAAAGGCATCATATAAAAATCATCAAAACATTGGCTATATGGGATCAGTCCTGTGGATTGGTCAAAGCATTATCAGCTCTTAACTGGTTCTTAATTAGGACTGGCAGAAAGTAACTGCTTTTAACACTCCCTCTCAAGCCCTATGATCGTTTTCTCTACAGACGCTTGTTTTTCCTTTCTTGCTCTGCCATGTCTGTATATTTTTAACCCATCAAGACTTGAATGTTGTTTTATCCTTCTGTGACCATGCCACGCCCCTCTCTGTAAAATGGTGACAGCACTATATGTTCATCCACCTTCAAAGGAGTATTCATAGTTAATGCCTGTACTTTTCTGAGCATGCCGAAAGTTCAACCCCCTTCTTTCTTCCTGGTGTTGAAGTGCCTGTCCAGCTCCCAGTGCATCCCTCTTGGGTCTCAGTGGCCTTTGTATCCTTTTTCTCCCAGACAACTACGTGGTGACAGACCATGGCTCCTGCGTTCGCTCCTGCAATGCTGACACTTACGAAGTGGAAGAAAACGGTGTTCGGAAGTGTAAAAAGTGTGATGGGCTATGCAGCAAAGGTATGAAAAGCATGGAATAAACGAGTAAGGCTTCGAGATGATGGGTAACATTAAAAAAGTGCAGGGGGCTCTGATCTTAGTGAAGTGCAAATTCAGTATAAATCAGATCCAGTGATTGTTTGGAGATCTGATAAGCGGTTTGATCAGGAAACATGACTGTGGAGCATGCCTTCCAACTGAGATACACCACAGGTACAGTAGGTAAACTGTATGCTGTGTGCACGTGTATCTTGCACATCAGCCTTCTCCTCCTTTTGTCCTTCCAAGTACCTCAAGGGGAATAAAATGAAAATGGGACAAAGAGAGAGAGAGGAGCATGTGCCAGAGCCTGTGTGCAGAGAAACTCAGACCAGAGCTGCACAGCTGGGCAAGCAGGAAGTGGTTATCATGTGGCACTTTCTGAAAAGCAAAAATAGGCAAAAGATCTGTGAAACTCGTCTTAGAGTGGTAAGTTTGACCATATTGGAATGCTTTCTGGACTTGTGGCATCTCTGTGTTTTGACTCTTCCACATGACTGGGCTTCACTCTTCTCCCCCCTAACTTTTGTACCTCTCCTTTAATAGTGTGCAATGGCATCGGAATAGGAGAACTTAAAGGGATCCTCTCCATAAACGCCACAAACATCGACTCCTTCAAAAACTGTACCAAGATCAACGGGGATGTCAGCATCCTCCCTGTTGCATTTCTAGGGTGAGTTACCTGCTGGTCACTGAGCACTGAAAGAGAAGGGCTGGGGAGAAATCCGGGCTGAACTGTTCTTAGCCCAATTCCTCATTCTGTTTGTTTCAGGGATGCCTTCACAAAGACTCTGCCCTTGGACCCCAAGAAGCTGGAGGTCTTCAAAACAGTCAAAGAAATATCAGGTTAGCAGTGAGTTTTAAGCTGAGACGTTCTCTGACTGATACTGCCAAAAACACGGAGAGGAGGGAAATTTTTTTAAGCACACGAAGAGAAGTGCAAGTGAAGGGTTTCTGTCTCTGAGCTACCAAGGGTCACTCTTCACCAAGGTGGTCAGCAGCGCCTCGCCAGCATCACGCCCACGTAACCCATACTGGTCTCCCATCCAAGGTGTGTGGTTTGGCCACAACACCCCTTCTGCTGAACTTTCAGCCTTGGAGAAGAGTAAAAGCAGAGGAGATCCTCAGCCACCCAAGAAGCGTGCGGTGATGCAGAGGCGTGCCACTCCAGCTAAAAAAAGCCAAGTGTGTTTCTATTTGTGGAAAACCTTTCAGCAGCTCCTTAGGGGGAAGCGTGCTCAGTGGCTTGCGTCATCCTGACGGAGACACCCTCTCCAGCCTGAAGAGCTCCTCCTGGGGTGGCTGTATCTCCACGAGCACAAAGCAGCCAGCAGAGTGCTCAGCCACTGTCTCGCACCAAGCATCAATTAAAAGCAATTTTGTTCAGCCCATTATAAAATGAGCGTAACATCGGAGCTGAGTCCACAGGCATGACTCCAGTTCCCTTTTTCTTCCTCTGTTACCTGTCTGGTTCCCTTCAGGGTAGCAGTGACTAACCACAGAGCGTCCTACAGCAGCCTGCAATTTCCCAAATTCTCTCCATCCTCCCAAACACCTCAGCTGAGCAGAGAATTCTGCTTGCTTCAGCAAATCCACTCCACCTAGCTGTCTGTTCCGCTCCGTTCCTGCTTTTCAGTTTTCCTCATCCCTGAGGTCAGCTCACAAATGGGATGGAGAGATGCCTTTCTCCCACAGGACCAGAGCCCGCAGCCTCTCAGCTGGGGTATCTGCTGGCAGGAGCCGTCACTGCTGGTGACTCGGTGTGGCAGGATGTGCAGCTCACCGACATGCTCGCCTGTTGCACTCCTAAGCCCTCCTGGTGGGCTAAAAAGTAAACAGTTTATAAAACCGGGTTTAAAAATATCTCCCTGCTCCCAAAAATGTCGTGTTTCACTTCGAGATTCTCAGATAAGCATAGGGAAAGCACAAGTGCCTTCTCCTGGTGCGGGATTTGCTCAAGGAGGAGGTTCTGCTGCCAGCACTGACCACAGGTTTAATTTCATTATTACTATTTTTTAATCTTCTGTTCTTCTTTTCAGGGTTTTTGTTGATTCAAGCCTGGCCTGAGAATGCTACTGATCTCTATGCTTTCGAAAATCTGGAGATTATACGAGGCAGAACAAAGCAACAGTAAGTAAATCGTGTGCCAAAGCGACTGGAGGCAGAACGCTGTTCAGAGCTGCTCTCATCTGAGCACACCAAGGCTGCAAGCAGTGGCAGACTCAGATGTCCCAAAAGTGATGCAAAATGGGGCAAACCCTTCGAGGAGTAGAGCACTGTCTTTGTAGCAGTAGGGTAAAGACCCTGGGCTCTGTGCCACGTGTGCAGGGCCGCCCTGAGCCTGCTTGCAGGACCAGGGTCTCCCACAGCATCGTGGAAACACGGACAGGACAGAGGTAGCTGGGCAGTGGTGGGTGGAGGCTGCCAGGCACTGCAAACACCAGCAGTGCTTCCAGTGCCCTCCTGGGCTTGCCCCAAGAGGAAGAAAGACTTGGCAGACAAGCACAAACTAAAAGCTGCCCTACCTACAGCAGTTGTTGCACATCCTTTACTTCTCAGAACATGTGTCCTGCCAGTTTTAGCTTTAAAAGCCCTTGCAAAACCAGATGTGAGTATTGAGGTTGTTACATAATAGGCATGTGATGTACTGGGCAGTAAGTTTAGAGGGCTGAGCAGGACCTTGCTTGAAGAAAATGCAGTTCACAGCAACACACATTTGAAAACTTAAAGGAAAACATGCTGAGTAAAACACTGCTTACTAATTGTCTTTCTTGCATGTGTTTTCATTTTGTCCATCTCCATTTCAGTGGCCAGTATTCCCTTGCCGTTGTTAACTTGCAAATACAGTCCTTAGGGCTTCGCTCCCTGAAGGAAATAAGTGATGGAGATGTTGCTGTGATGAGGAACAAGAACCTCTGCTATGCTGACACCATGGACTGGCACAGCCTGTTTGCAACTGAGAGCCAGAAAACAAAGATTTTACAGAACAGAGATAAAAACGAGTGTGGTAAGTCAGTGCTGCGTTCCTGCTCCCCACCAAAGCTCACGCTGAAATGCAGGTGTAAGATTGCATTTTCACAATCTGAGCAAGGCTTTTTACACCCTGTGCCTCTGGCTACGAAATTCATCAGTGATACTGCTTTAATGAACGTGGTGAGGGAAAAGTGGGATTTTTTTTTTTCCCCCGCCGAGGACGTGGACTTAATGGTGTGCAACAGCTCAGGAGCTCCTTCACCGCTCTGAGCATAGTGAAGCCACTTCAGCTGAAGGAGCCAGAAGCTGTCTCCTAACACTGGGCTTCCTTGATAAGGTCAAAGCTGTTGTTCAACCATGCTGCTGTTGACTGCAGTGGTCCCTGGGCCAAAATCTAATTGTTTCTTTTTGCAGAATATGAATTTGTTGTCTTTTAGAAATGTATCATAGAACCACAGAAAAGTCATCTAGGCCAACCCCACTGCTATGGGTGGTGATATCTTTCACTAGACCAGGTTCCACAGGGCCCCATCCAATCTGACCTTGAACTCTTCCAGGGATTAGGCATCCACCACTTCTCTGGGCAACTCGTGCCAGTGTCTCACCACCCATTGTAACTGTGTCTTCATTACATCCTTTCTAAATCTACTCTTTCAGTTTAAAACCACATTCCCTTGTCCTGACACTTACAGGCCTTGTTAAGAAGTTGTTATAAGCCCCCTCTAAGTACTAAAAAGTCTCAATAAGGTTTTCCTGGAGCTGTCTCTTCCCCAGGCTGGACAACCCCAGCTCTCTCAGCCTAATTTAGCTTTATTATACATCTGTTAAGCTGTCACAGAGGAGCTTGTCCTTATTTTGGAAGGCCAGAAGTCACTCTTAATTTCAGGGTTTGGGACTTAAGCATGATTGCTCTTCTTCCACACTGCCAGGACCATTCACACGTGCTTTGGAACAGGTTGGAGAAACCATCTGGTCAGATGGAGTGAGGACGGAGAGAGTCTGAGCTCTCTCTTGCCTCGGTGTTCATGGCTTTTCTTACCTTCCTTTCTCTCTCAGCTGCTGCCAAGCATGTTTGTGACCCTCTGTGCTCAGATGTGGGCTGCTGGGGCCCAGGACCCTTCCACTGCTTCTCCTGCAGGTTTTTTGCTCGCCAGAAGGAGTGCGTGAAACAGTGCAACATCCTACAAGGGTAAGGTGTCTCAGAGGTGCTTGAGGCTTTGATGGTGATTTGGGGGTTTTGGTTTTTCAAACGTGTTGTAGCTGGAAAGAAAGCAAAAAAAAACAGGGTCTCTGCTTGCATGGGATTTCACCAGCTTTGCAGAGATGTTGTGGGAACACAGTACCTAGTTGAGGTCCCTCTTCTTTCCCAGTCAGTATTGCTTGGGAGTTTGTTCCTGCTATGGTGAACTACTGTGTGTGTATCCTAAGAAAACATTTCCTTAAGCCCACAAGGAGAGTATCTGGAGGCCCAAGGGGCTAAGCTTTATGTCTCCCCGCCATGAGAAATAAAGCAGCTTAAAGCCCCAGTGAAAATCCAACAGTGACTATCATGTCAAGTACACTGGGTGAGAGCCAGAGCCATTTACAGCCCCCAGGAGCTCAGTCATCCCCACAGCCAGGCACTCATATTTGCTCGGATGAGCAGCTCACCCTTGCAGTTTGCAAAGTTGCAGTCAAGGGAGAATAAGCTTTCATCCAAAAAGTCACTGAGAACAGCAATTTCAGGACAGAATTATTGGTTCAGCCTCACTCAGGCCATGGCAAATGAAATACTGCTTGTGTGTCAGGGCTGCAGCAGGGTTTTCAGGTGATGTAGGTGGGAAAGGTACATCTAGCACTGAAAATTACAGGGATTTTTCGATCAATCTTTCAAAATCTGACTTCTAAAGCTCCTGAGTATTAAGCAAGTACTTGTCTGGGTGCTAATGCCTCTCCTGTTTGTATTTCTCTAGTGACTTGTAGTTCAGCAGCGGTCTTTTTTTAAGTGAATTCCCCCCCAGCAGCTGTTATAACCTGAAGGGCAGATCTGGGCATTTTTTGTGTCGAACGATGGGTAGATTTAGTTTAATTAATAACACCATTACTTGAAGTGGAACAGCTTTATTGCTATTGAAACCATCTGTTCCCAACTTTCATATTTTAATGATTCATTGTGTGTTGTAGAGAGGACGTGAATTTAATTATCAGTGCCTTGCCGTTTAACTTTCCTAATTATTATTCGTAGCCTTGGAATGACTTGAACTGTTTTTGCTGATCTTTTTGCATCACTACCATTTAAAAGCCTTCAGAAATGGTTGTGAATATTCTGTGGCATTAGCTTAAACGAGAAAGTAAACTAATTTGTAGTGTGCAATCTGGAATGCCACGTGTTTCGCTGTCAACCAAATTTCCCTTACTCTTACGTCCTCGCAAGTGCTACTGGTGTGGCCAGGAGGGTGCCCTGCACCTCCTCCTGTCTCAGTCAATTTAAAGTGGGAAAGTCAGGAAAAGGAGAGAAGACTGCAGTTTATCACTCGTTAATCAGCCTGGGATTAAATTGGGCTTTTTTGTTGTTGTTGTTGTTGTTGTTTTCCAGGGAGCCCAGAGAGTTTGAGAAGGACTCCAAGTGCCTACCCTGCCACCCTGAGTGCCTGGTGCAAAACTCCACCGCATACAATGCAACCTGCACTGGACCTGTAAGAGCAGATTCAGCTTAGCAAACCTGAGCCTCAAACCGTCTATTAAGAAGTGTTTCCCATGTTAAGATAATCTTGAGTTCTCATTTACCCCTCTCTGAGGTGAAGCAGAGGTGGGAGTGGTTAGAAGAGAAGATCTTGGGGCAAGGGAGCAGAAACAGGAGAGAAGAGCTCAGAGTGTTATTTTTCTTTTGTGACACACAATCTACAGTCACAGGCATTTTAGGGTTTTTACTTTCCTGTGTCTTTTACACAGGAAAAAAAAGGTTACTTATTCATGTGGCAATACGGTAATTTGGCAAACATGTGAGGGATGTGCATCTACTGAACTGCCATGTCGATGTGAACCAGTTAGGTCAAACTCATACCTTATTTGTAAAACTCCAATTTTCTTTCTTTATTTCTTTCTTTTTCCTCTCCTCTCCTCTCCTCTCCTCTCCTCTCCTCTCCTCTCCTCTCCTCTCCT